>CADDXX010000356.1:358350-372546 GCA_902810485.1 Alauda arvensis
CGTTTTTGTGTGCTCGGTAGGTGCTTGGGTGAGTGCTGCTCATTCACCTGGGGGAGCGGACCCCAGAGCCCGCACAGAGAAAGTTTGGGAGGAGCAGGAGCAGGAGGAGGAGGAGGAGGATGATGATGATGATGATGAGAACACGTCCCCGTGGTTCCCCAGCCTGTGTTGGTGTGCACAGCCCGGCAGTGCCGGCGCTCACACGCGGTGCCTCTCAATGGTCACCTCTGTCGCTGCAGGGGCTGACGTGGCACTCCCGTGTCACCTTGTGCTGTCCCCTGTGCCCGGCCTTCCGCAGGGGCCGCCTCCTTCCTGAGTTTTGTGTTTGCGTTTAGGGCTTAGACAGAAAAACGAAACGGAGACTCTCCCAGGGCAGGGAGGAGGTGGAGGCGTTTCTCCTTCCATGGTTTTTTTTCCTGTTCGTTTCCTCGTTTTCCCCCCTCGCAGTCTCTTCCCCGACCTGCTGAAACGTCCACACCATGAGGGAAAAGCTGCGATTTGAACGTGTGAAGCTGCTAGAATTTTAAATAAGTCCTTTTTTAAAATAAATAAATAAATAAATAAAACCAAAACAAGGCAGAGGAAGAGAGCGTGTGCCCCTCTCTGCTGTGCCACCCGCAGCCCCTGCCCGTCCCCGGCTCCTCTCTGCAGACACCCTCCCACCCTGACAAAAGGCGATGTTTACATTTGTCACTTGTATTTTTAGCGCATCCCAGCCCCAGCCGTGCCTCGGCACATCCCCGTGGGCCAATCGCCACGGGGGAAGGCACTTCCTAGCAAATGTCACCTCATTTCTGGAAGGGCTGAGGAAAGAGCAATTCCCAAGTGGAATCCTGGCAGGAGCTGGTGCAGGTGCCCATTGCACCTGTCCTGCAGGTTCTTCCAGCTCACAGGGCACGGTCAGCAAAGGCATTTGCTCTGCCAGTGGCCTCCCAGCACCTGACCTCTGTGTAAACAACACTTAAAGCAGCCAAGAGCAGCACAGAGCCCTCACCCCAGCCTAGGAGCACCACAGAGGGACAGCAGGGTAAATCCATGGGGTTTGGTGGCACTTTGGGGTAGGTTTCTAAAATCGGACCTACAAGTAACAGGGACCAATGTCTAATTTTCCTTTATTTTCATCTCAATTGGCTTGTCCCTGCACTGCTGGGATGCTGGAGAGTGTTGGACAACACCCATTACCATCCTCACTGTGGGCACAGCCCAAGTGATCCCAGCAGAGAGGATTTGCACCCCTGCCTGCAGTGRCAGTCACTGCTGTTTAATCCTGCTCATCAACAGCTCCCTCGAAAACACCCCACCATCAGCTGTCCCCAGTTCAGGCACATTCTGACCAAGCACAGGACGTTGAATGGATGGAAAGCAAACCATACTTTCCCTTTYCCCTGCTGTGGGAGGGATCGTGCATTGCACAGGAGAAAAAAAGGCCAGCGTGGTGCCAAAGTCCAGGGCTCACCTCAGCAATGCCACAGGGGGATTTTCTGGATAAAAGCCTGTGGGTGATGAGGAGGTGCTTTAAAACAGCAGTGATGTGATAGCCTGGGGTCAGCCAGAGCTCTCAGGCAAGAAGGAAACCTTAGAGCTCCTCTCCAAGACACACAGAAGTGGGGTTACACCTCRTCCTCATGGGGAATGGGAACCCAGAGAAACCAGAACTGCTGCTGGAAGGCAAGAGTGGGAGAACAGGTCATGTGCTCCCATTCCCAGCTCTCCAGTGCATGATTTATCAAGCAGTTATTAAAAAAAACCAAGGAAAAACAAGTAAAGAAAGATATAACTGGATAGAGCCTGGGCTCCTCTTTGTCTTCCAGCCTGCCTGGATAAATGTTGTTCTGGGAAAGGCTGGAGATTGGATCCAGCCCTCAAGTTCAGGAGCTCCAACAGGGAATGAAAGAAAAGGCTCTGAATGAAGATAACTGCAGCAGTTATATGACTAATCCCAACATCTTCAGACATTTTCCCCTCTGCCTGTAAGAGTTCTGTGATCCTAAACATCCTCAAGGGAAACAAACCCGTTCTGGCTAGCAGATGACTAATWGCCTGCAAACAACACAGATATCTTATTATACACGACAAGAGACCAAAATATCCAAAACAGTGCCCCACAGGAGGGCTCAGACTGGCCACTCCAGCACTGCTCTTCCCAAAAAGCAATTGGGAGCTGGGCAGTGTGAGAGCCTGGCCACAGCCACAATGAACCTTTTGTTCCAGCGGGCCACTTGCCACCTCGCAGCAATGCCCCTGGCAGCAGGGCTGGGCTGGACAGCCCCAGATCCCTCTGGAAAAAGGCAGAGTTAAACCCCTGTCTCTTTAACCACTCTGGCTTTTGGAGGGAGGCATCTCCAAGCTGGGCTCAGAGCTGATTGCCATCTCCACTCACACAGCGATCATTCTCCAGTTCCCCTAAGGAGATGTTTTATGTGCAGAGCCCATTTGTGCAGGCAGAAAAAAAAAGTCCAAGCCACTGGAGATCCCTGGCCAATTTTAAAGTGCATTATTAGCCAGGCATTACCCCCAGCACACGTGCAGGGGACAGTTCAGTGGAAGTTTCAGTTTTCTAAAGGCAGAAGTCTGTCCTGCATGCCTGAGGTTTCACCCCCAACCTTTACCTCTGTGAGTAGGGTCCTCCTGCTCCTCATCCATCCTCCTCCTCTGGTCCTCCCACAGTGGCAGAGCCAAGTGAGTGGGACTCTTTCAACAGCAGCAGCAGAGGCCAAGGAAATCAGCCTTGGAAGGGATGCTGCAGTGAAGGAAAGGGCTAAAGTTAAGATRTTAYTRCAGCAGCACTGGTTAAAAKGTTTTAGCAGCACTGGTTAAAAGGTTTTAGGCCTGTGTTGCCATTTCCAGTTAACCAGAAATCAGCAGAGGAATGTCACTCTCATTGTCTAAGCCTTCTGATGTTTTCATTTATGYAGTGGAGTTTCTCACAGAGTTTCATGTAAATCCTGAAATGTTATTGTAACTGTCTGGGTTGTTTGCATTCCTTCTCCTGGGAGGAGARGAATTGATAGGCTGTTGGTTCGACCAGTGTGATTGGGGAGGTGGAGACTTCATTCTCCAATCCCTGGCCATGGTTAAAAATCTATATATATCGAGGTCAAAAATAAAACTGTCCCTTTTGTTCTGCGTTGGAAAACCCAAGTGTGTCGTGTTGTCTTTTTCGTGTACTGGTGCGACAGAGGAACATTGTTCTCTAACATAATCCCTTGTATTTTTAGATAAATACATTCCACAGATGTTCTGTAAAGGAAGTTTCTTTGCCTAAAGGATCTACTTCTTCCCAAGCCTCAGTGGTACAGCATAAACCACGTTACTGRTAACAATTGTTCCTGCATTTGTTTCTGGAACACAGATCACAAAACACAGTTTATTTGGGAGTGTCTGAGAACTCTTCTATTTCTGTCCTCTTATTCATCCTCAGAGAGTAAAACAGGCAGGACTGTGAGTCTGGGGCAGGACACAGCCTTGCCCTGGAGAGATAATATACTGCAAATTACACATGGTGAGGCACAGACCTCAGATGAGCAGGAGGGGAGAACAGCTTCGTTTGGGAAGGAAACTAAGAAAAACAAGTTAGAAGGGAGACCTTGAAAGAAAACAGAAAGAAAAATCAGGAAGGGGAAAGCTAGAAATTTCAAGGACTAAACAAGGTAGGAGAGAGGCTGTACAGCAGAACACTGGAAAAAGGACTGATGTATCCAGATGAGATCCAGATGCTGAATTTAATCAGATCTCCTGGTGTCTTGCTTTGGGCAGGTCASAGACTCCAAACACTGAACCCTTAAAACCACAGAGATGCCAAGAAAAAAATGAAAGGCAACTTTACTGACCTCCAAAAGTTCATCACCCCCAAATGAGTGCTGGCTAACAAAATGCTCATCCAGCCAGCCTTGCTCCCAGCTCTCCAGTGTCACCAGCAGCTTCTCTTACCTGCCAGCAGCCCCTGCCAGGCGGCACTGGGAGGTGTGGGCTGGGCGGTGCAGAAGGAGCAGCTCCAGCGCTCAGTGCCTGCGATTCCTCCACCAACTGGGCCAGCAAAGCACCTCCCACAGCAGCTCCTTGAGGCTGTGCCTTCCTTGGCAGGCTCAGCCCAGCAGGAACAAGGCAGAGGTGCAGCAGAGGCGGCAGAGAGAGGACAGGGCAAGAGAGAAGTGAGGCAAGGGCAGGGACAAGGGGACATCGTTTATTGGGTCAGTGGGAACACTCAGAAAAACTGCACAKGATTGCAGGCACATCAGGCTGCTTCAGATCTGATATAGAAGCACTAACCTTAGAGCTAAACACAGGCTGAGAATAGTTTTCTGTGTTAAACTTCATTGTATTAATGAATTAGGCAATTTGAGAGAAAGGGTGATTGGTTCCTGCTAATCAAAGGGAGGATGCTGGCCAGAGGACAGCTGATGATGTCATTTATGGCACAAAGAGAGAGTAAGAGAGATAGGAATAATTATTGCCTAGGAATGCCTGGTGGTAGCAAAAACCATAATGTAATATGCAATCAATATCTATGTGATTTTTCTATCCTGGAGTCAGGAATTTTAGTGCTTGGATTGTTTTTTGAAGCAGTTCTGGAGACCTTCCTTGTAGATCAGGAGTGAGAGGTTGGAGATGCAGTGGTTGATCTCTTTACTGAGTGCTTCTGTCCCTTAGCAGTTTGCACAAGTTAATTTGAGGTGGTTGCCTGCAGTTGCTGCCACCAGCCTGTTAAATCTGTCATGCAAGGCAGGAGGCTGGTAGCAGGTCTCAGTTCTTCTGTGTCACTTAGAAATCTGATTCCATTAAGCAGCTGTGGTTAATTGCCAGCACTTCTGAGCTCATCACTGTCCCTTCSATGCTGCTTCCTGTGCAGTGACAGTTCTAGGGAAACTGTGATTTCCTAAGGACCTAAATTTCCACAGAAATATAAGTTCTTAGTGGACTTGTGGAGAGAAGAAAACTCTGACATCTATTTAACTCTACACCTAGAAGATAAATTAATGTGATGTGAGGTGGTTTATAATTTATGATTACCTCATAATTTCTAAAATATTCTTGGAAGACTGAATCACAATTTCTCAAGTGATTTGGTTTAGCAATGCTGAAATGAAATCTTTAAGGACAGCACTGTAACAATCTAAAGGCAAGAGAGGAGAACATCTGTACCATTACTCAAAAATTAAATAGCAATTTTCTCAAGTAAAATACGAGCTATGTCTTGAAGCAGTTAATAAATACAACATGAAATTCAATATGTAGTATTCAYATACCTGCAAAGTTGGTAACTGCCCCAGGTGTTTGAACAGTAATTGGAATTTTGCACTCTTCCACTCAGTTGCAGAAGTGCTGWAYGTACCTGGTTAACCCTGAAAGACACATCCCTGGGCTTCAAAGACACATTGCAGTTACCTGCAACATCTGAGACTCAGCAGGGAGTTAAAGGCTCAAATATGGGCTTAAAATCACCAAATCTACTCTTGCCCAGTCGATTTGTGGAGGATTCACACTTAGCACAGCTGTGGCAGAGCCCCACAGCCCTGGCTCCCAGCTGGCATGTGGGATGTATAACGAGGGTCAAATGCAAATCAAAGGGGGATTTGTTTTGTTTGTAAAACCTGTTTGCAAATCTAATTTTGACCAGCAGCAACTTCAGTGGGTAGGCTGTTGCAAAATTTTTACATGATTTGTGCTGGAGGAATACATGCTTTCATATCTACAGAAACATCCACAGTCATTCTTTTAGAGAATCACAACAGTCACTGCTCCAGAGGCCTTCTGCTCTGAGGGGGATGAATCAGACTCCACAGATCATGGACAATGAGAACTCAGTGCCTCACTTTTATAGGCATGCCTTGTTTCAAAACACAAAGGTCACCYAATAATGCAGGTTAAGAGAACTGTGTGACAAAGGAGACACTCCAAGGGCACGGAGACTAAATGCAATAAAAGGAGGGAATGGCAGGTCAACCTCAGTGCATGTTCCTGTAGCACAGAGAAACTGGATGAAGTTTTTTATAGCAAACAGCCAGGGAAAGTCTGACACTTACTGACTTGGGTCCCAATTGAGACAGAAGTGGAAACAACACAGAAAAGGGCAGTGGCTTGCCCAGAGTCTGGTTATGGGTGTAGCAGGGAATGAATCCATTCTGCCAAGGAAAGAAAGGTRGATTTCCAGGCCTGGTTTTAGAGGCATTAGCCAGTTGATAAAAAATTCTCAGAGAAGCTCACAGGGGCACTAAACAACAATAATTAAGGCTTTACATTCCCAGAGTAATCTTTTCTTTTATGCTCTTGGTAATCCTGAAGCCAAGGGGACAAAGGAACAATGAGTTCCATGGCTGACAGACTRTGTAAATGTGAGTGTCCCAAAATTCAGAGCAAAGGAGCTCTGATTCCAGGCCTCTGAAGTGCCAAATCACCAAATGTAAACCACAGCAAGTTCCACCAAAACTGCACCCATTGATACGAGAGGTTATTTATAACAAGCCAAAGCTGACAGAATAAAAGATGGGGGTTGAGGGAYGTCTGCACTGCATGCCAAGGTTTTTTCTAAAAATATTTTACACCTGCCATTTGTTCTGCACACTGATCATATTTTGTCTATGAGGTAGAGAACTCRTAGTACCAAAGGGAATGTGGTTTATGTTCCCGAGTCTTAATGCTTTTTCCCTTCTGYAAGGCAAAACTCCTTACTACTGTCACTAAAATAAAGCCAAGAGGAAAAAAAGTCACACAGGCACTGCCATGGTAACAGTTTAACTGTTCCTCTCGCTGATCTTTGGAAACAGTCCCTTCAGCAGGATTTTACAGCTCTGGCTCTTCGATTTAGCAAACTTTTTATGCAACTCATGAGGGGAATGCAGCCAACTCTGTACACTCAATTTAAATCAACTTGCTGATGATATAAAAAAGAGTGCTGAACCACTGGTTTGCTTCATCTGCTCCAAAACTACCAACACAAACCCTGAGGTATTTATTCCTGAAACGTTAATAGAACAGTCTGGGGCATCAGATCAGTRCATGAACTCTGCTTTGATCCCATGTCAGTCCAAAGAGCTGATTTAACAACTCGTTGTTTGGTTACTTGATAGTTCAGAACGCAGCTGGGCTTTTTGCTCCCAGCACCAGGCTTTTGCAGGTTGGGATGAGGTGGGAGCAGAGAGTGAGCMCTGGGGGATAATCTGCCCTGGCTGTGCACCAAGAGATGGTTCAAGCAATGTTCAGCAGCTTTCTAATTTTGCATCGTCAAGGAGGGATGATCCTTCTGTGGCTTACAGAACCATGGAATGGTTTGGGTTGGAAGGGACCTTGACAGCTCACCTGGCCCAACTCCCTGCAATGAGCAGAGACAGCTCAATTAAATCAGATGGCTCAGAGCCCCATCCTCAAGGTGGATGAATTACCTGAGCTGAAGCTGAGAAGTGCACAACTTGTACTCACCCAGCAGCAGTGCCAGTCCCTGGACTCAGCTCCTGGAGAGCAGGACACAACAAAGGAGCACTGCTGTGTGAACTCCACCCACCACTCAGCTTCCCACAACAGAAGTGACCAGACCAGTTCAGTTTTGGTGGCCATTTCCAGACTCCTGATCAAGAGAGAGGTCTGTTCCCTGCCCACAGCATGAACACAGCACAGACTGTAGCTGTCCCCTGAACCTCCTGTGCAGCCACAATGGAGCCTCTGAGAAGGATCCTAGACTGCAATTTTGAAAACTTGTGCTGAATTAAATGAGCCCCACAGACCAGGAGTACCTTGAACTTGTGCTTGGGTGGGGTGAAGTGATAGGAGGCACTAAGCAGCACTGAGAGGGTCACATGTTCCTACCCTTTCCTTCACTGTAAATTAAAAAGTCACCTTCCAAGGTTTSACTCACATTGGCAATTCTAAGGAAGCAAATTGCATGTTCACATGACAGAATAYAAAATAACTTGCACACCTGAGCAAATGCTTCCTTTTTCCCATTTTTATGGCCTTTCTATCCAAGCAAGTGCATTTACCTGATAGCTGAATTACAGAGTATGCACAAATGACCCCAGAGATCGACCTGGCACTGGGTGAGAACAGAATGTTACAGTGTAAATGTTTGGCCTCAGAAATTCAGCATCAAACTTCAGSAGAAGATAAATAACTGGGTGAAGCAGACTGAACACAAAGCAGGCATTTCTCGTTCCTCTCAGAAGATTAAAAAATCATTCACGCTTAAATGTTCAAAATCGTTGAAACAAAAAAAATCTCCACACTTGCATTGAGAGAAGTTGAAGCTCCATTTCTGACTTGTCTCCTTTCAAAGCATCAGAACCAAAGCCTGCTTGTCAAATCTTTATATTGAGAGGTGCTGCATAAAATGTGTGTTCCAAAAGACTTTTCCTTGCAYGGCCCTTCAGACACGGAGCTGGTCACAGTGGAAAGGAACAAATCAGCCTGGGAAGAGGATAAGCTCACTGACCTTTAAACAAATTATCTCAGTTTAAATCACAGGAATAGAAATATTACAGAACACATGAAAAGTCTCCACTGTCAGAGCTGCTCAACCTCTTGAGCAGTTTTGGTCTTAGTATCATGTTGTAAATAGTAAAACAGTAGTAAATCTTCARGTCTAGGCATTCAAATAGGAATAATACACAGAGCTGGCATTCTCTGCTTCCCAGCAATTGATCCAACATTTTTCTAATTCCTCTTAAAAGCAAAATCATCCACTCACAATGAGATACCAAATGATGCACTTTTAAGGCCAGTGCTGTCCACGGCTGTGCCGTGAGTGGAAAGACAAACCAGATGGCAAACTCAATAAAAGGGAGCCAGTTAAACAGAGACAGCTGAACGCCAAAAAAAACCCCCTTCGCTGCATTATTGCTTTCGAGCTGGTTGTCATGGCACTGGAACTGGATCCCACTGTCWGCCTCCCACCTCTGTCCAGCCAGCTCTTCCCAAAGCAGGGAGCTCACACTGGGGTGAAAAGCACAGTCTGCCCCACTCCCAGAAGAGGGAGGGGTGTGCATGGAGTCACACCTTTTGTCCCAGCAAGTGCATCCAGCAGGAAAAGCCTGACCTTTGGTCTCAAATTCCAGTGTCAGAACRCTGAAGTTCAGCTCATTTGAATCCYGTGCTCTGTCTGTRGCTCACAAATCACTGCCAAGAGCCAAGGACTATCCACTTAGCACTGGGCCTCTGTATGGCTGGAGCTGCCAYGGAACACAAACTGACCTTTGTCAGATTTACACATTAAAGCAGTTTCTCTTCCCCTTGACAATGTCCATTAGCAAGGAACACTATTTGCTGAGCAGATGGAAAAGAGTAAGGGATGCAACTTCAAAATAGCCCTGGAAAAACTGAGTTGTTCTGTCAGCCTCTGAATTCTTTCCCCTCCCACTTCCATTTGATTTTAAGAATATATTCAGTTAAAATTGGTAAAATCTTCTAAAATAAACACCTTAGAATGTCACACTGTAGTTGCATTACATTTCTCTTTTTAATAGAGCATCTAAAATGCAAGTTTACAATGGGTTTCAGAAGCTGTAAATCAGCACTTTTATTCAGTTTCGTTTCTGAGCTATTAATCCCTAATACAGAGGCAGAATGCTGATTTGCTGGTCTAGGACTTCCCGAGAGAATAGTTCCAATAATCCCAATGACATGGAAAGGAGAKGTTACTGAATCACCTGAGTCCCTGCTAGACACATCCCATCACCCAATAACTCAGTGTTCASAGACATTAAAAGTCTTAATTATCAAGGAAAAAAAAAAATTCCATTTTGGCTTCAGTGAGCTGCATTTACAAAAAACAAGTGGAATTTCTTCCAATAATTGCAGGCAAGTTCCCTGATGGGGTTCTGTGATTTGTCAGGGGTATTTTGGGTAAGGAACACCCCCCATGACGTGCAGCCACAGAGCCACCCCTGCCTTTGCTCCTGAGTCAGGCTCTGGTGCATCCCCAGCAGTGCCAGCACAGGGAACGTGCTGCTCACATTGTCAGCAGGACACAAAGGACACACACAGCCAAGTAATTTTAAAGAATTTTAATACAAACTTAATATAAACTATTTCAGTCCCTCTTAACATGTAAGACACTGACTCAAAATACTTTTATACCTTTTTTCAAGTATTGCACAATGTAGGTACAAAATTAATATTTACGATTACATTTTCTTCCATAATATATAGCAAAAATCTTTAAACTTTTAACAGAAAATACCATTTTGTTTCTTTTGAAAAAAGCAAATATTTCGTACATTTTAATTCCACCACTAAGGAATATTCTGTACACAACTTTTTTACTTTTTTTTTAGAATTGATGTCTTTAAGATGGATATCTTACAATTTCAGTAAAAAAAATACAACATGAAGCTGCTGCAGCTGTCACAGATCACTGTAGTAAAAAGATATAAATGCAATACCATGTTGTAGAAACAATATATATACTCTGATATTTTACAAACTTTGTACTAAATTAAATTATACAATTAGAAAAAGACCAATAAACCCACCTATTAGTGCCAATTTTTTAATATATATACATATATGTCTGAGCACATATATATATAGACACATGAAAAAATTAGCCACTTCCTTGCTATATCTTAAATACTGTAAGAGGCCATATTTTTGAGAGTATATTTTTGTAATGCACAGTCAGTATAAAATAATTTTGTGCTTGGTTGGCAAATGAAAAAAAATGATGCATGTCGTATTTATCTAACCAAGCCTGAATGTATTCATACTACAAGCCTTAAAAAAAATCTCAAGAGGTGGAAAAAAAGATACACCCTTGGGTACGTGCATTTTTTAACTTGTACAATAGTATTTACTTGGATTTCACTTTCGGTTTATTTTTAGTTAGCCATCACTGGCTGGAATTGCTGGTTAGAATACTGCATGTTGTTTAAACTAAAATTCAAGCCATCCACAAGAGACTTCTCATTTAGACCTCCATAGGCTGCAAACATATCAAAGGCATTACTGTACTGGAGAGGACTGAGGTTAAGGGGGCTGTCACCAGGAAAGATGCTACTGGTACTGCCTTGACCCTGCATGTTGGGGAAAATGAACTCCTTTGCGTTAGGAGAGAGGGCAGAAGTCTTCTGCTGTTGCTGTTGCTGACTGCCTAGGCTGAGCCCATAGAGAGAGTGCATGGAGGAGGAGAGGGATTTCTGCTTCAACAGGTCATTGACATTCAAGCCAAGGTTGGTGGGAGAGGTGCGGGCGACCTTGTTGCCACGGCCGCTATTCTTCATTTTGGTTGAGCCAAACTTGGTGGCAGCAAATGTGGCAGTGGTGAAGGTTAAAGGCTGAGTGGAGCGGGGCATGAAGGTCGGGCTCACAGCAGCTGAGTGACCAAAGGGAGGAGAAGGAGAACTAGACACTGAAGATGCTGGGTCACTAATAGGCATGAACACCTGGGCCTCGGGGTTAAAGCTGTTCTTGATTTCCTTATCCAACTCACATCCATTTTCATTATCATCCACATAAAGCACTTTCACTGGTCCCTTTTCACCGATTTGGTAYGAAACCTCAAACGGGTCAATCCAAACACTAAGATCCTGAGGCAAGTTGCCACGAACATCATCAATGTCCAAACCACTCTCTTTGGATGCTTGTTCTATGACCGGGTCCACTTTCTCCCCTATGTGAATACATCTAAACCCTGATCCTTTGTATGGCTTTTCTGGATACCAGTGCCCTTCATACTTCTTTTTCAGAAGTCTTTCAAGCTCTTCACCAAAAATGTTGACACGTCGTCTGGGAAGCTTATTGTACAAATATGAAATAATAAAATTGAGTGCTACTTGGATTTCAAGCTGCATAGCTGCTGTGCCACAGAGTTATAAATCTGYTTCAAAACCCGAAGAAGAAAGTGTTCAAGATGCCACAGGGAAACAAAATTTCATTCAAAGTGCTGATTCGAGTTGATTATTATCCTTCACCTTGAGTGCTCTTGTTCCTTTAAGAAAACACAAAAGCAAACACATCCAAATAAGAACAGCATAAAAATCAAGCTCCGAGGCCTATTCTTTTAGTTCACTTCCTGCAGAAAATAGGTTACTTTCCAAGTGAAAAAACGTGCATCAAACTATTTTTGTTCCTGCCTGCGGAAGGTGAGGATGTCAGCTCCATTCAGCGCGGCTTACAAACAACACTAGAGAGGATGGGCTTGTGTTTACACAGACAGCATGGGGCACTTCCAAATCACAAGAGCTGGGTGTTTAGTTATGCACAAAGCAGCAAGGATAATTTTTAAGACCTCACAGAACTGCCAAGCCTGTCAAGGGTTCAATTACCAACCCGTATTTGGATGATTTATAGTACTCAACTGCACAATTTAGTACCAGACCATTAGTTTAGCCTGAAAGGTCTTAGTCCAAGGGTTATTTATCACTTTAAAGTTTGGAAACATATTGACTGCAGAAATATAAAAATGTTAGCAATTGCTTCAGAAGGTTTCATACAAATAGCTAAAATGCAACATTTATTTTAAGTCCAAGCAAATCTTCTCCCTAAACTCTGCGCGGGTGAAATGATGCAAACTGAAGAGAAAATGTCCGCTGTGCACATCCAACAGTTCACACTGAAATGCAGTCAGCACATACAKAATAGCTGCATGTAGGTTCTGTCAGAAGGGTGGCTAAGACTGATAAATTAATCCACAAATTTGTTTTGCTTTCTACAAATTATTCTCTATTTTCAGATGCAAGATGCAATTGTATACCCAGTTATTGTATTGCACTGTCTGTAGCTCAGGTTTCAAAAAGTTCCTGGGCTAGCAGGGCTTTTGACAGCCTCAAACTGGATTGCCTTTCTCCTTCCCCAAGACTCCATTTTATATTTAATGTAGTTGTCACTCCTTCACAAAGGACAAAAGAGAAATTAGCTGTCTAAAGTTAGAGAAGGGACGAGAATCAGGTATTAGCACACAAACTGCTAACACAAATCCAGCAGTATCTTGGTATAAACATACATACACACCACACACCTTTGTTAAAAAGTTCCAATAAAACAAAATATAGAGGTTTTTTTTTTGGTTCAAGCTAAAAGCTCAAAGAGAATTTCAATTAACAGTGGGCTTTTCTGCACTGCATCACTAAGAACAAAATTTAGCGTAGCTGTCACTAAAGATTAGAGAAATCAAAGTTAAAGGATTTTGATATTAACAATGTGATTACATGGCTTTTTTAATTCTTGCTCCAAATAATCTCCTTTTAAAGTCTGGAACACTATTTCCAAGCCATTCGTGTTCTCCCCAACATGGTATGGGAATACTTTGAAAGGCTGGATGATAAGGCGACCTTTAAACGTTTGCTGGATCAGCACCGGGTGGGGATAAGGAAAAGATCAAGGGCAAACAGAAGATATTTACAAAAGGGGCACAATCAGTACCGAAAAGCTGATTGGRTGGTTAAACGGGACATTTAAAAATGATTTATAAATCCATCTGTGCTGCTTCCCTTCCCCCATGTCCTTTAAGAAAGGAATGTTCCTTCCAGAGCGCACCAGGCTGACGCTGTAAWTTTCTCTACGCGAAACGGATCCACGGTAAAAAAGCAGCTGATCAAACATATCGGCTTGATCGYTTCGAACTCGGTTCTTTTTATGTATTTAAGGAAAGACAGCAGTATTTCTGGAGGCTCCGAGCCCATACGTGGCCCGGCAGCAGCGCCCTGGCAAGAGCCTTAAGCAGTGGGAGTTACATAACCAGGCAGTTGGGTCTCATTGGATTTCTGCTCACAGCCCTGGAGCTCCGGCGGCAGCGGGAGGAGGAGGAGGAAGAGCATTTTCTGAGCCCGTAAGAAAGCGAAGGAGGAGGAAGAASAAGAAGGGGGCTATCTGGAGGGCGGGCGGGGGCTGCAGGGCCCCTCTCCCGGCGCACAGTCRGACCGGTCCCGCAGGGCGCTGCCGGAGCGGCCCAGCAACGATTACTCAGCCGGCACCGCTCCGTCCTCCCCGCCCGAGCGAGGCCACAGCGGCCCGGGGGGAGGGGGGGGGGGAGCGACCCCTCACAGCCCGGCCATGCTCTCTCCCACAGCCCCTTCCCCGAGGAGCCCCTGCACCCATCGGCCCTCCCCACCCCCCCGGCCCCGCGGGGTCGTGACCGCCCTCAGCACACCCCGCCCAGGGGCCGGGGCCGGGCGGCGCTGCCGGAACCCCCCGCTCGGGCTCCCCCGCGCCTCACGGCYGGTACTCACCCAGCGGTGCGGGGTTAGTGCAAACAGTCCCGGCGGGGGTGTG
>CADDXX010000356.1:372770-386287 GCA_902810485.1 Alauda arvensis
ACACCCCCACGGCGGGCGCACTCGACGGCCGCAGCTGCGCTCCCTCTGCTTCTGCCCCGCCGCTCGACGCGCCTCTACTTATACCCTCCCTCGCCCCGCCCACCGCCGCGCCCCCACGGCCACGCCCCGCGCGGCCACACCGCCCCAGCGCCGCTCTGCTCGGAACGGCGGCCGGCTGGCCCCGCCCCCAGCCGCCGAGGCTCCGCCCCCCCTCCCGGGGCCCTCCGCTGCGTCCTCCTCGCGCCGGGTCACTCTGACGTCAACGCGCTGCTCGCCTGGCAGCCCCGTTGCGTCACTGCCGACGTCAATCCGTGTGGCTGCGCCCCTCAGCCCCGTGGGGAAGGGAACGGAAGGGGGAGGGGAGCGCCGAACTACATCTCCCATGACCACCCATCACCCGTGGGGGCCTCGGCCGTGGGGCCCAAGGCCCGACTCTCCTCTGAACAGCGTCTGGCTGGCCCCACCCCCAGCTGCCGAGGCTCCGCCCCCCCTCCCGGGGCCCTCCGCTGCGTCTTCTCCGCGCCGGGTCACTCTGACGTCAGCGCGCTGCTCGCCTCGCAGCCGCGTTGCGTCACTGTCGACGTCAAACCGTGCCCTTGCGCCCCTCAGCCCCGCGGGGAAGGGAAGGGAATGGGGGAGCGCTGAACTACATCTCCCATGACCACCGCGGCCCGTGGGGGGCCTCGGCAGCGGCGATGGCGGGGCTGRCAGGGGCCGCCTGCACGGCTGGCACCCCTCAGGCTCCGGGGTGATCCCGGCGGTGATCCCCTCCTTCCTGAAGGGGGGGGCGCAGGACGGGCCCTCACAGCACCACCAGCCCCCTCCCTCAGCCCCGGCAGCTAAAAATACTCCCCGCAGGTAGCAACGCCCGGCGATTGGCTGGCTGCCCGGGCGGCCGTCGCTGATTGGGCAGTAGGGCCGGGGGGGCGGAGCCAGGCCGGGTTCTGGGGGACGAAGGGTGAACAGTGGCCGRTGGTGTGTGAGGGGCGGCCGGGCCTGTGCGGGAGTGGAGTGGAGAAATGGAGTGGGTCCGTTTGGGATGGGACGGGACCCACCCCAGTGTGCCTTGAAACATCCTCGGTTTTACTCTTAAACGCCCCTCGGGGTGTTCAGGGTTGGCGCTGGGACAGTTTCCCTCACATCACCCGCAGGACCCGGTTCTGGAGGACAAGTTGTGAAGGGCTTTTTTTTTTTTTATTTTTTCTCTGCCTCTGGCTCTGTTTGTATCATAATAAAGCATTTTGGCATAAGCGCTACGTGCCAGTCGGAAGAAATGCCCGGACTTTTAACCCTTTGCAACTGAKAATATATATGAGAATGGGAGGCAGTAACCCATGTATAAAGAGAAAGAAGAGGGTAATATTTAGGATTTTCCACATCTTAACGTTTCTGATGGAAGGCTTAATTAATTGTAAAAGATATTTTTTTATTCAGATGTATCAGTGTTGATGCTACTGGGATTATGGTRTTGCAAACAACTTGAAAATCTTGATTAAGACTCAAAATATTTACAATTTCCCCTTGTGTTTCTCACCCATTTTTAAATCTAGAGGGTTGAACATGCCTTCAAGGAAAACTGGGTCACTTCTCACTATGTACCTCAAATAGAAAATAAAATGTGAAGATTACAACATGACAAGCATTGGCAACTGGGAGACCACTGGAAACTGCTGTAGCATCTCTGGGTATCTGAAAGAGGGTCCTGGGTATTTGTTTTGATCAAAAAGAGACAAAGTGAATCAACTCCCTAAACAGAGAAGGTGAAAAGACAAATAGAGGGGGTTGTTTTGGTTTTTGTGTTGGCGTTAGGGCTCAGGAGTCTCCATGGATCAACACACATTGGCAGGTGACAGCAGCCACCAGGGACTGTTCAGCTCTCACTGTGCTCTAGGGTGGCAGCAGCACATTTCCCTTTGTAGTGGGAAAAACTGCACAGAGGGATATGCACAGTGCCACAGATCAGTGTTTTCAGGTGAATTTGTAAGGAGTTTTACAAAAAACCTGGTAACTGCTGCTGAGCTGCTAACAAAAGSCAGGTTTTAAAAGCAGAGACTTTCTTTTGAATGGCTTTAGTGCTACATGAGAAGCATTGGGAACTGAATTAAATGTATTAAACTGAATTGAAACATTGGTAATTAAGGCAACCATGGGATCCTTTAGAGCTGTAAGAATCAGGACGTGCTTTTCTTGGGCTTATGGAAAGGAAACTTCTCATGCAGTCCATGCTATTGAAAAATCGGGTGTTAAATGCAGCCAGACCAATTTTTAGGTCCCTCCCACTCCAAACTATTCTGTGTTTCTAAATGTTAATGATGGGTCATTGGCCCAGGAATAACCTCTTCGAGGATCAACCCCAGCTCTAGTGCTCCAGTGAAAGTTTCAATTTATCCTTTATGTCTGAAAAAACAGCTTTGAAACTGCAGTGATCACATTGTGGTCCACATCTGGCATGTCAGAGGTAGGTGGCCAAACTCTGGTAGTGTTAAATTATTAACACCTAAACCCAGAGCTTAATCCAGGAYCATTTGTATTCTTAAAACCTAGAATGGCTTTTTGATCCACAAGGGTCAGAGTAGGGCCTGCAGGGTTTTYTCAGCCCTTTTGATTAATACACAACAATAACAAAATGTCTGCCTCTCTGCTAGAAAAAAATCTTTTAAAATGCAATCAAATACAAAATAACTCCAGCAGCAAGATTTTACTCAYGTTGCCAATTCTGTTCAGCTGGAAGATTAATCTTAAAAGAGAAGAAAAACKATATATTCTCATCCAGTCTGGCAGACCTTGACAAGTCTTCTCCCCAGCAGAGCAAATCAACACAAGTATTTCAGAGCAGGGCAGGAGGCAGGAGTGAGATTAGAAGTAAGAAGACTTTCTTAATCTATATTAAATAATAAGGGTTTGGTCTCATGCCCTGTTTAYAGCCAGATCCTGCAGTGCTGGCCAGCAGACAGCCATCAGCAACTGAACTACAGCTTCCACCCTCTGGGTGTCTGCAGAATAATCTCTAAATTGAAGATCTCTGCATTGTAAAACAACTACATTACCTCAAAACTTTGCAGAGAACTGCACAGACTTGACAAAGAGACCTTCTGCTGAAGAAATACAAATTTGGTTCCTCAAATAATAACTAGCACACTTTAAAAATCTAAATTAGTATTGYTTATTGATCAACACAATGTCCAAATCCAAAATAGAGTTTGTTCATCTTCAAAGTTGTTTAAAGCAATTATATATATGGCCAAGAAAATTTTTACTAATTATGTCAATGAGGACCAGAATTTTAAAGCTGCAGGAAGACAAGCTCAGAATTTCCACCACCCATCCTTTTCATAGAATCCTCTTCTCTGCTAAATGAATGTTGCTCTACAAAATATATAACATTTATTCTGACTGTGGACATGGAGCTTTGTATCATACATTCCCAAATAGAGTGCTGTCTCTTTTTAAGTATTTTCTTATTTRGGATCACAATTCTCCTTTTAGTGTGGGAGCCTGGGCTTTGATCTTGAAAAAATGGAAAGCTTTCCCTATTGTATTCATCCCTTTCTAGCCCAATTTTATCCATTTGCTGATTTTATTATGTGTTCCTTTTCCCCACCATCTATCAGTGTGAGCAGCCAGGCCTGGCTGCTCTCCAGCAGATATCTTAGCACCGAGTTTGAAATGGAATGTAGCTTCTCTTACAGTTCACTTCACCARCAGTGATTTTTCCATAAATACTGATTAAAAAGGGGGTCTGCACCTCTCAGGTGCTGCCCAGTACCAAGAGCTCTCTGACCACAAAGAGAAACCACAAAAATCACCTTGTAAGTGCCGTTGTTTCAATGGAGTTAAAAATAAAGCAGGAGCAGCCTTCAGGCCAAGCAGCCCAKGTCACCTTCTAGGAGAGCCCCGAGCTTGCCTGGAATGCTGTGAGGGTGCACGTGTTGGTGGCCAGGGATGGAGAGCAGCTGGCAGGCAGGGGCTGGCACAGCTCAAGCTGCCAAGGAAGTGCACATGACAGGAGGCGTGCCATGGCTCTGTGCAGCCTCCTGCCCCTGGGGCAGACAGACAGCCCAGGCTCTGTCCCTGCTTGGCCCTGTGCTGCTCAGGGGGCTGGGGAGTGCGAGTGCTGGCCTGGCAACATGCGGGGAGGGGATGGAGGCAGGRGGACCTGGCAGTGTCTGTCAGAGGGGGGGAGAATAGCCCTTGAAGYGGAAGGAGGGAAATATTGCAGTAAAAAGGAGAGAAAGAGGACAGAGAACACGGTAGTGATGGGCTGAGAACAGCCCAGCATTGTTCACCCCATCCTGGAAACCCTGGAAGTTTGKGTCTCAATTCCCATGGGATGCTCTGGGTCTGGTGTGCCCCACAGCTTAGCTGGGCAGGCAAACCCAAACACCAACAACAGGACTTGCTCTGCTGTTACAGTGTGTGRTGTTAGTGTGGTGATGCCAAGATTTTAGAAAGTTGGCTACCAATATGCTAAACTGAATGCCACAGATTGAAAGGCATGTTCCAGATCTGGATCTCTACAGCTTTGTGTAGGGAGTATACTGAAAAAAAACCAAAAAAACCCAAACAAACTTCTAAGTGGGTACTTTCTTAGATATTAGTGACTCTTCTTAATTAAAAAAAAATCTCTCTCTCTTTCTTCCTATATATATATACAATTTCTCTGGAGCAATATCATTAGAAGGAACTGATCTGCAGGAGATTAGAGCTCAGAGCTCACAAGGACATCACTCTCTCCTAAGTGGAATGCTACCACTCTTATAGCTTACCTGGGAAAAGTTGATGGAGTCCTGAGCAAGACACAGAACGCAGCTGCTGGGTAAGAAGGAGACATAAAACCAGGAGAAAGGTTTTGCACCAAAGCTTTTTTCTTCCCAAAGTTTCATCCACCTTCAAGCATGAAACTTCAAGTAAAAATGTARGCTGTTTGTTTTGCCTGAAGATGGTGTAGGATAGGATCTGTKCTTGAAGAGGAGCCTGAAAAGTGACATTTTCAGAATGGGGTACAGATTCTGAGAAGGCCAGTAAAAAGGAGTGAAATGAGGAGTAAATAATCTCAAACTGCTATGAAAAGTAATGGTTACAAGTAGATAGAAGCTGTAATAGAAGGRGGAGGGAATGGGAAATACTTTATGAGCATCAGAATTCCCTGTAACTGTGAATAAATGGACTTAAGAAGGAGGAAGATTGATTTCATACAGAGGCTGACCTTTGAAGAAAGTTTTACTAAAATCCAATATAACTTTTTCCTCAAGTTCACCTTTATGCTGAGATCCTACCAGTTTGCTGCCAGTTAGTTGTGCAGTATCTGTTAACAGGTAAAATAAGAGGTGAGGACTATCCTAGCTGAGAGCCACGGAACTCCTAAGTTAATCAGCTTCAAGAGCTTTACTAGGCTCATTCCAAACAATGTTTCATAAACAGTTTTAAAGAGATAGAAAGCTGCTTTTTAAACTGTCAGTACTTTCATGGGGATCAAAAACAAACACACAAGATCAGGGCTGATCTTTTGCCCTTCCAGTTTCTGAATAGATGGAGATAGCTTGGAAATGTCTCACTAGGAATTTACTKCAGAATTTTGTGTATTTAGCATTTTCCAGGAAGGCAAGTAAATATTTTTTTTTCCTGAAAAGGGAATTCCAGGAAAACCATTCAGTCTTATTTAAGAGAGATAATGAAAGTGAAAAAAAATAGATAATAAAGGGTAAAAAAGTCAGTACAAAGAAATAGCTTTCATTCAGTCCCTTTACACTAAAAGAAGGACTAACAGAGGGGTGACTGTTTACCAAAATGGTCCAACAAACACAAAAATTTGGCTACTTTTTTTGACASTCTGATTATCATCAGCTAGGATTAAAAAAAATAATCTGAGAATGTCCAGGGGTCTCTTTTTGAAATAAATGGAAACTCAACTTTATTTAGGCAAAACCAGATACACCAATACCACTTTTTCCTGACTAACCACAATGTCTTCTAAGCCAAATCTGCACCCTTTGGCTCTCCCAGCAATGCTTTTTGTTTGCTTAGGAAGGATCAGCGAAGCCTTCACTGTTTTCTAGATCTTCAACAAAGATGCACCTTGAATGAGAAGGGGAGGAAGGATGTTTCCTTGCACTGTCMATTTATTGTTGAGATTGGAAGGTGCCTCAATTTTTTGCAATGAAATCCARAACAAAATATAATTTTAACATACCCAGAAGAGCTCCCTTGGTTCTTGCCCAAGAATTAAAAACAACCAAGAGCTGTGCACTCAGTAAGAAGCCATCCATATTTTAAGCTTTCAGGCAATCCCTTTTCCCTGCAGCATGTGGCTATTGACTGATTTTCTTATGTCTTTCTGCACATTATTCCTATCAGTAACAGTGTTTTATTCTGAGCCCAGGACTTGGAGAGTTTAATTAGTGACTGCCAGGTGACAGACAGAATACCACCTTTAGGAAAGGCACTGGTTAGAGGTGTTGGTACTGGGTCTGAAGGCAATCTGATTTGAGAAGTGCTGAGTTAACCTGCTGTGCTGTCACACTGTGACAGTGTGAGTGATGGTGGCTTCAATGTGAATGAGTTCAAATGTCTGTGTCTTGATAAATACAGTCTGAAAATTGTCCTCGTGAAAAGATAATGAAAACTGTCTTCATTAAAAACAAACAATCTTCATTTAAAGCAAACAAACAAACAAAAACCAACAAGGGTGTTTCTTTTCAGCTGAACAGGAACCTAACTTGTGCAGACAYGAAGAGCTAGTTGAGTGGAAAGAAGTCAGGATACTACAGCTGAAGGTTTGACTCTGGATCTTTAAGGATATTATTCATGGGGGGAAAAAAGCCAATGGAAATCTCTCTTTGAGCTTGCTGTGCTACAGATCTGGTCCTTACTCAGTTCCTGTTAAAGTCCATGGAGTCACGGAGACAGGAATAATGGAAGAGAATGAAGATTCAAGCTGTGTGTTTGCTCCTGAGGCGTACAAAGGGGATTGATTTTACAGTTTGTGCATCCTGTTATGTAAGGAGCAGTTCATGGGAGACTCAATCTGTCACTGGCATTGAAGTGATCACTCAGTTCAAATAGTAAATCACTCTTTTTTYCTCTCCAACTTCTGATTCCTAAAGGTGTTATTCCCAACATAATATAATAAGTGCCTTAAAAGATTAGGCAAAAGTTCATATTAGCATAACATATTTCCTGAACTGATGTCAAAATGCTGCATAAAGCCACACCTTGAAATCCCCCAGGATAGTGCTCATGGGATTTGCCAATAACAGAATTTCACAGAGGTTCTTCTATTCCACAGGTCATAGTTCTTTACCCTGTGCTGGATGGATTGAGCCACCCTGGTGTACCTACATATCTATGACCCACTTCATTAGAAGAGAATGYTTTCTCTAGAACACAGAACCCACTAGGAGCCATTACCTCGTGCTATTATTAATGCAAAGACTCCAGCCAGCCCCTGCACAYAGCAGTGGATCTGTGCAGCCTCAAGAGCAGCTGTAACTGAGATCTTCAGAAGCAGGGATGAAACAGCCATGTAACACAATTACACTCAGCTTGGAAAKGGGAAGAAGAGATTTCTTCTTGATCCCACATGACAATTATCTTCAGTGCTGGGGAAAGGAGCCCTTGGAGTGACACACTTTTTGTGTTGTAGCTAATGGAACTCGGATTTGTAAAGAAAGTGATTCTGCTGTGTGACCATATTATCTAAGTTGCTTTGTCACCAACGCATAAAAAACTGAGTATAAAATTGCCTGAGCATAATTGAGTGCTGACTCACCCCCYGATTAGGGTAAATGGTGCAGTGTTCCAGGGTGCCTTGGAGCTTTCTTACAGTCTCACAATCCTATGTGAAATCTCCTGATTGATTTTTTTCCCTCCTCCAAGCAAACTTATGTTTCATGCTCCTATTTAAGGCTAGATGCTACAAATTCAGCTGCTGTCACAAGACATCTTCCCCCTCCTTTGTTATCTTGATCAATTTTCTGCTGAAACTCTCATCTTTCATCCTGGCTGGTGCAGTTGCCTCCCTTGTGATTATTCCAACTCCTGGCTCTCCATATTCATAGCCACTCTCTGAGCTCCAACTCTCACTCTTTAGTTTCTAAGGCTACATGGTGAGGATGTTTTCTTACARAAAGCTTTTCCATAAATTCTCACCATTTCACTTCAGTCTAATCCAAGGCTGCATACACACCTGAGACTGCTCAAAAAACTTTTAATAAAAGTACCTGCATACATRAGCAAAAAAATACAGACCCAAGTATTTTAAATGGATTTTTTAAAAATATTGGAAATGGACTCATACTCGTTTGGAGGTATATGTGTGATTATGCCTAAAACCAGAAGAACTCTCTGGTTCTGAAATTTGAGTATAAGAAGGGCAATTGTAAGAAGCAATGCCAGAGACCTGAGGTGAACTGAGCCATGGATACTGGGCAGAGAGCTCAGGTTTAGCTGTCTGTGGCRATAAATCAAACCAGCACTCGTGCCTTTGGTGATCTCTGTTTCAACTCTCCCTCAGATGGAGAAAAGAAAGAGCAGAAGGAGGACTATGACCTAGATGAATTACAGCAATTATTAGCCAGCAATCCCACCTGTGAGGACTTGCAAAAGATGACAGCCCTTAGCTGGAAGATCTAGGAGTGAAACCTGTCATGGAAGTGGCAGAAATTGGTTTTGTTTCCAGTTATCTGTGAACATCTCTTTTCTGGCTGGCTGAACTATTGCATGAGCAGCTGTTGAAAAACTGAGTAAGGAAGAGGCTGAAATTTGTTTCCTTTATATGCAAGACTGGTTTCATATCAGAAAATAAAGAGTAATTTCAGCACATGCATCAGGCTTAGATTCTTAGCACTTGTCACTGCACAGCCCARCCTTGTTCCTTACCAGGAACTGTAACATTTGTGGTCTGATAAATGCTTTGCCTCAAAGAGGATAACTCACATTTATTTCCAGCTCCAGAGRGATAATAATGTAATTGTTCCTTCACACCAGGAGACGTGCTCCCTGGAAGTTCTCCTCTGAGTTGGATAATGTTTTCTCCAAGAGCTTCCTTCTGTAAAATACAAAGAAATTTAGTTGAATTTTGTTTCCAGAGACAAGCCCTTAAGAATAAAACTAATTGTAAAAAAAACACCATAAATATGGTAAGGAGGAGTAAATCTAAAATTCAGAGCTGATCTAAAGCTGGGCCAGAATCCAGCCAGAGTTAAGAATCTGGTCTCTKATGGTTGATCAGCACAAAGGCTGCACCTTTACAAAATAAAGGCAAATTTGGAAAAATGGGGGGGAAAAGGAATCTCTAATGGCAAAGAAAGCAAGACATTCTGAGATTAAAAAAAAACAAACTGTCTGAACCCTTTAAAGATAGGAGTGAAACACATAAAAGCACCCGTGGCTTCCCCAGACAGGTTGGTGTTGGTTGGTACTCCCAGCCCAGGCTGCATTTGACAGCTCTCTCTCACTTACATTGCCAGAAGTGTGTTTTGARAGCTCAGTAGTCCCATCCAGATTGTTCTTGCTAAATGTTTGACAGCAGCCTGCCCAAGTGACATCCAAATGGGCACAATTAATTGTTAATGCCCCTGATTCAGCTGAATCTGATGACAAGGAAGAAGATCACTGGGAAGACTCAAGGGAGGCACAAGGGGATTTGCTGAGGGGAGTGATGGATTCCATGTCTGCTGCCACTCCAATGTTTAACCTCTTCATTGACAGCAGCTGGTGGCTTATTCAGCTGCCATTTACTGTTATCCTGCCAGGAGGAGTGTGGGCACAGGAGGGAGCAGAGCACCCTTGGCTGAAAATCCCAGCTCTTTCTGCAGCAAAGAGAAGCCCTTGGATGGCAATTCTGCAAAGGATGAGGAGGGACAGACTGTCACCTTGGGTGTCTTGGAGCAGGCAGTCTTCCCTTTAATAAATAGGAATGTAAGAYGGTCAGGGAAGAGCATGCTTCTTAAAAGTGTTGGAAGAACGACTCTGGGCCATCTGTCATCCCTGATCCACAAGGTGATGGAGGCTCCTGAAGAAACAGCAACACCTGCACAATCAAACAGGAGCAACTCTGCTGCTCCTGCCCTTCAGCTTGTGCTCCAAACTATAACTAATGACTAAAGGCCCTGACAAAAAAAGCTTCCACAGAATCCCTTTTATAAGGCCTTTGATTTTACTGGAACATGCACAGCACTAAAATTCATATGGCCAATGGGAAAGCCATGTCCTGGCCTGACCCTCCCACAGARAACAGCACAACAAAAGGGCAGGGATTTGGGGTCACGTTTGGGGAGGATCCATGATTCAGCATGTCTGTCTAATAAACCTCCTCTGATTTGTCATGTAATGAAGGAGTGSAGCAAACACCTGCAGCTCCAGGCTGCTGCTTCATTGTAAAAAGGTACAACCAGCAYCTGAGGAATAAACGAGTTTCAATTAGGACAGTAGGTCAGAAAGAGCAAGATGATTCAYATCCAGGATGTATTCCAACCCTCCACAGTAACACTCAGCAATTCTGTTYAGCTTTGCCTCCTTCAAAGTGCCCACAAACACCCTGTCCTTTCCATGGCATTGGCAGGTAACAGGCAGAGAGGCTGGGGTGTGCACTGAGAGCTGCTGATTCCTGGAATAATTGAGCTAGGCTGGGGAAAAAATGCCTTCCACAGCAACAGGAAGGAATGAGACAGCTCTGTCCTAGTCACAGCATGCCACTGTTTGTTTAGAAATCGGGGGATAGAAAGATTCACACCCCAAAATTAATACGTGAGGTACCCAGAATTAATAGCCTCTTTTAGGAAGCCATCTGCATGCAGYTTTCCCAGCAGGAAGGAGCAGGTTGTGACAGATGGGGTTTAGGAGTGCTTGGCTCCTAGGTTAGTGCCCTGACAATGCCTCTGCTCAGCTGTGCAAATCATATTTTACTTGCTTGACTGTGAGTTGCTGGGCAGTGGGATGTAATTTTCCATGCTTGCTGTTGGCACMGGGTTTTATCTTGACTTGCATCTGACAGTGCAAGCTCTGTCAACATTGTTTCACCTCTTAGAAAATAATAATTAGGAAGCATGGATGATAGGATATTAGTACCCAAGAATTCATGGSCAGCTCCACTTTAACCTACAGAGTTTACTACTCTGCCACAATGTCTTTTCCAGGTTTACCTGAAGAGGAGGATGTAAGAAAACCAGACATACATTGGGTTGGTTTTGATCTCTCTGAAGACAAATATTTTAAAGTTTAGATCAAGGAATCTTTCAATGAAACAAAGATATCGTGCCACTTCTATCAGCTCCAGATATAAATAAGCCTGCTAGAAATAAGCCAGGCAAAAGGAGACAGGCAGGCTCTGCAATGTCAGTCCAAAGTGACTGTCTGATGGATGATGATATGGCTGGCTGGGAAAAAAAGCCAGTCTAAAAGTTTTTGCTGCCAGCCATCTGGCAAATCTTCCAAAGGATATTGCTGTACAATGGCACTGAATTAGTACCTGCTTTACATCTCCTGCTATCAAGAAAGGCTATTTACTCCTTGAATGAAGTGAGGATTTTGAAATCTCTCCTGTGGCTCTCACCTTAGGGACTCATTGTAGCCCTCCCCACAGCCAGTCCTCTGTTCCCTCCTCCCACCATGGATGCAGAGTCTTATCCCATCCTTTAGGATGGAAAAGATCTACAGGATGGAGTCCAGCTGGAACCCAAGCCCACCACTAAACCATGTCCCCACCTGCCACAGCTGCAAGTCTTTGAGATACCTCCAGGGATGGTGACTCCACCCCTGCCCAGGGAAGCCTGTTCCAATTCTTGGCAGCCCTTTAGGTGAAGAAAGTTTGCCTAATGTCATCACAGGATGATGATGATGGGATCATCAATGGAATGACTGGGGTTGGAAGGGACCCCTGGAGATGTTTGATCCAACCCCCTGCTAATGCTGCTCGTGCAGAGYAGGTTGCACAAAGTAAAGATGATTTTTTTAAAAGATCTTCCAATAGTAAAGGTGCTCTTGGACATTTAGGGCATCACTAAGACACAGAGCACACCTGACTCCATCCAGGCTGTTCCAGACTCTCTACCTGTTCAGCTCAGGGTTCTGTTCCCTTGTTCTGCAGGGAGGCAGGAGTTAACAGCACTGGGATTTGTGTAGCACATCCATCTTCTTGCTCCAGAAGCACCATTACTTCATGCTTGGAGCTGAAGGGCCACATTTCATACTTGTGAACAGTATAAGGCTTATTTCCATAACTGAGTCATTTGGACTCTGTACCACASAAGGCAACAGTAAATATCACCACTGGCCATTTCCTAATGAACAYAAAGCAGTAACAATTCAATGTCACTTCCAAAAAACAAACAAACAAACAAACAAAAAAAAACTTTCAATGAAAACAAAAAATCTCTAAAGAACAGGTTGTCTGGATAAACATTAATGATTTTTTCAACCCCTGTTCAGCTCCTCCCATAATCAGCTGTAACTGAGTTCACAATCCTCCTGAGCTGTGATGAAGTGCAATGTCTTGAGACCATGGAACTGGGAGTACTGGTGAATGGATAACCCCARCTGAGGAGCAGCTGGAKMTCTGGTGACCAGACACTTCTGGGCTTTAGCATGGGCCCAGTAAAAGCTATTTTCAGCCTAAATGATCTTTGATACTGATACTGGCATTAACCWGGATGGTGAGCAGAGGAAATCATCTGCTCTGAGAAGTAAATCATGGGAGAAGGGGGTGGTAGAAGAGTGGGAAGATAACAAAGGAGAGGGACTCTTTAGGGACAGGAATTAATTTGGAACCATACAGTGATGGAGAAAGGAACACAGGAAAAACGGATGTTGCATCTCCCCATCCCTCCCTCTCAGGTCCCTGTCCCTGCTCAACTGCCAGCCACATTTGTCATTTGTAATTCTCAGCCTTCTTAGATAGATGGGGCTAAGAAACAAAAGCTGCCTCAAAGCAGCTCCTCTCACCTTTGCTACTGCCAATTTTAGTTATTTTAGTGTTTTTTCTTAGTCATTTTAGTAATCCTTTTAGTCATTTTAGTCATTGGTTGGATTCTAATTTCACCATGTGCAGCAGCAACTTGTTAACAAGGTGCTCCAGGAGATCTTTATAGGACAGTGGAAACCAGGGAGCAGAAAAAATGACAGTGTCTCCACCTATGGTAGTCTGCTTCAGGGCAGGTGTAAATGGATCCATAAGTGTTTACTTAAAAGTTCAGCCCAACTSCTCACTCAGTTGTCAGCAGCAGAATTAATGGATGGGGTTTTTTTCTTAAAAAATGAGGGCAGAGGTCATCTAAATATCACCCTTCCTTCCCTCTAGACTGCAAGTATTTAAAAAGTTACAGAATTTTTACCAAAACCAGATGTCAAGAGTATAAAAGTACAGGCAGTTTTTCAAAGGCATTCTRTTTGTTTGGAAAGGGAAGGACAATTAGATCAGAAAACTCAATTCAGCTTTAGACCAGAGGAACTTAAGGGGGGAAAAAAAGAGATGGAATTTACATTTCATTCACTTGGTGCATCCAAAAAGCTCTGGACTGGTG
>CADDXX010000356.1:386696-401840 GCA_902810485.1 Alauda arvensis
TCTCCAGTCCTGATGCTCCCTCAGCTCTCCTGGGTCCCATTCAGCTGCACAAGCCCAGCTACAGTGAGAGGAGCAATCTCATCTGGTAGGGAAATAAAGCAGCTGATCACTCATAAAAGCAAAAGGAAAACAGCAGAGCAGATTCAGATGTAATTGTGAGTCCTACCACAGGAGTGCCTGGAGAAGRAGTGAGTTCTGCTGCATTCTTCCAGCTGAGCCCCCAGCCAGCTTCAGTGGAGCCAGGACTTAAACTTGTGGTTCCAGAGAGCCTTGATAAAGSTTGGATCTGAATTAAACCACTCTTCTCCATGCCTGGGGATGTGGAGGTATGTGGCAGCCTTGGCTGCTTCAGGCTGCCCTGGAGCATCTGAAGGAACAAGTTGATGAGTGACAGCCCAAAGCAGTGGGACAGAGCTGTGTGCAGCCAAAGGAGTGGGGCTCTCTGGAGTCTGACATAGCCTCAGGGAGGAGGAGCTGTTTGCAGGTTTCCCATGGGGAGCTGACTCCACAATGAACTCTTTTGGAGGCAGCAACAACAGCAGAACACCCTGGGTAGCACGGGGATGCATGTGTGGCTCTAGGAGAGGAGGATGGGAGGCTGAGCCCACTCACCTGAACACCCACCTTGCCCTGGAGGAGCAGCAAGTGRAGTCAGTGGCTGCTCTTCAGGGGAAGGAGGACCCCAGACTGGCTCAGACACCCCTGTGMTGGGGAGGGSTGGGGTGTCATCCCTGGGACTGATGGGACCCCCTCACAGCCCAGCACTTGGGGCTGTCACCTCTGTGGTCCCTTCTCTCTCCCCAAGGCAGCCTAACCAGGCACGTGGAAATCTGAAGAAGAGAGATTTTTTTACTCAAGGATTCCTATTCAAAACTACAGCCACTGACAGATTTTTTTTCTATTCCTACACTTGGTGGAAGCTGATGGTGTTTATTGAGCTGATCTCAGGCACCAGAGCTGGATCCTGACTCTTGATACTCAGGCAATCATCAGAGCCTGTTGTGTTTGCATGAATGTACTAATCCTGCCTCTGAATGCATAMAGCAGTGTATGGGACCACTGAGCTCTGAGAGACTTGGCTGCAGAGGGCCAGACAATGTTTTTAATGTGGAGAACTCCAAGGCAAGCTATTTTGGTACCTCAGGATCATTAACATTTTTGAATGTCTAAGAAGCTGCTAACATTTATAAGCCATTACAACCAAGATTCGTTCTCCCAAATGGAGAAAGAGCTCCTATTTTTCACATACACTCAAGATATTGATAATTTTCTCATTTTCTGATATGACAGGGCTTGGGGATTTTTTTTTCCTCACTGAGACAAGTTGACTGACAGATGGAGATAAGAATTTCTCATAAAGAGAAGCAATGCATTTTTACAGAGCTGAGGCTGGAAGACAGCAATAATTGTCCTAATGCAACCCTCCAGAATGGCTGGTTATTTACTTCAAGAGTCAGCCATGGCTGACCAGAATGCCAAGCCTGTCTTCCCAAGCCAAGAGGTAAGTTGAGATCAGTGCAAACAAACCCTCATCCCTCTGCTCACCTGCTGTTGGCTGGTGAAGGCTGTCCCTGGGTGGTGATGACCCATGGTGGATCAGACCAGCAGAGCTTTACCAACACCTCTGTCATGGTGAGCCCAAGCTGCTGGCACTTGGCACAGGCTTAGGTCACTCTTAGGGTCATTCTCAGCAAACACTGGGGTGCTTGGAGAGCCCAGGGAACCTGGAGTTAGAGCTGCCACTGCAGAACCCATCTGGAATCTGCCTTAAAAAATACGGCAACAAAAAACCACCAAAACCCCCTCAAAACAAGGACAATAATGAAAAGAAAAAATCAAAACAAACAAAACCCCCACCACACCCCCAAAAATAGTCAGAGAAACTGTCTCCWACTCCTGCCTTAGAGCAGTGGGAGAGGAGGAGTGCCCATTCTCAGCATCACCACCACTTCTGTCCTCCTAAAGCAGCTGAGCTGTTTTGCTTCCTGCAGGGATCCTTTGGAGCCACCTGGCTTTTCCTGTGCTAGACCACGTCTTGCAGGGTTGTACCTGCAGTACTGGCACACACAAGTCAAAATTCACACTTCTTTACCTGCTTTCCTCCCAGCCTCCTCTTCCAGTTGTTCTCCCCTCTCACTACCTGCAAATTCTGTTCTTCTCTGCTGTTACTAATAGCTTCCATCTATGCCAAATCCCATCCTRCTCAGCTCCCATTAAACCTCAGACCTTGGGCAGAGCTTTTCTGCATTGATCTCCCAGGCAGCTTTTGTCTCTTTGACATCTTGGCTGTCTTTGTTTGTGCTTTTCTCTCTGGATCTGGGAATAGTTCTGCTTCAGTTGATGCAGAATCCAGGCCCTGGTGTTTTGTTGAACTTTGTGGCATCTCCTCTGCTTGGCAGGTGCACTGGTGGGTACAACTGCTCCTGGCACCAGCAGCACCCACGATGTTAAAAAGGCCTTGAGAGGCTGATGTGTATCTCAAGCAGTAGGAAGCTCATCCTGTGCCAGACATTGCCTTGAGAGAGATACTATCCCTGGCAGATACCAGCTCCAGGGAGACATTTTCCATGGCATCCCTGCCCAGGAATAGATGCTGACCTCATCTATCTGAGGAACTGACTGTGCAGGGCAGTGCTGCTCACTGGAGCATGGCATGGCCACAGCTAATGGCAGGGGGTCACCATGGCATGTTTTCTTCTCCTCAGACCAGTATCTCAATAAAAAGCTTCAGATCTGAGCAGCCCCTGCTYGCAGCAAGTGCTCCCCCCTGGAGCACAGCACTCCTGGAATATGTGCACTAAGCAGATCTTTTATTTGGAAAACAAATGGCACTGACTATTTATAAACCTTGGCTTAGAGCAAGGCAAGGCCAGCAGGGAGAAATGCCACCATGAGTGAGTGAAGGTGCTTAGTGAGGAGTAGGGCAGCCCTGAATTAYAGGGCAGCAGTGAGCAAGTGACTTCACCTTTTCTTTTTGCCTCCTACTGATTTAATCTGGAAGCATTTCAGCGGGCACTTTGTCCTGTTATATGGTGATAAAACCCTGGACTCAATAGCTGGGATCTGCTGTCTGGCATCAGAGCAATACAAATAACAAAAAAAGAAACAAAACAGAGGTGAGTCAGTTTTCACTTGTAAAAATATCTGTTTTCTTATTACTTACCAGCTCTCCTCCGGTGTACCCTGCTGGCCACCATTGAGGCTGCAGTTGGAGAGAGGATGGATTTTGCTCAGTTCCTCCTAAAAAAGGTTCTCCCTGGCTTTTGGAGGGTTGGTGGTTGCACAGCCACATCAACAGGGCCATGGGTAACAGCAGCCTTTGTGCAGAGCAAAAACCCTTTAGCCAGGCTGAAGAAACARCACAGCATGGAGAGGCCACAACCCATGGTGGGATGGACAATCCTTGAGGCCCAGGTGTTCATCTGGGGGAAAAAAACAGAGGAGGGAGCCTGGAGGGGGCCACTGAGGCTGGCTGAGCTCACTSATGGGCTCCTGAGCCCAGCAGAGCATCATCACACCAGCCCTGATGCATCCCAAACACAGACAGGCAGCCAAGTCCAGCTGGAATTTGATTCCTGCTATTCAGATTTGCATTCATTAATTTGTAGCCCACTTGCTTTCTTTTGGCACCGTTCTCTGCAAGAGAAAAATTTCCCCCGAATCGCTGTGTCTTATTTCCACTTGTCAAGATAAAGGTTAATGAAATACCAGTAACTGCATCACAAATCTAGCTCTATATCTATCCAGGATTTTATATGGCAAGTTCTACTGCACAGCCTGTTCTTAGAAAAGGCTGTGATTAAATAAACTACAACTGTCAAAGGTCAAGAAATTCATAGTTAGAGCAGCATGGCCTCTGCCCTTCACTCCTTGCATCTCGCCTGCAGGATAAGGAATAAAAAAAAACCTGGAACTGGCACAAACAAGTGTGGACAAGGTTTTCCTCCAGCTCACAAGATTCTGCAGGACTGTGGTATTTAAACATCCTTTTCATTTGCAAATGTTGCCTGCATCTGGATAATGGTTACTTGGATATTTATACACCACATAAACAATATATAAATACACAAATACCATGGAATCATGGAGCATCTTGAGTTGGAAAAGACCATCGAGTCCTATAAATATATGTAGGATTTAGAAGCAGCAGGATGCTATAATTGACAGATCTATGTGTTCAAAGAGATTTGCACCAGAGGCACAAGGAGAATTTGACACACTTGCTGCAAAGAGGTTTGGTTTCAAATGTAAAACCACCAGAACTGGCTGGAGGATGCTGTGCCCAGGGACTGGGGGGCTCAGACCCATTTTACTGCTGCCAACACCCCTTCAARATCCACTGGCACAGCCTCACTCCCCAAATTGAACACTTGGAAACACAGAAGGTGACCCTGTGCAGCAGCAGTTGGGGCAGGAGAAGGTTCAGGAAGGAAGGGAGGAGCTGCTTTGTTTTGTTCCTAGGGAAGGCCAGCAATGGGATGAGTGTTGGGAGCTGCCCTTTGGGGTGAGTCAGGAGCTTGGCATGGGGTGGTTTGCATGAACACTGCCTTGAACACATGCCAGAGAGGATTTCCAAAATTCACAGCCAGTTCTTTCTTGTCACGGAGTTAAGAGATCCTATAGCCTGTTCTTCCACTCTGAAGTAGGCTATCAAAAGCCTGCAGAAATTATTCTGAGGAGGTTTGTTTGTTCTGTAAATATGCATTTAAAATCTTGAATAAAGATGACTAAGTTTGAAATAAAAAAAAATGACAACAAAAAAAACTTCTAACAGAGCAAACCCTCTCACAGATAATCTCATCCCTCCTTGGAAGTGGATTAAAAAGCACTGTAATGAAATCCCAGGGCAGATTTTATTATGGGCTAAATCAAAAYGCTTTGGAGTTTTTGGAAGTTCAGTGTTTCAGCCCAGATGCTCCATGTAAAAGTAAGATAAATGAAAGGATGTACTTTTTCTTCCTTTTGATATGCAAAGATTCAGATGAAATGCTTRCTTTCCAATTTGCTTTTTCAGTAGAAATTCACTGGAGATCCTATCAACATGAAATGCTCTGTGAAGCCCGAGGAGCTCCTGAAATGATGGATGACATCAAGAGCCAAAAGAACAYRCACAAAGCATCTGCAGAGAGAGATCCTTAATGACTCTGTGAAGCCTGTTGATTTGTTGCCAGCTACTTAACTCAATGATTGTGTTGTCATATATCTGACTTTAAAGTTTAATGAACCAGGTGGAGAAAGGAAATCTCTGTTAAAAAATTCAGTCCCATCCCTTCAGCTGCTGTGTGAGCAATTACACACTTCCTTGGATGCTCTCAGCAAGTCCCTYGTTAAAACAGTAGCACCAGATGAGATCTAATTTTCCTAATATTTGTAGACTATAATGCAAGAAGGAAAATATATGAGATTTTATGTATTCCTGAAGAATAGGTTAAATAAAAAAAAAAAACCACAACACAAAACAGTGAAAGCTGTTCCCCAGGTTATTTGCTAGACCTCTTTCATTTACAAGCATTTAAAAAAATTGAATTTTTTTTAAAAAATTGAATTTTTAAAAAAATTTTTTTTGTAAATTTGCCCACTAGATGGCTGTAATTGTTATGGCCATGCTTAATTTTTGGTATCAAATCCCCATCTTTAAAAAATATCTGTTCTCCCTTTTTGTAACTCTTCAGCACATGCTCTCACTGCCCAAGGCARTGTTTGCAAGGATGGGATCCTCACCTTGGAAATTTCAGCTATTTGTAGAAAGTTTGGGTGTTCAAAATGGCCACTGCCACAATGGGCTTGTAGAACATCTAAGGCACAGAAATCCACCACCATTTTGAAGGATTAAGTGGGAATTAATTTCTCATTATTGAAAGAAATGCTTTGTTTTCTGCTGTTACAAGGACTGATCAAAGGCTCAGAGCCCTTTGGAAAGAGATTTGAATAGTGTGGCATTTCATGCAAGCAGCTTGTGATTACTGCTGGAGCACAAAAAAATCTGATGAAGGAGAGCCCAGAAGGGAGGATTGAGCATCTCCTGTGCCCTGGATTCAGCAGAGGAGCTGATGTGAAAAAGAAGCAGGATCTGCTGGGAGGAAAGCTCAAATGATGGATCACAGGAAAYACAATTTCCCTGCTGTTTGCATGGGCTCCAGTCCAGCAGCAGCAATTGCATCTGGGTRGTGGATTTGCAAAGTGTTTTCTGGCTGTGGTTCCTCCTGCCGTTTTCCAGGAGATCCACCCAAAAGGGAGGAGGCTCAGGTGCAAGAGGGACACTTTCCCCATTCAGCCAGCAAGCAGGGCACTGATGCTTCCTCTGAATGCCTGAATATAAACATCTCCATATCTTTGGCAGCTCTTGACTACAAGCTATGAAAATGGAAGTGCCTGTCTTCTGTTCGACGCTAAATACAAGTTTTAAGCAGCGTGCAGAGATGTTTGTAGGAATTCTCCACTGAGGCATTGCTGCTGACCCTCAGCACATAAATCTGCTCTTCATGGGAATTACTTCATTTCCATTGAGGAGTTTGCCCACCACTTCAGCACTGCACCAAAAGGGTTATCAGGGACATTCAGGCTTCATAAGACTSGAGTGCARCTTCATCAAGTGTCTTTGAAAGAGGGKTTGTTCAGCTGGAGCCAGAGCAGCTTGGTCAGGGCAGTGCCTGTGGCTCACCTRAAAACATTCCCCTGCACAGCACTGAGCTCTGGGGATCATCTGGAACAGAAGAGAGAGCATCTTTGGCAAAGGAAGTGCTGTGGTAAGATTTAATTCAGGACTGCTGTAGTGYACTAGTTTAATACCAGGCAAGTAGATAATTTCATTTGTTGCTCATTCTTCCAGAAATACCACACTGAGGTGCTCAGAAGGCCCAGCTCCAGTCAGACCAGAGCATCCCCCTGCTCTGCCTGGATTTCTTCCTGATTCAGTAGAACTGAGCACTCTCTTTGTGGAGGCACAAGYAGATTCATGCCAGCACGTGAGTCCCATGTGCTGTGGGTTTGTCAGCCAGAGGCTGAGCATGGTCCTGGTCCCTGCCCCTCCAGATCAGCTCCAGGCATTGTCCTTAGCCCTGCCCTGACCCAGCTGTCTTACCATGGTGGGTGTGGGGTCTGCTTTGCCTTCAGTCTTTTCCCAGCACATGCAAATCCAGGATATTAAGACTACCTGGATATTTAAATCAAGTTCATTGTCATGCTAGCTGAACACCTTATAAAGGGATGTTAATCAAGAAAGAATAATGAGCCTTCAAATTCCCCCAAGTTGTAAGTAAGGACAAAGTGCTCAAGTGAAACATCCCTCATTTTAAATGGGTCCTTACTGCTAAGTCTTCTGCATCCACAAAACAGAGTAAAGGAAGCACTGAGACAAATGGATGAAAAAAGCTAAGTACTCTTCAGGAAGATGGGCATCTGTTTTACCCTCTCTCCTTATTCCCTTCAAAGCAATCCATGCCATCTTCTTGTGAAACAACCTGAACAGGTCCCCAGAGCTCAGGACAGATCCTCTGACTCGATGAGTTGTCTGTCTTTCTGTGTCTCCAGTGAATCCTGCTGAACAGGTTAAACCAAAATGATCTTGCAAACATTCTGCAAATAGATCAATGCCACATCCTGGATCAAACACGCTACCTGGAGCCCATTGAATAAACAGATGTCTTTGCTATGAAATAACAAACCAGAACTTCATGTGGTGTCATACATGGTCATACTTCATAGGTTCCAAGTAATTTAGCTTTCAGCAGAGTTTTCAGCATTGCAATAAGAGCAGTATAAATACCCCCAGTCCCTGGGCATTGCAAAGGACAAGGATTAAGGTCAGCAGCCACACTGCAGTGGTTGGCCTTTGAAGATGTCTGGAGCAGACTGGGAAGGTGCAGGGTACCTGGGGCTCCCATTCAGCTGTGATGGGGTTGTGGGTGCCTTGTATTTCTGGATAATCGCTCTGGAGGGATTTGGACAAGAAACAGCTGCATGGAAACCTGCAAGATGCTTTTGAATAGCAGTTCTCATGCAGAGAGGGCAAGGCTGGTTCAAGGCCACTGCACCTGCTCCTGCATGGAGTAAAGCTCCCTCCTTGCTCCATGTTGTCCCAGTGGAGCACAGCTTCCCACCAGCTCACTTGCTCAAAGGAAACCCCACACCACAGGGGTTTGCTGGGTAAACAACGAGTCACCCCTGAGATATCAGCACTGGAGAGAAATAGAAGAGATGCAATGGGTGCTCCTCACYTCATGTGACTCACCCCATGAAGATGTCTGGGTATTGGGTGTTTTTAAAGCTGACAGAGGGCGGGTTAAATGAGGTACAAAGAAGAAATTATTCCCAGTGAGGCTGGTGATGTYCTGACATGCATTGCCCAGAGAAGCWGGAAGTRTCCCAGGCCAGCTTGGATGCAGATTGGAGCACCCTGGTSTGGTGGAAAGCTGTCCCTGTCTRTAGCAGGGGTTTGGAACTGGATGAGTGGTAAGGTCCCTCCCAGCCCAAGCCATTTTATGAGTCTGTTTGGGACAGTGACACACATAAGRTGCTGAAATAGCTTCAGGTACCCTAGAGAGTCATCTGAATTATGCTAGAGATGTACAGCTCAGAGTCAGAGCTGGAGGAAAGCATGCAGGGTGAGAGCAACCCTGTTGGGTCGGATCTCACTTTCTCAGTCTCTCGTTCCAGAGCCAGAACCCCCAGGGCCAGGGAAAGGCTCTGGCCAGCATACCTGGTGTCAGATGGGCCTTGGGGTGTCACATGCTTTCCAAGAAGGAGCTCTGTCACCTTCATTAGTCTCATCTGGGAATTGCTCTGAAACAAAGCGTTTTGTGAACAAAAACACTGAGGAGCTCTCAGCAGCACATTATTTTGCATGCTGCCTTTTTGTTTTGTACCATTTCCAAYGTTTCTGGCAAAAACATTGCCTCTGACTGTTTTCCTTCTAGAAACAGCCTTCCTCTAGACAGGGCTACTCTGCCACTATTTAGCTGGGTAGACACAGGGCTATTTAAAACACGGAGCTGGAACATTAGCAAAACACTTGTCTCATTCCAAGACAAGCAGGGAAGGGGAGGGTGCACATCACCGAGTGCAACCTCGCTCATCCCAGGGAGGTCTGTGCCTGCGTCACGCTGATTTGTGCTCAATTTAAGGCTTCTGGGGATAAAGTCTGTGGCAAAAATCTGACAAGATTTTTTAGAAGCTGCTACTTCACAGCCTTGAGTGTTTATGATTTTTGGCTGCCAGCTCGCGCACACGTCGCGGTCAGCAGTTTAATTATTTACCAGGCTCTGTGCAGCACCATTCCTGCAGCAATCATCAAATCTGACGTTTTGGATAATGTGAGAGCAATTGGGTAATTTTTTTTTATTTTTTTTTTTCCCTTCTCCTCCCACCAGCTCCAACCCCCTATATTCTGCTGGGAGATGCAGAGTCATAGCTGTGCTAGCTTGGCTCCCAGCCACCTCGCTGCTCCTTTAAAAACCCCATACCTCCCATTGAAGGAACTCAGTGTCCTGTTCACCAGGAGGACGTCAATGTTTCTATGGAAACTCTTTCCAAAGATTCTCGCTCCGCGCCGCCGCTGCTGCGTATTGTATGACTGGCTTTGTCATGCAATTCATTATCCAGGCTGTGACGAAAAGGGAGCAGCTTTCTGCCCAACGGGAAAAAGCATTAAAGGGAAAAAAAAAAGGTCCAAAACACTAAACCTCCCCCCCTCCCTGCTCCACCACCTTAATATTAATRAAATAAGCCACTAAAACCAAAGGTGCTATAGTAGTTTGGCATTTGAACTATGAATGGAATCTGCTCGCCTGTGCTCCTTGCAGTGAAAAATAGCCTTTCCTGAATAATTAACCCAGCTGAAGAAGCTTATAAATTCTTTGTAAGGTGCTTTTTCCTTCCAAGCAGCGAGAAGAAAAATTTTCCACTCCTCACRGTTACAATCCCAATGATGGATGAGTGTCACGCAGGTAACAAATGTGCCTGAGCAGGAACCCTGTGCATGAACTGTGTGGGGAACAGGGGAGGCTCAAAGCCAGGCTCAGATTTTACATTTGAATTTATATTCAAATCCTGCAAAGGGGATGCAGAATTAATAGGCTGAAGGATAATGCACATTAATTTCTCATTAACAGGAGATCTCTGGAACCAGCAGAGAAYGKGGTGACAACATTTACATACCTGTCCCTTACTGATGATGTCCAAAATTGGCCAGATTRCTCAGTGCTCTGCAGATGAGCTCCAGGTCCTACATACTTGCCAGGTAAAACAGTATAGGTTGTGTCCTCACCTCTATCACAGGTTTGCTGTTATTTTGTATTCACTGTTAACTTGGAAAATTTGAATTTCTAGGTGCTGCTCTGAAGGAGCCCAGTACGTGATTTTCTTGACTCCCATTGGATCACTGATGGGCTCTTGGCACCTGAGGAAATCAGATTTCGGGTGTCCCAAAGCACGGACTTCAAACCCAAGGTACTCAACTCATGACACTTGCAGGAAGACAACTCCTTAACCCAGCAGAACTCTGAGGTCTGAAGAAAAACATTACACTCTCCTACTATGCTGGGAAGCAGCACTGGGTAAAAACCTGAGTAAAGATGAGGATGAGAGGATACAAGTATTTTATTTTTAAACCTTATGAATTTCTGAGTAGYTCTGCTTTGTCACTTTCCTAGAGAGGAAATCAGAATTCCAAACTCTGCTCCCTGATGCCATGCTAAAGACTTGTATTACCCTTAATTGATGCTTCTGAGTGCATCCTCATTGATTTACTCCAGCCATGCTCTTATGCAGGGAACATTCTATTCTCAGAGCATAATCTAGACCCACACAAACAATATAGATGTTTCCTGATAACATAATTTAGAAAGAGGAAGTATAATTAGTACCTGTGCTGAATGCACAGCATCTCTCTGCTTGCCAGAGCACTGCAAATCCATGACTCGTTTTTGGCATCCATACTGGGAGAAAAGTCCCAAATCCTTCAATGTGGTTCTCGTTTTGCCATTTTTTGCCAAATTTCCCTCTTATTAAATATGCTGGTCCTTGTGCCTTTGATTTTAACTTCCTAAGAATAACACATGCTGAAATTATTTAGAAGGCTCTCAGAGGCTCTTAGATGAAATTCAGGGCTCATTCCTGCAGAAATGTGTCTGTTTGTGGGATGTGGGACAGCAGCAACTTGGGCATCTGCAGAAAAATGGGGAGAGGACCCAGCAAGTTCTCCCTCAGGTAACTTGTTTTTTTTAAGAAGAGCAACAAAGCAGGTTCTTGCTGGTAAGGACTTCCCTTAAATACTTGAAGAGGAGGTTGGAACTCATCTGACCTGCTCCAAAACCAGTTGGCTTGGCTGTGCATAGTCCAATTTAAAATGAGTAGTTGGAGTGCTTTTGTCTTCTAAATCACCCCACAAGCACTGTGCTTCACTGYCTTCTCTCTGAATTCAGATTCTCATCTCCAGGGTCAGATGTGTCTCAGTTCAGCCATGCCTGGGGAGCACTGCCAGGCAGTGGGGTTTGATGTGAAATAAGCACAGGTCCCTCCATGGCACAGAAAAATCCCCACTGTAATTGCTCTCTGTGTCAGCTGCATCAGGGAAAAMAATAAAATAAAATAATAAATAGATAAAAATCAATGACTGAATTGCCCCTGGAGACTGAGTCACTCTGCTTTAGAGAGTGGTCCCTCCTGAACACTTYTCCACATTGCAAAGCCACCACATAATGGAACAATTCAGTTCCACTGACAGCCCTGGCTAAAATAGCCCTAGAGCAAGATAGGGAAGGTGTTTCAGGTCACTCACAGCCTGGCAGGGCTGCCAGGGAGAGCTGTACCTACACTAGGAGTTCTTCAAATTACCTCAGCCAGACCAGACTTGGCTTGCAAGCCTGATGCAACAGTTCAGAGAGAAGCTGTTTTGTATTTTGGGTTCATGCTGATCAGGTAGCAGCTTCCCCATTGTTCTGCAGCAGCAGCTTCCCTGTTGAGATCCATGGTTAATGGTCAGGTACAGGTGGGCTCTGGGACTCASAGGGGAGCCCCAACTCTCCAGCCTGTTCCTTATGGAGCCTGAATTTAATTTGCCTTGTGATCCTGGCTGAAGTCCCACAACACATAAAAATCATTTACTGCCTTTAAACTCTCAAGCATGGCCCTCAGTAGGTTTTAAGAAGAAGAAACACCCATTATAAGTGTTTATCATTACCTGAATTGGACATGGGGGAAGCAGGAGTTGAGTTCAGCGACCATTGGGATTAAAAGAGAGCACAGAGAGCACCTTTAARGAAAATAAAAACAACCAAACACACATTGAGTGAGCAGAAAACACAATTCAGAGAGGGACCAGTGGACAGAAATTAGGCTAAATATCACTGGTATTTAGCATGACTCTTTTTGTCTTTGTCTTGCTGTGCATCCTCTCAAATCTCATCTCTGCTGGGACTGGACAGCCCAGAGGGTTTGAAACCAGTTCAGGTTAATTCTGCAGAATGAACATGGATGAGATGAAACCACACAGCTCATGGCATAACACCACTCTATTTCTATGAGAAACCAAACTGAAGTTCAATTTGTTCAAAAAAAGCACCATTTCTAAGGCAGAAGAGCAGCCAACTCAATGACTGAGAGGAACTAGAGGTGAAAGTTGAGAAAAATAGATATAAATACGCTTAGTTTTAAACATTTTAATTTCAAGTCRCAGGAAAACCATTCAAAGTGAGTCCTGGGGTTTCTTTTRACAGGGAAAGAAGATTAAAATACTAATCTCTGCTKATTTCCCTGTGCAGCAGCAAAAATGAGTGTGGCTCAAAAGACTGAACTATGAGCAAAGATTAAGAGCAGCTAAATTTGTATAACTCAGCTAAGCAACGACCACGAGGGACACACTGGCAGGCTGCAAAACCAGGGAAAATGGAGAATTCTTTGGAAAGACAACAGTCAGGGGATGAAAACTAAAGAAAGATCAGGCAGAATGGTAAAGTCTCTAAGAGTCTGGCCTGCATTTTAAGGAATGAAAGCCAGAATACTCCAAGCACACAGGTACAAGGATGAGCTAGACACTGGTGTGAGGATCACTGAATGCAACCAGTGACTCCCTGAGTTTCCAAACAAAATCACTTTTAGAAAAGGGACAGCTCAGCTCATACTATAAATCATTTCTGCTCAAGCTCAGCAYCCAGCAGCCACCAATCAGTTCTTAAAATCTTGAGTGAAAAATAAACCACAAGGAGCAATSCTGTGCTCCAAGGGGATGGACAAGCTAATCTAATACATCTTTGTCATCTGTGGTTTCTATGACAGTTGCATAATCAGACATTTATGTAAGTAGAGGTTTCCTCCTTAAATAGCAGCCTATGATCTCATCTGCACCTACAGTATAACCCATTTGAATGGAAATGATGTGCCAGTCATGTGTACAACTGATTTTTTTAATGCTCCTCTCTTATTTTTATTTATTTATTGTGGCACATCAGCCTGCACAGTGCTGCTCACACAACTAACTCTCCTTGCTGTGGTCTCCTTGTGGTCCAGAAATAACCACAGTCCCCAGATCTGACTGATGGCTGGGCTCACACTTGCTCAGCAATTCAGTGTGAGAAGTGAGGGTGTATCCACAAACCCCAGTGCAGCACCAGAGCCTTGTGATGGTGCATCCACAAAACCCAGTGCAGCCTCCTGGAAGCACAAGAAGGGCTTGGATTGGAAGGGACCTTGAAGAGCATCTAGCTCCAAAGCCCTGCCGTGGGCAGGGACACCTTCCACCACGCCAGGGTGCTCAGAGTCACATCCAGCCTGGCTTGGAACATTTCCAGGGATGGGGCAGCCAYAGCTTCTCTGGGAAACCTGTGCCAGGGCCTCCTCACCCTCACTGGGACAAATTCCTATCTGAAATCTAAACTAAACCTTTCCTGTGTGGGTTTGGAGTCATTCCCCCTTGTCCTGCAGCTCCAGGCCCTTGCCCATTGTCCCTCTCCAGGTCCCTGGCACTGGAAGGCTCTCTAAGGTCTCCCCAGAACTTTCCCTTTTCCATTCTGAGCACCCCCAGCTCTGGAAGGAGYGACTTTTATCTAAATGCTGCAGACATCAGCAGCCTAGGGAGCTGATCCCAGTAGGCAAAGAGTTCTCAATATGGATGTTCAGGGGTATTGGACACTCTCCAAAATCTGTCCAGRAGCTGTGTCCAGTGAGTTGATGCTGAAATGGAAGTGGTTCTATTTAGACCATCCYCTTAGTGCTTTTTTGCATCACTCTGCATCAACCACTGTGCACAAAAATATGCCCCAAGCAGAACAAAACAGGCAAGAACAGAAACCTGATCTGGCAGCCTTTGCAGCTTCCAATTTGCAGGGCTCCAGCCAGCCTTTGGATGYTGCAGCACCTTCTCTCAAAGATCCCACTGTTAGAACAACAAGTATATTGTGCACTGTTGTTCCCAACGTCAGACAATCAGCAAAAATACTTCCTCCTGCTCTTCAGCCTGATCTCTGCTCTCCCACTGAAGCTGATTTAGTGACAAAGAYAGAGAGAAACGGAGTGGATTGGGGGTTTGCAAGTGATTGCCAATTGGATTTTGTGAGCCCAGCAGCATCTCTGAGCAGGCTTTCATTTTCCCTGAGCCCCCTGCAGCTCCTATTAGCCTCGATAACCACTTCTAATTCTGGCCAGGACATTTGCCCAGATTTCTGAAGGAAGGAGGGGTAAGGGGGATGTTGTTCCCTGGTGCAGAGAGACTCCCACCTCCATGGAGCAAACGTGGGCTGGGTAATGACTTAATTACAGAGAGAACTCCTGGCCTGTCCAGCCAGGCTGTGACGCACGTTACGTAACTGGATTGTTAATGCTTTTTAGATGTTGGCGGAACTGAAATTAAAAGAGGAAATTATTCTCCTGATGCTCAACTCTAATCCCCATCTGTCTGTGTTTTTACTTTTCTGCACTTGCAAAGCTCCCTGATCAAAAGGTCTTGAATAGGATCCAGATTTCCAATTTAGTTTGCTTATGCAACTCAAAATATTATGGCAGTCTTTCCTGGGGGCGATTGAGCATATATTTTCAGATTCTCCAATTTTCTCCATTCCAAAAGTGCTAAAAATGGCATAAAGCTTTAGCTCATTCCATATCATTAGCACCACAAACAACTTTTTTTTTTTTTTWWRASWYTTTWWRARRAKA
>CADDXX010000356.1:401871-420331 GCA_902810485.1 Alauda arvensis
ATATWYTSWRAAAAAAAACCAAAACAAGGGGATCTTGTTAAATGTSCCCTATGCCTTGTTGAAATCAGAGGGTCTGTACTGATAGAGCTTTGCAAGGCATACAGAGGGGGAGCAGACAGGCAAGGAAGGAGCTACATCTTCAGCCAGGGTGGATTCCTGAATCCAAAAAAAAACCTCAAGAGCTCTCTGGATCCAGACTTTTGCTTTTTCCCACCCAAAGGATGAGCTTGAGCTGGACAGCTGGGAATAGATCTGATCTTTACTTGGATCATCCCCATCTGAAAACTCACATCACCTTTATTTATCCATTTGCTCTTCTTTCCCAGCCCTTCCCCTGGTGCTGGAACCTGATCAGCAGCTGGTTTTATTAGTGGGAACAAGGAGGCTCCTYATGTTGGAAAAGGAAATTTTTTACCCAAATCTCCAGCAAAGGAGCACAAAGTGCTGCTGTGACACTTGTGCTTCATTGCTCCTTTGGTTTCTGGGTGCAGGATGGGAGGCAGCACCCCCAGTGCTCACCTGGAYCCTGATCACTGTGATTATGTCACAGTAGGGAGAACACCTGGGACTGTTGGTGTTGGGCTCACTGTTCTTAAAGAGATTTTTAAAATTTTGGGTACAGAAGGAAAGTCTTTATTTACCCACAGCTGATGTGTGCCTGCAGGCAGCAACACACAGGATGGGGCCACCCTTTCTGGCCACTGGTCTGTGTTTGTGGCAGCTGCAGGACAATGACCTCACAGTGCAGCTCTGGGTCACACATCTGAATGGCACTTTTTCCAAATTTGGATTAGAGAAACTGTGATTTAAGACACAGAAAATACTGTGTTCTGCCTCAGCCAAGGCTTGGAGCCTTTCTGCTTTCCAGGATAATTTGATTTGAGAGTCCAAGGGTTGCCAATCTCCCACGTTTCAGAGAAACTCAGCACATGAACCAAACAGGTGATGCTGGGGGAAGCCCTGCTSATCCCAACCTGCCTGGTTTTGCTAAACTCAGCAGCAGACCATCTCTGCTGACTATTTTGACAAAATGCCAAACCCTRCTCTGAACATCTGAGCTTTCCCAGGATGAGTTTTCCCTTCAGTGAGGTGCAGTCTTAAATACACTTGAAACCCTAGAGCAGAAAGGGTGTTGGAGAACCCCCAGCACAGCCAGGAAAGGCAACAGGCCTTGGATGTACTCAGCTAAGTGGCTTCTGTCAGACCATAGGAGCCATTTATTATCTGTATTTCAGCAACACCCACTGGCTTCAGGCAGGGACCTGCACTGTGCCTGTACAACAACACCCAAATATAGAGCAAAACAGCACAGCCACAGAGCTTCACTCACTGCAGAGCATCACCCCCTTTCCTGCCCTTACAAAAGTCCCTCCAGCCCCAAACTGGGGAGGAGCTGCTCTTGCTTTCACCAGAAATAGCACATTATAAAGGTGCTTGGTTTTTCTCAGTGTTTTTAGCAATGTGACAGATTTTCCAAAGGCAGGAGGGTGGGTAATCATCTGCCAGAAGCGCTCAGGTTCCAGGTTGGAAGAATATTTAAGCATATGCTCAAACTCCCTTGCCTCTGGTTAAAGCAAGGCACGTGTTCCAATGCTCTGCTGAGCAGAGGTGGACTTAAGGACATACCTTGCTGTGGGCATGTGCTTAACTCCTCTGTAAAATTAAACTGAGGATAATCAAGTGTTTTTGCTGAATCAGGCCCAAACCCCCTCCTAAGCAAGGCAGCTTTCAGCAACATTTAATTCAAGAACACGCTCAGAAAACACCATTTAAAAATGTTAAAGAGCCAAGAGCCTACAGAGAGTGGAAATAAATAACTAAAAAAGATATCTAAGGAAATCATTAAACTGCACAAACCAGCGCTGGGCTTTTAAAAAGGAAACTTTGCCTCGTGCCACTTCAGCATTTGCACATAGATGGGAGATGCTTCAGCTGCAGGGACCTGATTTGTGCTGGGTTTTCCCCACAGCTCATTCCAACACTGCTGCCCAGCCAGGCAGGCTCAGCCTCACACGTTTGCCCTTCAGTCAAGCCCCAAGGAGGTTATTTTGGAGAAGGTGGGAGAAACCCTGCAGTGTAGGCAAGGCTCTGTGTGTGTGTGTGTCCCTGAGTGCCAAGGGTTCAACAGGACCTGATCAAACATTGCTGCTCTGAGCCATGAGCACCCCAGGTATAAACAACCCCACATTCCCCTTCTCCCTGACCTTCATGTCCCAGCCCTTCCAAACCAGTTCTGTCCAAATCCAAACTTCTCACAGCCACACCTCTGTCCCAGACTGGCATCCCTGCAGGTTCTGATATTGGCAGATCTACTGAGCTGGAAGCTGTGACCATGCTGGCTGGCTCAGCTGTTCTGGTTTTAAAACAGCAGTTTTAGATATTAATTATATTTCAATTAATAATTATTAATTAATTATTAATTATATTTTAATTAAGATATAATTTAAATATATTAAAATTATATTTTAAGCAATATTACTATTATAAATTGTAATATTAATAATATTACAAAGAGCAGAAAAAAAATAATTGAATCCAAACCACTATTAAGTGTAATCATCACTTGAGGAACCTTGCAACATTATTTAAAAGTGCAAAATAGTGATATCCCAGGTGAGGCTGCTGGAAATAGTGTGCAACTGCACTTCAGGTAATTTAAATGTGTTTCCAGAAGTCAATACCTGGGATACTGAAACAAGCTATGAAACTTCTGATCAAAAAACTTCCTTTGTTTTCCCTTTTGTTCTTGATGCCAGCACTGTCCCAAAACCACAGTGAGGACAAACTCAGCTGTCAGAGTGCCATGGGCACCTCTGCATTTCCCAGGGGGGAATCCYCATCACATCCTCCAGGGAGTGGGAATTCCCTGTTTGAAATGGAGCCCTAAAGCAGTGCAACCCCTTGGGTAAATACAGTTGTGCAAAGCAGTTTATTCCTCTCAAGAGCAAGCAAAGCTGCAGCTGCCCTGGGGACTTCTCATGGATTTCAGCCCTGGATCAGCCCTGTGGATCTGGTTGGATGGATCAGCACTTCAGTGCTTGGGGAAAATCTGCATTTCCCATAGGAAAAACACTGATCCCTCTAGAAAAAGCTAATCTGCTTCATACACACCTTTTCTGGATACCATCAGAGCTGGACAAGAGATATTTGTCACTGGTTACAGTACAGACCCTCCCATGCACATAGAACAAATTCCACACTGCCCTTCCCTGCTGCAGAATAAATATGTTGCTACAAGTGTCTCCACTTTCTCCCAATGCACACTGCCATTTGCACACAAGGGTTGGCAAGAACAGCTGATATGGAAGAACAACAAACTCTGCCCTTCCTTTCTCCTGGAATTAATTTCCAATGAATTGGCATTTGAAATTTCTTGATAGCCAAAGCTAAAAGAAGTAGCCAAATTGCCTTGATACAATTTAACTCTATGAAAAAACACATAAACTGTCACTTGTAATTTTCTGTACTCACAGGAAAAGAAATTATATAGCAAGATAAACTGAACCATTCTCTTTGAACCTTTCCTTTGTCTGAGTTACATACTCTGGAAGCCACCAAGTTAATCACACTGCAAAACCCATCAGATTTGCAAGCTTAGATTATTTTTTTTTGAAATGTGCAAGTATTCCTTGTGATAACTTGAATTACACTTTCTGAATGGTGGGAAAATACACAATTGTGTCACCATCCCCCCCCACACTAAACACAACAAATAATTCCTCTTCTTTGCTTCTGCGCTGGAGAACTTCATTTGGGGATTATAAATCCTTTTGGAGTGTTCCTTTTTAATATTGTTGCTCCTATTAATGTTCCTTTTACTGCATTTTCTGAATTGTTTTCAGTGTTTGAATCTGATTACTTGAGTTGGAAAATGTATTTTCCCTCTTCTGGAGTAACACCAGATCTAAAACCCTTTCTGTCCTGGTGTTATGGAGTAGGTGCTCTYGAGATTGCAGCTTGTGATGCAATTAATCATCTTGTTTAATATCCAAGGATAATTGCTATTTCTGCTGCAGTAAGTCACTCACTCCCATTGGGTGGGAAGTCTTGAGGGAGTTGCAGGTTTCTGCTCTCCAGTCCTGTCTGCTCAGTCCAAAGCCCAGCACCATAAAACTGAGCTCACATCCTGTGCAGGATGAAACCAAAACAGTCCAGCCCCTCCCAGTGCCCCTGCCTTCAGTTTGTACCCTTCAGGCAATTTCCTACAGAGCCTTTCCCTCCATAAAAACCTCAGAAACAATGCAAAGTACACATAAGTTGATAACTGGCAACAATTGGGGGCTTGAGTGGGGCTGTGGGAAGCAGCTGAGCTCCTCCTGCTCAGCTCCCTGCACAGCAGCACCTTTGYTCAGCTCCCAATCTCTCGGATTAAATTTTCCAGCAACATTTATTTTGCTGGGTTTTTTTTTCCTGTTGCAACAAAAAAGCCATGCCAGCTTCAGGAGAAGCCAGCCTGCTCCGATTGGAGGAGGAAAAAAAAAACCAAAAAACAACCAACCATGTGCAAATTGCAAAACATGGCAAGTTTTCCAGSATGGAACGAGCCCAGATGGATTCTCCCATTCCCTTTGCCAGAAGCAGAAGTGACTCAGAGCTTATGTGCTTCATGGTGCAGGCTCAGCACCCTGCAACTGCCCCAGGAACAAGCCAGGAACAAGAAAGTGAAAAGGGTGTGATTTCTGAACCTGCCTTCAATTCCAGGGGATGAAAGAACAGACCCCAACCATCCAGGCTGAAGGACGTGGATAGCGCTTATTGCTCATTAAAAATTGTTTTTCCCAGAAATTTGCCTCCTTGTTTCCTTAGTAACCCCATTTGGTAGAAGTAAATGCACCTGAGCTTAACAATTGGAACGTTCCCCATCCATTTCTGCATCCTTTATCCTTTCCCACCCCACACAGCATCTCCAGGAGCATCCGTGCCTGCCCCAAAGGCTGAAGGAGCACCTGCACTGCGAGGATGAGGAGCCCTCTAACCAAAAAGTCCTAGCAAAGAACAAAAATAAACCCTCACACCAGTCACTTCTTGCAAATGTTGCTCCCAAGGGATGGCGGGGAAAGGAAAAAAAAAAAAAAAAAAAGGATTTGTACTCCAAGATGTACACGAAGGAGCTGCCTACGCCTCTGCGGGGGAAGGGTTTAATAGGGAGCCGAGAAAGAGCCTACGTGTGGGAGGAGAAAAGAGCAGATGTTAGCAGTGCCTTTTTGTTTTCCTGGATGGCATGGCAGGCAGGGGAGATGGAAAGAAAAAGCTCCCCTTCTGCAGAAATAGAAGCTGAAGATGGGTAAAGGTTTTTTTTTTCCACTTGTCCAGGGCTCAGAAGTGGTTGCAGCATCTGCAAGAAGAGGATCAGGGGCTCGCTGCCAGCACCAGGCACTGCCCATCCTGCAGCACCACGAAAAGAAAAGAGCCTTGTTGTGACACACTAGACTTGGAAATTTACTCCACTGYGCTCATGAAGGCTGGAACAAGTCCCCTCCATCCTCCCCCAGGCACTCTGGAGCTGGAGACAGTCAAAGGCTGCCAGGGGCATCTCCCATCAGGAGCACGCTGACAGGTCTCTGAATACATCAGTGATTCCAGTGCCACTACAAAAAACCTCAGTGACTTTCCAAAGAATAATCTCTCTCCCCAAAATAGCCCTGTGGCATGCAAGTACATGYAATGTGATGTGTAACCCTCCAAGCAAGGGAGGGCTGGGTAATTCACCACATCAGGCATGCACGTTCCATTCCTAGGCCATGGTATGGCATTTAATATCTTGAATTGTTGTGCCAGGTTGTTTGATAATCAGATTCCAAGTGAATAACAATGCCTGGTGAGCTGCTGGACACACACAAACCCTGCTCCTCATGGGAGAAGAGAGGCTTCTTCTCAGAAGAAAGGATTTGCAGGTAAAATATGAACTGCAAAATTGAGCCAGAAGAGGGGAAAATTGTGTCTATGGGTGCACAGGACAGGAGGCTGAGAGGAACCAAATGTCTGTACTTACCACAAATATCCTCTGTTGCTTGTTTTTAGAAACCCTGAAGTTATCCTCTGGCACTGCACTGCACAGAAGATGCTTTCTTGGAAGATTTTTGACTCAAATATTTCACAGAATTTGTTTTTCTGTAACTCAGTGAAGGGCTGGGACTGCACAAATCCTTCAGAAGGGCTTCAGCTCTGTGTGCAGAGGCCATTTCAGTGCCCAGCTGGCTGCTTTGGGTGTGTTTTGATGCAGTTTTGTTCMCTGGCAGAGGCTGCACACACTGCTCACCTCACCTCCCCATTCTGAGCAGGGCACAGAGACAGGAGCCCTTCAAACCCTGCGTGAATGAGGCTTTCATAAATTCCATATTTGAGGARCTCTGGCTGTATCCTTTGGCCATAAAAAGGAATTAAAGCTGCACATGAAGCACAGTGCCCTGTAATCCTGCTGCACAGCTTTGTGCGTGCATAAATCAGCCTCTCATGAATATTGCACTGTACCTGGGACTTGAAAAAGGATAAATCCAAGGGAAAGAAAACAGTCACAGAARGGCTTTACAAAGAGCACCTGCTCTCTGAGAGCCTCAGAGGTCACAAGAAACAATCTGAGAGGTGCACACATGTCAGGGACCCACAGTCAGAGCTGCAAAAGGAGCTGAGAGAGGATGTTTTTCCTCCTCTCCTGCCACAGTGAAGCAAACCTTGGAACACACAGCAACTCCTCTGGCAGGAGTTTTGTGGTCATGGAGGGGGACAAGCTGTGGAACACCCAGAGTGKGGAAAGGAGCAAGGAAGAATAGCTATTTTTATAAACCTTGGAGGGGGAGGAGGACCTGAGCTTCAACAGTGCTTTTCTACCAGAAATACCGTAAAAAAAACTTAGGATTTTAAATTCTCTCCTGGTTAAATATAATGAACCACTCCATGTTTGGTTTGTTTTGGTTTTTTTTTTCAATTCAAAAACTTAAAATAAGAAAAAGTCTATCTTGTCCAGCTTGAAAAGCAGAGCAGCAACAGCTTTTATTAACAACTTCCTCAGAGACCTAGAAAACACAGCACAGTGCTCAGGGGGAGTTTTTTATTGCTGAAATCTTCGTAATCAGCAAGAAAAAAATTCACCCAAGACATCCCCCTCTGTCCCCTCCATCKTTCCCAGTTTATTTTRYAACCCAGCAGGGTCACCCCTCACAGAATTGGTGCAGGGGAACAGCACAGTGGCAGGAAAAGGACAGGAAAAAATACAGGGTGAGTCCACCTCCCCTGAGTGGATTCAGAGACCATGGGCCAAGATTATCAGTGCCTGGCCAKTAACTTGCTTCGTAACCTTTGCCAAGTTCAGCACTGTGCCTCTGTTTCCCCACTTGGGAATAGGGAAGTTTTGCATTTCAAACTCCATGGTGTCCAAAAAGCACCTTATGAGAGGCAACTTGGGGTTTGACCTGTAGGATTTTACACAGGGGTTTGCACAGATTTGCTATCCACCACCTTCCCTCCAAACTGTGGATTTTTTCTTTCCCAGCAGCACTCCCCTTTCAGCTCCTCACATCAGCCAAAAACACAGCACACCTCCTGCTCCTGTGCTTCAAAATCCTGCATCTTAAGACATTCAGGAARGGTTTGTATCCCAGCCAACAAACACTGTTAAAGGGTATTGAAAGCTTCTCCAATTGCCATTAATTGAGGGAAGAGAAAACAGATTCTGCTGCTGTCATAGTACATCAAAATAATTAGCTCAGCTATAAATAGCTCYGCTTACTCACTTTTTTCTGTTCCTCTTTTTTAAGGTCAAGGCTGCAGCCAAAAGGAGGAGCAACACATCCCAGAGGAGCATCCCTCTCTTCTGCCTGAATTCAGGCAAAACAGCAAGACAAGAAGTGCATCTGTAATCAGTGATCCCAAGGCTACACAATTACATTGCAATTAGAGAAATAATTAGTCCCATTTGGGTAAGAAGAGGGGGGGGAAGAGTGTTAGCAAGCCCACATATAAACAAACTTACCTTAGCCTAATGAGTAAGTATTTYCAAACTAATTTTAGCTAAACTGCCTTTTTTTTTTTTTAATGATGCTTGTGTGTTGACTTGGCTTTATTGTTAATAATTTCTGCATTAAGTTGGGCTTCTACATGAGCAAAACCAGTGGAACAAGCTGTGACACCAAGGTGTTTTCTTCACCTTAATGAAGGGCTTTCAAACCTCCCCTTGTGCAAGCCCTGCTCYTGCATTTYCTGCAGCTGRCCCTGTCCCATCTGTTGCTTGTTGGAGGTGATGATCTGAATAAACAGGCTGATATACTGACCCTAGATCAAGATACCATAAAGATCAATAAGAATAAGGAGTTGTAGNGCTTGTTGGAGGTGATGATCTGAATAAACAGGCTGATATACTGACCCTAGATCAAGATACCATAAAGATCAATAAGAATAAGGAGTTGTAGAACTCAGATCCCAGTGCAGATCAGGTCAGAAGATCTACTCTGCTCCTGGGTGTGTATAATAGACTCTGCTTTGGAGAGRTGTGCATTGCTTTGGCACAGACAGCAGCCACATCCCTTCACCTTTCCTGCTGGATTAGCTTTGCCATCCTTTCAGAATTGTCACCGTGTCCCAGCAATTAACACCTTCCATGTACAACAAGTCAAATCTACACTAGGTGAATATATTTWATAGTTGCATTAATTAGAAGAGATCTCTGAATTTCTATAAGAATGCTTTAACAGAGCTGTTTGTGTGAGGTTATTTTTATCTCTAGGGAATATTCCCCTGATGCCTGAAGATGCACTTAGGTGTTTAGCTACTTTTGGGTGGTGTTTATTTGGTGCAAGCCACAGCCTCATTTCCAGACCATGAGCAGCACAATGGTATTTAGATCYATCTCTAGTGACTGCATGACACCTAAAATATTCCTTTACTTCCTTCTCAACTCTTTGCAACATCATCAGTCACAGAATTCTCTTTCCCCATGCTCACTCAGGGCTGTGCCAGTGGGCACTGGAGTCTCTCTCCATTGTTCAAAGCAAAAGAAGATTTTTCTGCAATTGTTGAGTTTTCACGGGAGCCAGTGGGAGTTCAACATCCAGCTTGAAAAATGGATTTGCAATCAGGAAGGTCTGGCACATCTTCAAGCGGATCCTGACCTACTCACAGATGTTTTTTCCTGCCTGGTCTCTCATGCAGCCATGTTTTCCAGGTACACTTATCTACCTGTCACACACAATGATGTGTAACCCTGGAGAAAATAAAGCAAGTGCAGTGGAAAGGTCAGATTTAATATGAAGCTGAGGGCAATGAAATGACACAGAAAATGCACAGAAATAAAGGTGGCCATGCTGTAAGTGTGTTTGCTCATCCCTGTGGGACACCCAGCAGCACAGACACACCATTCACCTCTGCACAGCCTCTTCATTGCTCCCTGGCCTTTGATTTGGGAATTGGCTCGCTATCATGGAAGAGATATTTCTGGGAAGATGTGAATTAGGCAGGTGAATCATTTCCTTCTTCTTGGCCTTCAGAGCATGCATGGCCTTCACCCAGGGCTCTGCACTGAGCCACTGATTTCAGCACCTTCCAGCTCCTTGAGTCCCCCCAAAGGAATTGGATTGTTCCAGGCTTTTTTGATGGAAAAGATATTTTTCCTCAATCCCACCCTTCCAATGGCTGGGGAGCTGCTGCTTGCTGTAYACACAGTCCTGCAGGTTATTTATTTAAATCTTAGTAGTCCTTGAGCATTGCTGGACTCCCTACAAATCAGCACCTAAAAGGAAATAAATGCACAATGCTGCAGCTCCCTGCATGCAGGGGGATCCAGYGTAGCCCCTTCCCTTGTCCTAAATACAACTGAGTGTTTCACAACTTCTGTATCTAAGTTAGGTTTTTCCATGCACACTTTTTTTCCTGCTTAAAACCCAGAGCAAATTCCAAGGAGAAATTCTCCTTGGCCCACTCATTAGGGCTTGAGCCCCACATCCAAAGCACTCAGGCTGAAGATCAGCTGCAGAAAATAGAAGTTTCAGAGTCTCACAGCTGAAAACAAGCTCCTGCTTTTACTCTCCCACGTAATTCTGAGCTCAGGATTCCAAGTGCCTTTCTGCACTCAGGACTCATTTGTAKGGATGAATGCCTTGAAGGTAATGGGTAAAGACCTCAAATCTGGAAGTGGTTATTCCCAAAGCTGAAAAGGAAAATTCCTGAAGGTCTCCATGGTACGTTGATAAGGAATAATGGAGAATTGTTTCATTTAAACACAAAGAACAATTCAGCCATAGCATGACTTGTGATAGAGACATTGTGGAAGTTATCAGATGAATGTCTGCGTGCTAAACCTCTTTAATATTGAAGAGAAATGTAACTATTCACTGTCCATGATGAAGCCTGGGCTTCCTGGAAGCCTTGCTGCTTCTTTGTGTTCCCCATGTGTGCCTCTGCCTTTCYAAYGAGTGCCATGAATCACAGTCCAATGGCAATGTTTTAAAGAACTGCTCCTTTCCTAGGAAGTCAGAACAATCCCACTTCAAAGKGAACCCTGTGAATGTGCCAAATGTTTGGAGAGTAAATACCAAACCCAGGAGTAATGTGCTCCCTTCACCTGCACACCCTGGGTGTGATGCAGATCCCAGCACTCCCAGCAGCTCTTGCAGGCCCATGGTGTGAGCTCATGGGGRCAATTAAGAAAAATTATATATAAAATCAACAATAGATTCAGAAAACCCCACCAACTGCTAAAAAATCAGTATATCATCTAAATCAGTCACCTAGATATTTCCTATTGGAAGTTTGCTTTCCTCACAGGGTCCCTTTGAGCCACCTCCTCCATCTGAAGTGCAGCACCACTGCCTGAAGAGCTGGTTTCAAACCTCTTCAGGACCCATCTGAAGAGTCTGTGCCCTGCAGCAAGTTTGGCAGTCAGCACTTTAAAAAATAAACTCAGCTCCAGAACGATGATCTGCACGGTGACTAAAATTAGCCTGCCTCCACTCCATAGCAGGAGGAAGTCTGAGTTTTGCCAATGCAGTTTCAGGTTTCTTGGCTTCCAGAGAAATGCAGAACATCCAAGCAATACAGACCTGTCTTCTGTGCTGGCACTGCTCTCCCAGCTCCATCTCAAAGCTGTCCTAGAACACCACCAAAGCCTCATCTCTCCTCTCATGGGGAACCAGAATGTGTTGAAACCTTTTTTTTTGGGGTATGAAAACGTTTGGGAGGTGAATTAGTGAGGAGGGAACACGCTGCATGTCACAAATGGTCTGTCCTGAGTGTGGGARGGGTAAAACCTCCTTGAGAGTTAATTACCACATAAGACAAAGGTTTCTCAAAGCAGAGGTGTGCTGCAGGGTGCTCTGCAGGAGACATGCACCAAATAAAGTTGGGTTAGGACTGGTAGTTTACCCTTCATTAGCTGCTGGATGAAGGTGAGATCCCCAGCTTGATCCTCAGCCACACAATACATTGCAAAAGAGCTTTTGTTCCTCTGTCATCATTTRATATTGAGATTTGGCTGCCCAGAGAGCTCACACACTCCCTCAGTGTCATTTTATTCTGCARATGAACAGATGTCCATAGGAGGTCATACTAGTCTGCCATGGATGTCCCTGTTGGACTGAAATTATCCAGAAAGTCAGGCATCAGCTCAGTGCTGTTGTGGCTTTTTTGGGTTACATTTTTGGGTTTTTCTCAGCTGGAGCTGTGGCTATAGCTCCTTTCCCCCAGATGCATAAATAATTCATGCAGTTATRAAGAGGGATCACTCAGGACCTGTGTGAAGAGTGCTGCTGGCTCAGATTCCCCTGTCACCTCCTGAACAATCCCATCTCACCTCCCTTCTTTCATCCACTCCCCCCCTCAGGCCAGGCCATGGGACCCCAGGCCACATTTCACAGAGTTTTGGTTCCTCCAACCCTGCAAGGTCTCAGRCACCTTTGAATCCAAGATCACAGCTACCAGAGGCTTGTAGCTTAATATTTGTAGTAAATTTGTACAAACTAAACTTGCTGTAACAACAATCCAGCGAAGCATTTGCTTTTATATTTTATATGAACACAATCCAGCAACTAATTTCATTTTCTGCTGTGCTGTAGAATTGAAAGGTAATGATTCACCCTTAAAAATGCACTTAAAATTACTTAGTGATTACTCTGACTTCAGTATATATCTTATGGAGGGAGCCTGGAGTAAAAGCTCAGTGATGTGCAGAGTCTGAATGCAATCAGGAAGAGAGCAGCCCCATGACATGAAACCCAATGATACATTGAACTCCTGACCTATTCTGAAATCTGATCTTCACTACCCACCTTCTTCCTCATTTCAGCTCTCTTCAGGACAATAGAAGTCTTCACTCAGCATTCCATTTTCTCCACTGGGATTTTTATATGAACTGAATTAAATATGTCAGACTTTGAAGGTGAATGTCCTCAGKGGCTCAGGGACATCCATGGTGTCTTTCTGYTCCTTTRGMCACTGTCATTAAGCMTCATTCTGTTCTGATGAGAAAACTGAGGAAAACCAGGAAATTGAGGTGCTCCTGTGTCCTTCAGTGTGGTTTAAGCAGAATAAAACACTGCCTCTAGTACTACTGRATTACTTTTTGTCTGAACTGGAGGCAGTCACTGGGATTTGCCTACTTTAACCACATTATCTGCTCTGAATTTACTAAATATTAACCCTGAAGTCCTTAATCAGGATTCCCAACATCCCAGGCAAAGTTTGAGCCAAGCACAGCCTACGCAGAATTAATGACCATGCACAGGTGGTGAGCTGGGCTGGAAGCAGCCAACAACCTGTGCTGTGTCACCACCATGGGGCTGACACATCTGCAGGGTGGTGTGGAGRTAATTTGGCCCTGAAAGACATGGCAGCATGGCTGGCTGGAGGCCAGCTCAGCAATCCTGCTTATCTGAGCTCCTGCTCTTTGCTCATCCACGGCTSAGCTCCCCAGGAACAAGAGGCACGAGAGGACAAGGGCTCTGCCCACCCCTGCTCTGATAAGCTAAAAACAGATTGAAGGTCTAAGTCAACTACACTCAAGCATGTGATAAAATTCTTTGCTAAACTGGGGCCTAAGTCAGTGTGCTCCTGGGGTGAAACTCAAATAGCTGCTCTGGGAGGAGAAAGAGCAGAGAAATGGAGCCAAAGGTTCTCCTGGGGTGAGTGGCAGGAGCCTGGGCAAATGGGGAAATGGGCTGATGCAAGAGGAGGAAGGGTTGTGTGACTGCCTGTGTGGCCATGGCTKGGGAGGAGGAATTTCCTCATGGGAATGTTGCCAGGAGGGTGAGGAAATTGCCTGCTTTTCCAAGCTGAAGCAACTAATGGAGGAGGGATGAGAACAAAGGTTCTGTGCTGCAGGCAGTGTCACTGAGACACAGCAGGGTGGTGAATTGGGTGGTGGGGTCCAAAACAGCACCTTCAGACCTTGAAAACTCTAAAAGGGTAAAGTTATAGAGCTCTTCACCCCWCATAAAGCAGATCTAGRGCAATGGCTTGTGCAGTCAAGCATMAAAATAACCCAGGTCTAAGRTACCARTCCCAGAYTTCATCCAAAGTTCTGGAGGCCAAGTGTTGGCTGAGTCCCTGGAGCTCCTCAATGCACCAAGCTGCTGCTGCTGGACTGCCTGCTCTCTCTGTTTCTGCTTCCTTTGGGTCTTTTGGGCCACCTCACAGTTCCTTGTCCTAAAATGTACTGAAACTTCTTTCACCATGAAATAGGGGAGAGCTTCTGTGCTTCTCTTCAGAAGGAATTGGTGGAAATTTTGGAATTTGTGGAAAAGGCATGGAAGGACTAGAAAGAAATGGTCCAGGCTTTTGTCCCTTTAGGAAAATAAGTAAACTGCAATCTGGGTGGTGAGGACCATAACTTCCCAGGAAAACACTTCAATCCATCAGGAGCTACACTGAAATTGTTAGAGCTCTGTGTGCAAGAACCCAACTTCTCCACTCACAAAGACACTTCAGCTACAGCCAAAAAAATCTGTGGAAGACAGAACCAAACACCTCCCAAAAATGCATTCCCCCTCGGTGGGGCACTGTGCTGGCTGAAAAGAGGCTCAGAGCTGTCCACAAAAGCTGCTTCTGGAGGTATTCCTGTTCCATAGAGGGCAGGAAGATTTCATGCCTGAAAGATCTCCTTGATTACGTCTCCATTACCTAGGCACCATCTACAGCTTGATGGAGCCTAAAAATAGCAATTTCTTTTGGTCAGAAGAGACAGCAGCCTCTTTGCTCTTCTTATACCAGAAAAAAAATTGGTTTGAACTTAGTCTTCTAGATAAATAGCACTAGGAGTAAGTGTAGTGCTCATGATGAATCTCATGTAGGGATTTGCAGTTACTTTTCATGCCACAGATCACAAATTAATTAAGAAAATCTTGTCTCTTGGAAACTCTTCTATTCACAGTCACATCAAGCCACWGTAGCAGTAACTTGCATGGAAAAATAACATTAGGGATAATTTTATTTTTAGCTGTCTTAATGAAATATAGCAGATGGAAATAAAGAGGAGAAGCCCATCCTGTGTGACTAGCCATCTGTCTGGGGATCAGCAACAAGTGCTTCATGGATCACAGCTAGAAAATTAGTGGGTCATTAACGTCAGTCTTCAAGCTACCCTGCAATTCTTCACATTCCTYACTCTGCTCTGCAGAGTGGCTTTCAAATGCCACCCAGAGCTCACCCAACTGTGAGAGGCATGATCATAGCACCTCCCTGGCTTTAGAGCACTAAACCTTGGGCTGAGCAGCAGCAGGTCCCTCCCATCCCACCCTCCCTCTCACACAAAGCTGACWGTGATCACATAAAATCCACCCTCCCAGCTACCAAGCTCTCAAGGCTATTCCAGTCAGTCTAAATTTGCCTTTAAGGTGTTCCTATCCCACCCTCAGTCCTTCAGCACACCAAGCACTGGGATTTGCCCTGGCCATGCCATGGAAAACAGATTACCAACTTGAACACAGGGTAAAGAGCTATTATCCTAGTTTTTTTGTGTTGGGTTTATTTCTGGCATGTGGCTTTTCCAAGTCCATTGAGTAGCTGGTCTGGAATCTCACTGCCCAGATCTGCTCCAATGCACTGCTCTGCTGGAGGAAGCCTGCCTTGTTTAATGACATCCTAAACAGACACACAATCCTGAGCACCACTAAAGGTCAGGCAGCCTGAGCTTTTGGAGATGAGATACTTGCTCAGTATTGTCATCATTRCACCCTCCCAGTGCCCACACATGCTGCATTACATCTCTGGGCTGCTCTCCCTTTCCTTTCTGGGAAAATCAATGCCCTCTCACAAGAAAGGTTCTGCATTTCACCATTAGGTGAATGCTTATTCTTCTGTGGTAACAGGATATTGTTATCAGGCTGTTTTCACTTTGTTTATTACCTCCATTCCTCCAGCTGCTRTAATTCACTTGATACTGGTTTGGTTATTTTTATGCTTTGATTTAAGAACAGCATGCTCCAAGGCTGCACTTAAAGAGATGCCCAAGGAGGGGAGCCAAGGGACTCATCAGCTTATTTACTGGGCTGAGCTGAGCCCAACACGATGCCTTAGGAAATAACCTCTGTTTCTGGAAATCCACAGATAACTGTTAAACTCTACTGTATGGCATAAACATAATTAATCTYCACAAAACCCTTGGCACACAACATCAGAACGTGACATAGGTGGAAATTGTGCTGTTCTTCACACAGGTGAAAAGTGGCCCCACTGACAGAGCTTAAATCTGGGGAATCCTYTTTGTAGACCCACTTGAGTTTTGGCTGGGTCTGTTACTTTCATGGCCCTTTCTCTCCCACTTCTAAATGAGTAAGCAATCACAGTTTGCTGGCAAATGCCAAATATTTGCAAACGTGKTTCAGTCTGCCCTTTCCAAGCTTGAAGGTAGATTTATAAGTCATGGAAACGTTCCCTCCATTCTGCATTGATGCCTTCAGCATCTCCCCCCTCCCTCCTCCTTCCAGCCCACCTCAGGAGAGGTGAAAGGGCTGGGATGGGATGGGATCAATCAACCCCTCCCTTCCCACTTTCCTCTGAAAAAGGACAAACCTTACCTGTAAGGAAATCATTGATGGACATCCTGGCTTCCTCTTGCCAAGTTCCAACAAGGAGGCCAAGCTCAGACGTGGCCACATGTGCTGGAGTCTCCACACCAGGGCAAAAGCCTGAATCCACTGGAGGTATTCAGTTTGAATAGTTTGAAGCTCTCTGGGGGTCTGGGGCCCTGTGGTGTGCACATCCCAAATTTTCCTCCCAAGGACCACAAGAATCCTTTGCCAGGTCTTACTCTACCTTCTTTTATCTACCTAACCCCTGTCACTCTCTCCCTGTCCCCTCACCCCCCAAGCACACTTCTTTCTTATTTCTTTCTCTTCGCCTCTTTTACTGTTAAATAAAATGTATGATTTTTTTGGCACCAGCACCTAACCTTGTTTAGTTTTTATCTTTTTTTTGGGTATATTTCAAACCTGTCTGGGTTGGATTCACTTTATTCACAGAGACTTCATTTCTTCTGCTCTCCAGTGTTTAAACTGGATTTTTGTGACAACCTTCCAGTTATCCAGGAACTGGTAACCAAGCCTGGTGTCTGCAGGGGCTCGATGACACAGGACACAACCATCCTCCCTCTGCACACTGCCATCCTGCACAGAGAAACCCAAGCCTTTTCAGGATGYATTTTAACCTGCAGCTCTGTCTCCCTGTAGGGATAGGACTGGGATTTTTCAAATGATACCATTGGGGATTTGTTGCTCAACTCCAATGGTGTTTCAGGGGATTTGGCATATAACAGCCTGTTTTAGGAATCTCCCACAAAATGGCAATGAAGATGAATTGCAGGTTGTTCACAGAGGCAGGCTGCTGAGGTTCATTATGGCACCAGTTAAATGTTATTTATCTCATTCATTTCCTCATTCTGGTTATTCATTTCCCCCAGAAACCCAAAGAGCTGGACACATGAGATGGCTGGACAAGGTTCTTCTTTCAACTGTTGTTCTGTTTAGGAATAAYACCTAGAAATATCTGTTCCTGCAGAGCCAAAAGCCTCCAGCCAGGGCAAACTATAGGAGCAAATTCCAGGAGCTCAGATCCGAAGTTTGCCACTATTCATGGGGAGCTGAATAGTGTTTTGGAGCATGAAGGTTTTGGTTTGGCTGATGGTAAAGAAAGGTGAGCAAAGCTGGGTAAAACCAAATCTGAGCCACTCTCAGTGTCCTGGCCAGGGACTGGGCTGCTTCCCATGGCATGAGCTGCAAAATCCATTCTGGAGCACRAGAAGGGTTTGAGTAAAAACACACTGTTGTTACTCACACTAAAAAAAGCATTAAGTAAGACCTGCTATGGTGAAGAAAGCCGCAGCTAGTCGTGACATTTGAMTTGCCGAGGTGCCCCCTTTGGGATGTGCAGCCTGGCTTTGCGGAGGGGCTGTTCCCAGGGGAAGGCAGCCAGCAGCGCTCTGGGTTCCTTGGAAAGCCGCGGGTGTTCCCCGGGCTGTGACAGCCCCGAGGGCTCCGGTGCCTGCTCTGGGTGATGAACAGCACAGCTGCCGGGGCTGAGAGGGGCGGCAGGGATGCAGACGGCTCGGATCGTGTTCCATTTGATGCCAGGAATCCCAGCCCCGGCCCCGGCAGGAGCGCAGGGAAAGGCTCTGGGTGCAGGGGGTCAGCCGGGATGCTCCCGCACTGACAGCATCCCCCTTCCCAAAGCAAATCCTGCCCCTGATCCGTCACCTCACTCAGTACAAAGTGCCCTTTGCAGCTGAGGGAAAAGGGCAGCCAGATTTCCAGCCTCTGTCAATCCCACCCTGACCCTTCTGGTGATGGGAGTTCAAGATCCCTGGTGGTTTTTTGAAGGCTGCTGAAGTGCAAGGGCTTCCCTGCCTTTACCTTTTAAATGAGAACRTTTGAGAACTGTTTTCATTGCCATAATGGTAAGAAACTACAAAAGAAAAACCAAAAACCAAACCAAAAAACAAGCCAGCCCCTTAGAGTTGTACTCACAAATGGAAGGAGGCAGAYACAGAAAAGTGACTGCAAGTCCTTGCCCAAGATAAAATTACAGAGCAGAAAACTCCATTCTGCTCTTCAGCACTGAAGGTCTCTTCCCCAGTGCAGCACACCTCCTGAGCTGGGGTGTCTCCCAAAGGAAAACAAGTTTCAGAGCCACGGTTTTGGATGCCATTCCAGTGAGCACATGCATGAATGCTCTTCTGAACCTCTGCCTCCCCAAGTACCCCTCAGCTGAATACCTGGCAGCTGCTGAAGCTGACAGCACTGGGGATCCTTGGGGAACACATCCTTCATAAACCCCTTGAAAATGAAAATATAAGCAAGTTCCTGGTGGTGTTGGTTTTATCTGTCCTTGCCAAAACATCACCTTCAGTTTCCAAACATGCTGCCCTCTTTCTTAGGACCAGGAKGATCTCTAGGCTTATTGGGCAAGAGGATCAGGAAGTGCAGTCTCTTATCTCTCTACCTCAATATTTCAGAATTTTACTTCATTTTACTCTATTTTWRSC
>CADDXX010000356.1:420337-465441 GCA_902810485.1 Alauda arvensis
TAAATAAAAGAGGTGGCACATGAARAAGGGAATAAAAGCAATATCCTTATCCCAATCCCCTGTGCTTAGTGAGGCTCCAGGTGTGCCAGGTACTTTGCTGGCTGTGTGGGGTTTGGCTGCTGTTTTTCTGGAGTTGGAGGGTGCAGTAGGTGCCCTCAGTCACCYACCCCATCCTGGGTGGCAGCAGTGCCTGCTGCCTGTCAGGACATGTGCATTGTGATCTTACTCATGGCTCAAAAATAGCCAACCTGCTTTGTTTGCACATCCACTCCAGCAGCACAGGGTTAGGTGGGCTTTGCCTCTGTCTAAAGGGCTGGAGACCAGCCCAAGTCTGAAAGGTTTTAGGGAAAAAAGTGTTACAGGTTGAGAGGAGGAGAGAGTAATCCAGGAGAAACTTGCTGCTGGTTCCAGCCACAGCTCAGACCAGACCCATCATTAACATAACCCTTTCCTCTTAATTCTTTTTTCCAGCCCATGAGCCTAAGTTGAAGTTGTGTTTCCAGCCTGGAGGAGACACATGGAGTCAGTGCTCTGTTGTGTTTGAACAGCCTGGGACATGGGGTGCTCCAGCCAAACCATCTGCAGTCATTCCTATCAGCACCTTCTGGAATTYATCAAGGTTACCAAGACAGAAACTGTTCTRAAATAAGACAGAAGAAGCTGAGAAACAGAAYACCAAGAATGCAAGAACYRGATAAAGGAGGCCCAGGAAGTGATGGACTATAASCAATCMTATTTCCTGAAGGTTGCATGCTGGACAKGWGGACAAGACAGAGAGACCAATCCAGTAAAGTGTGACCATGTGAACAAGTGGCACTGGAAAGTATAAATGCAGTTTAATGTAAACAATAAATGGTTTCTGCATTATCATATTGGTTTGTAGTCCAGAARTCCAATCTCCTGCTGTGTTCTCTGCAGCAGAGCTCCAGATAATCTCACCCACCTGCCTGAGCCTGGTTTTCTTGGAGAGATTACACATTCAGGGGCACWGGGACATTGTTACTGGCAATCCTCAGAGTGCCTTGCCCAGAGGGCCTGAGGAACCTCCTCATACTGGCTGAAAACACACAAAAAGAACTGTGCATGGCTATTTCTGTCCTGTTAGCAGCCAGGAGCTCGGGGTGTTCCTCTGCCACTCAAATTAGTGAGAGGGGAAGGCATTAAATAATGTGTGTATTAAATAACACTTAGCAGYACAAAGGATGAATTGCCCTGCTCGTGTAAGGGAAAGAAAAATGGAACAGCAGAGAAAGATGAGCTTTCTAAAAGCTTAAATTTGGGGCCCATCACTTTGCTGAGCAGCTGGGCCTCCCACACTGTCTAGTTTGAAGTGAATCTCTCACACAGGGACTCTGTGTGCTCAGAGCCCCCACTATCAACAGGCAGATTCATGTGTGTGTGTGTGTGTGTGTGTGTCTGTGTGTGTGTGTGTGTGTGAGTGCCACACACCACCAGCACACAGGTTCCAGTTAATTAGCAGAAATACCCTGCTATTTCATTTGGTCAGCCAAGGAGAATCCCATGGTCCTGCCTGATGGGACTGCAGCCACTGTCTGCCACTAAAATCATCGTTCATGARCACCCATGGAAGCACCCAGCTGGTACCACCTCACACCAGAGCCCTGGGCTCAGGCTCAGCCCTGGCTGCAGCAGAAACCAGCAGCAGCAGGGGGGATAGAGCAGAAAACCAGCACTAAATAAAACCAATYCTTGCACCAAGGCTGATACAAAAAGCCATAAAAACCTGCAACAWTAAAAAAAAGAAAAAATGCATAGCAAAAACAAGGTTCAGACACTGATAGGAAGGTGGCTGGTTTGGAAGAGGCTGTCTGAAATTCCCTCTCCTGAAGCCTGTCACATGTCCTGTCCTAGCAGGATTATGGCTTACACACATCAGCACACGTCAGCTTGTATTCATAGCCCTGAAATGTTCCTGTCACTTGTACACTCCACAAATGCCAGCAAGATCCAAGAGGCTGCTTCCCCCTGCCCACCCCTGTTGCTGTTTCATCTGCCTGTTCCATCCATCACCATCCCATCCCCAGSTCCACCTCAGCATGTGTTGCAGGAGGAGAAATACAATTGAGTTCAGAAGGTTCACTTTGAGGTACCCAGCTGTCCTGCCCCACCTTGGACGTGTTCTCCATGTCTCAGTCAGCAGAGGGAGAGTGGCAGCACTGATGGTGGAGGGCTGGAAGCCCCTGCTTCACTGCAGAGCAAACTGGATTCACATTGACATAGGGCAGCATCCTCTCCAGGAACACATCCTGCAAAAGCTCTTGAAGTGTTGGATTTGGAGCTCCTCACCTGCTCACATCCTGACTTCCTGCACACAGGATTCAGCTGTGACTCTTCTTTGTTTCACTTCAGGGCTGCAGGCTTGTTTTTGTTTTGGTCAGATGAGGGTGGTGAGATGTTCCTACACCAAATCCAGGTTGTGAGCCAGTGCTGTCACCTCTGGATGCTGGCTGGGGATGTGGTGGTGGCAGTGGCACCCATACAGGGGCAGTATGGGCACAGGAGCTGCACACACAAGTCAGGATTAGCTGAGTGCCAACTGCACAGACATCCACCAAAACCCTGTGACAATGGCATTCCCAGATTCCTGCTTTGCAGGAAATGCCTTGTTATTCCATAAAATAACAGGACAGAACACCCCAGGCTGTCAGTCAGGGCCCAGACTCACACCCCAGCACTTCACACAGGGCTGGTTTCATTCTCTCCAAAACGCCTCCACTCCTCTGCTAAAAGCTGAAATCCCTCTGGAAGCCTTCAGGTGAACTCTTGGCCTGCAGAGAGGGAAGAGATTATGCAGAGGGGATGGAGTGGTGCTGGTAAAGCAGCAGCTGGGACAAGCAGCTCTGATGGGAGGAAGCCAGACTGAATTGTCTGAGCTGCTGCTCCGGGAGTGGGTTTGCCTGTGGATGCCCATGCTGTGTGCCCTCCCTCCAGGGAACTGTGCGTGGCTATTTCTGTCCTGTTAGCAGCCAGGAGCCCGGGGTGTTCCCCTCCCAGCCCTGCTGTTCCCCTCCCAGCCCTGCTGTTCCCCCAGGGCTGGGTTCCCCCCCTCTGTCCTTACCCAGCTCGCTGGGTCCCTGCCAGGGGCCCCGGTGCCAAGGGAGGGGTAACACAACTCCCATCTCCCTGAATGGAGCTGAGAGGGACAGGGGAGGGGTTTGCAGTTATCTGGCTGTGTACCTGTCACCCTGCTGCCCCCTCCCCTCTGGATGATCCCGCTGTGCTGGGAGGATCACCTTGGGATGTGCAGGGATGTGCCTTACCTGCCTTACCTTGCTGAGACCTCACCARGCTCACCCCTCAGTGCTGTGAACCACAAAACAAGACCCCCAAACCAACACAACAGCCCATTTCTGCACCCCCAGCTGTGTTTGGAAACAGCTGAGACAAACCCACCACGGGCTGGGTTTCCAGCCACAGTGGCCATGCCTGSAGTGCAGGTGCTGCCCTGGGATGGGGCTTTGATTTGGGGCTCAGCTGCCAAACCCTGGCTGCAGCCCTGGCCAGGTGGCAGCTGCTGGACARCCAAAACTGTGCCTGTCCCCCCACACCAGCAGGTCCTGCCTGCTTGAGGCATCTCCTTGTGCTGCCTGCAGACAAAAATACTCMCCCAGCTGCTGCCCACCTGGTGCTGGAGATGAGTTTAGGAAACAGCAATAAGGAACTGAAAATAAAAGGCTGAGAAGAGAAAGAAACAGGGCTAACACCAAAAGTGAGAGCACTAAAAATAGTGGTGATACGATCCACCAGACCTGCAGGTCATAACTGAGCACTGAGTGTCTTTGGGCATCAAGCAAGTGCCTCTGCAGCAACAGGAAACTCACAGGGGTTTAACAGGGGAGACAGCCTGTCCTGGGCTCCCAGCATGTCCTGAGCTCCCAGCATGTCCTGGGCTCCCAGCATGTCCTGGGCTCCCAGCTGGACACTGCCAAAAATAGAGAATGTATGGACAGTGCTGTGAGGGGCCAGTGCCAGGCACTGGTGGGGCATTGCCCCTCTGCTCTGCATTGGGCTCCACCACACTCCTTTCACCCCCAGCCATGGGGTTGTGGGGTTTTCCAGGGGATGAAACAACTGCTCCTGCAGGGAGAGTGAAGGGCAGGGAGGAACAGGAAAGCACAGGGCACACACCCACTGCTGGGTCCCCAGGRGTTCTCAGGAGCTGCTGGGACATGGATACACCAACAAGATTCAGGAGCAGCTTGAGTAAAGCTCAGGCACATCAGCATCTCCTTCACGGTGGTTTTGGAAGGAGAAGTCACAGCTCTGAGCTGTTTTCCAGGCTGGAGASTTGCTGGGCTGCCCCATCCCAGACAGCTGCACRGGGAGTTGGTTTAATTTCAATCCAAGCTTTTATCCAGACCCCAGGTGGKGCTCAAGCGATTGAAAYGATCAAGGCAAGACACACGGATGTGCCCTTTCCMCATTGATGAAGCCTCAGCTCCACCCCTCCCAACACACCCAGGTGYRGAGMATGGCAGAGTCCCCCAGGCCAGCAGGGACTGCCCGTTCCTGGGTGCTCCATTTCCCCAGGAAAAGGGGTTTTTATGCCAGTAAACGTCACCAGGGGATGAGCAGGAGTGGCCTGTCAGGTTTAGTTCCCTGCTGCTGCACCCACCCCAGTACCTGTGGGTCTGGCTGAGTGCCTGTGCCACTGATGCCATGGCCAGCTAAAAGGGGCCTCTCAAGTCAATTTGTGCTGCTCTTTAGATTCTGTATAGAATATAATGAACGAGATTGAGAGGAAAATGTCTTCTTTAACTCCTCCAGAAGCAGGATTATTTAAACAGAGCTGCAGTTCTCTGGAAACTTTTGACTCAAGCATTACGACAYTGCAATACAATTCAACACCACAACAGCCCTTGGCTGATCCGTGCTCTTCTTCTGGGACCAGGAAAGCTCAGACTGAAAGAAGGAAATTTAAAACCAGTTCAGCTGTAAGAATGAATTATAGTTAAAACCAGCATGAAATAGGTGAGGATTTTGCAAACAAATCCATGGCTTAATCAAACATGATCCTAAAAGAAGTTAAAGCAGCTGCAACCCCAGTGCAGCTGAGACTTAGGGGAACTTCATGGCACAGACCTGACCAGCAGGACTGGGAAGAGGAGACTGATGTCCACTGGTGCCTTCCCCAGGGGTGCCCCAAGCACCTGCAGCTGCACAGCCAGACTGGSTTTGAGTCAGAGGAGCTTGAAACTCATCGTTTTATTTTCTCCCATTCTCCCTATTTTTGACTGCAGATTCTTGGATGTCTCCTGCCTACTCKCCAGATCTGTGACAAGGAGTAGGTTTGAAATAGTAACAATATTAAAATGAGTCAAAGTGCAGATTGAGCTGAAAGTTAAGCACAAATGCAGGATAAAAAACCTCTCAGCAAAAAAATAAGAGTCAGGTAGGCAGAAAATCCTCAGGAAAAGACTGGGGACTGCAGGCTCAGCAGGGTCCCCAGTGCCACATGGTTTGGGACACAGGGACAGTCACACCTCAGAGCCAGCCTGCTCTGCACTGCTCAGGCTGAACCAAGGAGGCAAAATGCAGAGTGGAATGGGAATTATCCCAAAATAGACTGTAAGGAGAGAGGGGGAGATAGACAGCAAACAAACAAACTCCAAGGTATTAAAGGGCAATTAGATCTTGCACCCTCCACAGCCATAAAACCTGCAGAAATGAAGATGCTGGATACTGACAGCATTTAAAGGGAGGGCACAGTATTGTGTCACCCTCTGGTGATGTGGCAGTGGCCAAGACCCTTGATTACAGCACACACACACACCTGGCAACACCTCCTTTTTTGTTTATGCCCATCTTTCCTCTGGGAACATCCCCTGGCTTCCTGCAGGGCACATCCTCATGGGCTGAGGGGGTTTCCCCAGAGCAGACTTTATGTCAAGAGATGATCAGCTGGCTTATTGCAATCACAAAGCATTTTGATGTTTTTAACCAGAAGCTATAAAAATCCAGGAAATGTGGATTTAWGGCCTATAAAAGGCTTAGCTTGAGCTATGACCTGTGGTCTTATGTAATTTACTMCTGGCCTTAGAGAGGACTCCAATTCCAGCACCCCAATGAGCTCTTTTTGGAACATTCCTTGATTTGGGCTCTTTCAAAGCACATGGGAAAATGGCTACTACTGACTTCTTCCAAGGTCTTTTAAGCACTATTTACCCAATATTGAGATGATACCTATGCTATTTATGTTTGTGACCCAATGATGACCACTACAGGCCTGCAATGCAGACCTTTTTCACCCAATTACAGAAAATCATCTAAACCTGTGAAGAAGAAGGAAGAAAAAGGTGAAAAGAGGGACTTAGAAAACATCTTAAATCCTCCATCTCAGCTCACACACATTACTATATACTAAAATCTTAAATCTGAGTTTTTCACCCTGTGAGATCACACAACACTCACAATCCCTGTGCTATCACTCAATCTCAGGAGCCTGTCCCAAGGTCTCAACTCAAACATGGTGCTTCCTTGAGGGTCAGCACTTTTTAACTCAGAAAGCCTAAAATTTTCAGCCTCTRGGGTTCCAACACTCTTGTGCCCAAGAGCATTGTCCAAATGCTTCTGGAGCTGGCAGCTTTGGGGCTGTGGCCACTGCCCTGGAGTAACTTCACATCCTGGAGAACATCTCTGGGGGATCCATGTCTGGAGGGGAAGGAGGGCTGTGCAGCATCAGTGATTATTTATTCTGTGATGAGAAGTGATGAGAGCTGCCTAAGCAGGGGTTGAGATACACCTAAAAAATGGGATCTGTACAAACAAGAAAGGAAATTGCAGCAGCTGTGGAGCAAAGCTCCTGTGTCTCTTGTCCAAACAACAAAGCTTCCCTGGAGGAAGRTGTGCTGTGCACTGTGCCCTGAGGCCAGAGTTTGGGTGTGGAACAGACTTGTGCCAGTCTGATCTGCAGTTCTCCTGAACTTTCTCAGCTGTCTTTTTGCTCTGATTTTTTTTCTTTTGGGGATCAGTCTGAGAACATTTTATCATGGTTAGACCCCACCTCAAAGCAGTGAGCAGTTCATATAACAAAGCTGTTTCCTTGCCCCTTTTGCATGAAACCTTTATTCTGTCCTGTTCCCTAGAGCTGGTACTGCCAGTCAGATGGTGCTGGGATGCTCCTGGTGCCTTCCTTCCCTCTGGAAATGCCCTTCCTCATTTTCTCACCCCACATGTGGAAATCTGCACAGCCCTGAGCAAGGCAAGGATGGGKACCTTGTGTCTGGTGCTGAGTTTGCAATGCCAAGGTGGGGGGCTAGTCCTGCACCCTCCCAACCTCTGAGCATCCATCCTCCCTCCCTCCCTTCCCTCATCCTCAGGGGGAATGAGACACAAGCACATCTGCAAAGGGCAGAAGAGCTTTTTTAGCTCCCAACCACCCACAGAGTGTTTATTTGCAAGTGAGTCAACCGGACTCTAATGGGTTTGTGGATGCTGCACAATTCACCTCTCTCTTATCTCAGGGATTTTCATTACCTTTTGGGCAATTTTGACAAGGATTCAATTTTCCCCACCCACRCACACATCCTGCTGTTCTCTCATTGAACACATCAATTAGCAGCCAAAAAAGTCCTCAGCATCTTTTTCTCCCCTGGATTCARCCTCCCCCATCAGCCTTTAACAACATTTCCTTGTGCAGTTACTCACCTCAAACCAGGTCTGGCCTGAAAAGAAGCACTTCACATGTGATCCATGTGCTACTCATCCCACAGGTATCTCTGTGCCACTCCAGGAGCAGGATYCAAATGCCCCAAGCAGGAATAGAGCCATGTGTGGCACCTGCATCCCTTCAACAGCATCTGCCAAAGAATCCCAGAAGTGCAGTGCAGAACAAGTGTAAAATTTTCTATCATTCTTACCCAGAGTATCCCAGAGGTACTCCAGCTGCCTTTGCAAACCAGTGAGCTCTATGATTTCCTGATTTTCAGCCCTGCTGGGATACAGACAGCTGATCAATGTCAGTCCCATTGTTTCCACAAGGTACAAGCTGATTCACCCAGCCTGGAGACACAGCAGGATCCAGGGTGACCTGTGGGACACCTCCCCATGCTCCTGCTCCCTCCTYGAGGTGCTGCTTTCAGCCACCACCAGCCAGGACAGCAGGAYSTGTGCTCTGACCCAGGTCAGCAYCATCAGCTCTCCTTCTTCCTTGAACTCAAAGCCAAATTTAATTTTAAAGGGAGACCCCAAGATCTGTGTCTGCAGACCAGGCCTAGGGAAAGAATAAGGATGRTACAGGGAAGAAGCTCTGCTATCACTGCCACAAAAAGCCCAGCTTGGTGGCAGCTCCATCCCTGCCAGCCCTGAGCCAGGGCCTCAGGGACACAAAGATATTGATTCCATCTCAGCCTCATGTGCCAAAAGGTGGAAGTGAAAAGCCCATGGGGATGTCTGGGAAGATTTCCAACATGATTTTTTTGGGTTTTTTTCCTTTTTGCTCTTCATTTAAGCTCYAAATCTGAGACAGCCTAAAAGGACTCTGGACATTCAGGAGCAGGAGATGGCAACACCCCCCCAGCATACCCCAAATCCCTGGTCACTAGAGGGGGCAGGGGAAGGTCTGGGGTAGATATAAAGTGCATCAGACCCCTCAGCCCTGCAGCCACACCTGGTGCTCATGGGTTTAGAACTGCTGTTAAAGGGGGCCTTTAACATCCCCCCTGCAAACTGGAACAGCTTCCCTGAAGGCTGGAGAAGCAGCAGGAAGGGGAGWGCTGGGGAGCAGCTGCTCAGTGCCAAGAAACCCCATCTCCCCACCCTACCTGGCTTCACTCCAGTGCCCTGCAGGACCTTTGTCTAACAGAGGAAAAGCTCTCCCTTTCCCAAGGGTTGGGTGAATTGGACTGGAAGTCCCAGCTGTGGAGCAGAGAGAGACAAATCCCAACAGGAGCACTCACAGGGGTGAGGGCAGGGAGCACCTTCTGAACCCCAGAGTGAACAAGTGCTCGGGTTCCTCTGTCCTTCCTTAGACCCTGCAGCTTCCCCTGGGAGGGCTGTTCCAGGGAAGCTGAGGCTTGGCTGCAGGAARGCCTGGAGAAGGGAATGCTCCAGCAGGAGGAGTTTCCTCTCRGGCTCCACAGTGTGTTTGAATTGTAAGAGCACCACCTTGTGTCACAGCTCAGACTGCTCCTGCTGCTGGCCAGAAGCTCGAGCAGAGTGTAATAAACACCAATCCACATCTCTTCCCATCASCTCTCTTCCCACCATCATCCTAAARTRTTTTAAAAAGCAGGAAACAATTTGCACAAAAATTAGGTTTTTTTTTTTAAAGAAGTGTAACCACACAGATTCACAGAGAATCCTTGATGCCCTGCCAGGAGCTGCCCTGGTCCCTGGCCAGAGCCCCCTCCCAGCATGTTCTACAGGAGAATTAAGGGGCACTATTTGGCAATAGTGCAAAATCCCCAAAATTGTGTCTTCTGATAGCACCAAAACTCTGCAAAATAAACACGAGATTATAAAGAACACACTCACCCAATGCATGTTTCATATACATATTTATATATATTTAATGTACAAAGTTACATTCTGAACCTCATGGATTCAATAATAGAAATAAATACTGAAATAACTACACTGCTATATGAGCTCTTCTGCTCACAGAAAAGAAGCCTCAAGTTTTAACAGACAGCAAGTTTAACGCTGTAGAATCCATCTCAGATTACAGAGGCAAGTAAAATTCAGCGTAAGTGTCCAACAGACAAAACTTCCAAAAATTACAGACCATAAAATGTTTAAAATATATGTTTAAAAGATTGAGAAATGTGCATCAACAAAATTAATAAAGGAAACTTAATCTTGTTAGAGGGTGGGAGAGACATTTAGTGTATAGAAAAATGCTTTGAGGTGCAATATAGGTTGTTACAATGTGGCATAACCCTGTTAGAAAAGAACATTTCATTTCCCTAAAGAAGAACTGTATTTGAGTATTTGTGTCTTGTTTTCCAGAGTGGGGCCTTCACAAGGCCCACCTCAACAGGGCCATTTACAGAGTGCTAAGTCAGGTTTAAATCCTTTGGTAACTTTTATAATACTCACATGGAAATAAATATTCAGTTACACAGCATTTTTTTTTTAAAGACACACGTTCTTTAGAACAGTTAGTAGAATAAAACAGATTTAACATTTGTTTGTTGCTAAGGCAGCCTATGATAAAGTGTCTACGCTCTGTCAGCTCCATCCTATCTGGCACAGGAAGACCTTCCCAAGGAATGGACAAAGCAGCCTCACCCTCACCATGCAAACACCCCTACCCAGGCAAGTCATGTGCTGCATATTTTGTGTTCAAAATGTTTCCAAACTATTAACAAGCTGTAGCTATCAAGAGATTAGCTCCTATTTATAATGATGCTTTAATCACGAGTGTAATGCATAAACACATTCTTGAGACGGAGTTGAGGGTGTGTTGTCATCCCAGTGCCTGGGGTCTGCAGGCTTTATTCACATTTCAAAGTGACCTTAAGGGGAGTTTATACAGCCCAGCACACTGTGATGGCAACAGGGACTCAGGTAATCTACTGTACCTTAGGACAGGGGATAAAGTTTTTAAATGAGAAATACAGAGAAGTGCACAGGCCTTTATCTACACCCACAGTGCTAAACAGTCCAGCTACTGTCTGCTTTAAAACCCTTCCACTTCTGGATAGAAACAATCAATCATTCTCTGAGATATTTGCAAGGGCTGGCCCGCTGAGGTGACTGAAATGGCATGGTGGGCCAGCTCCATTTGGCAAGAGASCAGGCACACACACTCGCCAGGCTGCACTGCTCCAGCTGGAGCAGCGATGCCACTCAGAGAAAACAGCTTGTCTCTAATAACAAATTAAATCCTACACAGAACCAAGGAACACAATTGTGTGCTTTTTTTTTTTTTTCTGAGAACATGAGAATGTGACAATTACCAKTGATTAAAAAAATTTTGGAGACTGTTTTCCAAAGAGAAAGAAAAATAAATTTAACAAAATGGCAGAAAAAGCAATGAAACTGCACCACTCACAGTGAAGATTCTGCACAACAGTTAAAGTTCAAGACAGCATTTTTCTTAAGACATCCAATCCCATTAGTTAATTCAGATGTGCTTCATGTTCAGCATACATGCCTATAAGTTTAAAATAGGTCTAAGAGTGTTGACTCAGGTTACTTTTGTATAATTGGTATTTGTATAATTTTTAATAAGCTTCCAGACTTTATATTCAAGCCAAAGTACTTTAAGAGTGACATTCAAGATGAATATGGAAAGCAAATTATGAACAACATGCTCTCATTGCTTTTGGCATTCTGAAGAGAAAAATACTACCAAGATATTAAACATCTTTAATAAGGATTTTTACTACATAGTTCATGTCCTAAATACATATTTACGAGAGGAACAGCTGTGTACAAAATATGTCGCTTAAAAAGTATTTATACATATAAATCTAACCAATAGACCTGAATGGAGATTTTCTGGTTTATCAGCTATGATATGCATTTGAAAAAGCTGCCTAAATATATATTTACACAATAGACTTCAGCTAAATGTGTTCATTTAAAAAATTAAGAAAATATATAACCACATGTTTGCCTGATAGACCAGAACCGCTCCCATTACATAAAAATGTTTAGGCAGTTTTTAAAAAGTGTTTCTCTATTTACTCCTCTGGAACTGTTCAGTTCTCTCACTTAATCAATTACTAAATTTCTCTGCTAATCTGAACAGCTCCAGGTGTTTGGGGGTAAATGCTGGATGCTTATTAAAACCCCTCAAAGYTTTTACTTTCCAGAGACTAAACTGAAGAGCAAATCTGGGGTTTTAAATCTTCTGAAGTACAGAAATCATGAAGTGTTTAACTTAGGTCTGATACTAATGCAGAAATTTCAATGAAAAAGGAAGACAGTCTTAAACTCACATTTATGATTAAAAAAAGGATGGTGAGTAGAATGTCAGCCTAATATTAGTCTCCTGAATTTCAGTAATTTTCTCTGTCTTTGTGTTACCTGATAATATTGTTGCTAAACTTTTTTTTTTTTAACTAAATTGGGGTATGGAGCTACAAAAAAAATTTTTTTTTGTACCTAATTATCTGAAACTACACTTCCTTCATGATCTCACTTGAGCAGAATTTTTTCCTGTACACTTTCAGTCTTTTCTCATGCTCTAATTAAGGTCTCCAACCTTYACACAAAATAGTGCCTTATGAGTTTGACCAGCTAGGCAGAGAAGATCATTCTAAGTGCTTAGGACATAAGGGGTTAAGACAAGAAAAGAACAAAACATATCCCCCCTGTTTGAGAATTTTACAGTTATTTTCCAATTTATATCAACCTAAGAATAYCCTTTGGAAACAGAGTTTTCTGTGTCAGGGAGAGGGAAAAACATTATGCTCAAAATTGCTCATTGWTGAGAGCAGCAGTTCTCAAACTTTAAGGTTCATTAGTGAAAATACAATTTTATTTAAATATTTTCATTTTAATTCCCATACACCCTCCTCTTCCCCCCCACCAAATTCTGAAGAATGTAACAAATTAAACCGTGTGCACTATGTAAGCAAGATTTTCCAAGTTTGAAAACAAAAGCTGAAATATAGCTTGCTTTAGCCCTCACTGAGTATTTGGATGAGTGCTAATAACCCATCTTCTAATTTGTCCATTTTTTTCATACTCTGGGAGTAACTTTGCTGTTTAACCCCATGCATTATACAGTGAAATGAAGCTCAGTTGGAACAAAGCTGAACTCAAGTGAGACTACCAAAGAAGTGAACACATGAGATTGCTGTGGTACAGTAAAACTGTCTCAGCTGCTCACTGTGGTGTGCACACCAGCTGGAGAAACATCTGATTTCCTCACACTCTTCCAYTGAACATGGGTGCAGTCAAACAGCACAAGCTAATTCCTGTATAGCTAAAGGTATGACAGGTTTGCAATATAAAGTTAAACAGCAAAGAAACGTTTCAACATCATGTAGTGAAACAGGTTCACAAAATTAAAAAAAAAAACCATGCAGAAGCTTTTTTGTTTCTTCCCTCCCCACCCCCCACCCCCTCCCTTCTGGTTTTTAAGGTCTCCAGCTGCATCCTGCAGGCTCACTCACTGCCACACATGACTTGCCACACTATCAAATGACTCCTCTCAGCTTTGGCTACAGAAGGTTCAAGTGGTAGGGCTTCTCCCAGGAGTTCAGATTCTCCTCCTTCATCACCTGGGGAAAAAATCAGTGTTGTTTGAGGTAGCCAGTRATCAGAACAGCATCAACACCACATGCAGCAAGACAAGAAAAACACTAAAAAGACAGTGTTGCCATATGCTGATATAAAAACATATTACAAATCTGTGAATGTAAACAGAGTGTTGCATAATTACCTCAGCATCCAGCATKCTGCTGGCCATATTCTTTACTTACAGCCCAAAAAATAATGGCAGTTTTTAAAGTATCCATATTCCTCATGTTTCTTTACTTGTAACTCTTTAATGTAGAAAGATCTAATCTGCAAACTACCAGGCAGACACAGAGATGGTTTTGCCACTAGAAAATGTTCTGGGACAAACCCAAACATATAAACAATTGAGCACATGGGCCACAACACAACATTCATGTCTATGCTCAGCCTTTCCCACTCCTTCCTCCTATTCCAGTCATTCCAGCTTGTCACAACTCTGCCCACAGTAGCAAAGACAACCTTGAGCATATTCCCCCCATTACTGCTCTTCAAAAAGAAGAGCAGTTTTGTAGCTGYACCTGAACTCTGGGTGACAGCAGCTGCCTGGGACCAAAGGTGACATTGAACTGCACATGGACAGCCAGGACCATCAATGCAGGAGCTCACTTTAATCACAGGAAACAGGAACTGACCTACACCTTCAGGAAGGTGCCAAATTGAATTTTGGCCAGCCTCCCTTTGGAGGGTTGAGGGAGCTAAACACAGAGCAACCCCAAATTGCTCTTGACCAGTTTTCTGGGCTCATATGGCACCAGCTGGGCTAAGGTGGCACTGGCACTCAGCTCATGGCTTTGCCATCGAGCCACAGGGACAGCCAAACCAGCATTTGGAATGTGGGTGCTCCAGCTGCCCTGGAGTRACTGCAGCACTTGAGCCTTCACTGMACTGAGGCACACAACTGCCTCCAGCCCTGCCTCCCACAGAAATCCAAGGAACCTGCTTGTCATTCATTGATTAGTGGGATGACAGGATTTGGGATGGCCTTCCTGGGTTTTACATTCCTTTGTAATGGTTTATTTGGATTGTTTGGTTGGTTTTGAAGGACTACAGACAGATTTAGGCAAAAGGTCAAAAGCAGGTCTAAKAATTGTGACACCTTTTTATGCACTCTTTGTCAAGGTCTCCAGCTGCAGATTATAAACTCAGAATCACAACAGCTCTCACTTTATTTCCCCAAAGAGTTAAATTAAAAAAGAAGATACATGTTTACAAAAGAACTCTTTTACGGGCTAGATCATGCAGAAGTGCTATCCAAGAAAAGCAGTGATCAAATAGGATGGGCATGCAGAGATAAGTGATCCACTTTATTCCTTCCTACCCAAAAATGAGTAAATTTTACACTGAGCATTCTTCACTTAACACGACTTGTTTTCAGTCAGTCTGCATATTTAAGTAACCAAGGACATGTTTTCCAGCAGTTTGAGACAGAAGATTAACCTGCCAAAGAAAGACTGACAGCATGAACAGGCAGGTGCTACATGACTCCAAAGCAAAGTTTCAAATAAACCTTCTTGCACAGTCATTCCAAAGGTCATGCYTTATTGGGAGGAGGAGGAGAAGCTGAAGGTGTGTGTCAGAATAAAAATACCTCTATCCCTGCAGTGTATGGTAAAGACTGTATATACTGACCACACAAATGCACTCATTGCAATTACAGCAGCAGTTATTATGTGGTTAATACCCTTTCAGTATGAAGTATGACTCATTTAAAGCTCAGATTTCTTACCCATTCTGAAGTCAATGTATCCCTCTCCACCGCTTATCACCAACATTGATTTTAAGGGATTCTGGTTGAAAGACTCTTGGGCTTGTTTATCAGCTGTTAGATCTGTTCCACCACTACTCTGAGGGCAAACAACCTGACCTGGGTGAAAAACAGAACAATTTTTAGTGCCTTATCTCAGAGCAAGACCTTCTGTGCTTGGTCATTAGATGACAATGCCTAAAGCAGTTGAGTGCCTTCTTAACAARTGCTCACTTAGCACAGCACCTTTTTCACAGCAGAAAGCAAAGCCCTTGCTTCTGATCAAGCCCTTTTCCTCCCATTAAACAGGGCTGCACTTAACAATCAGACAAGTCTTGTAATTACAATCCAATACATTGTTTCTGAAAGAGTGAATTCACACTCTTRCTATCTTTGCCTAAACACTGTGTTTAACTCAGTGAATGAAGGAAACAACAACAACAACCTACCAAACAAAAAACCCAAACAAATAAAAAACCCTTTGGAAGATGGTAACAAAACCTCACCTGGTACTGCAACAAAGAATTTCACAGCATCCCGGTGGCCGTGGAAGCAGAGCTGTGCGTGTGCCATGGAACAGTAGGGGATGAATGTCCCTGGAGTCACTTTGTCACTGTGCTCATCTCCATACACACGGATCACACTCCCCGGACGGTTTCCGGAGCCTGCTGCTGATTTATTGGCTGTAAAAGAAGAGGAATTGTTTTCTACTTCCAAAATACAAATTGCTGAAGTGGTTATTTGTTAAGAAACCTTATGGGTACCATCTAAAAGCTAAAGCCAACTTAGATAAAAATGAAACAGGAGGGCAGCAATGCCAATTCAAGACAGAGCTGGAAAGAAAAAGATTGCATGCTTCGTTATTTTAAGTACATCAGAAAATGGAGCAGGATTCTTATTAGTCTAGCATAAACACCAGATTTCAATATCCTACTTTTGGGAAAAAATAATTTGTGACAGGACTGTATCTTTCATAGGAAATAAGTACCTCTGATGTGTTACAGTATGAGTAAATTCCACGTACTTAAACATGTAATTAAAGACAGTTTCATTCCAACTAATCATTATGTATGCCCTTGCCAGCAAAAATTCTCAAGAAACAGCCACCTGTGGGCATGAAAGAGCTAACCCTAYTATCATTCTACATCTAGATTTTACTGAGAAGTTTTAAAATACATTAAACCAGAGAAGTACTCATGCTAGACATACAAGCCATCTCCATTCCAAATACTATCAAAGTAGTGAAAGAAACAGTGATTTATAACAAGACAGCAAATGATGTGGATTAATGACAAAGTTGTAAGATGTGGTATCACATTGGCTGGAAGAAAAACAGTCTATATGAGAGTTCAGCTGCAACACAGATGATATGCTAAACTGCTGAGCAGATTGGTGGCCATTTAGCAAACATAAAACTGCTGCAATGCAGTAACTGCAAGTGGAAAAACATTTAGGAACATACAAAGGGTGAATCTAWAAGGAGTGGGAAACAGCCTCAAAGTGGCTATTAGAAGCCTGAAAATAGGTTTTGGTTTAGGATCTGCACTTACCCCGCAGCCCCAGTAAACGTCCCTGGTGGAGGATTACAGCTAGTGAGAAAGGAGGAAAGGGGAAATGGATAGGTATGACAGTAGAGGAGAAGGATTAATGAAAACCCACCACTCATATTTTGGTTTTTGATAAGGTAGAGCTTAAAATTTTAGCTCCTAAAAAAACCAATAGATATTTAATTACAAAAAGATTCAATCAAAAGTCACAAAGAACAGCATCTTATTATAGAAGTTTCAGTACAAAATAGACCACAAAAGCACTGTCACATATTTTTAAGTTTCTTATTGATTGTCAACGTTTCCCCTTTCTCTCTTTCCTTGGCAGGAAGCTCCAGAATGATATAGAATGGCTCATGTTTTCAAGTACCCTTTTGGAACATCATCTGCTGCCCTGCTACTGAGACCCAGGGGACTGAGAGATGCCACTGCTCATGCAAGGATGTGACTGCTTTTAAAAATCATTAATAWTTCTCACCAGGGTTCTCAGCCCTGCTACCAGGCTACCCCCAAAAGGCTGYTCTGACCCACAACCAACCAACAGAACTGAAATGAAACTGCACAGCTTTAACAGGGATTTCTTCATGTTCACTCTTAGTTTAAAACAAACTCCTCTGGAAAACACTGAGTTAGGCTTGACACAAATTAAGAGCTATAATTTTTGAAAGCATGATTAAAAGTGTCTCAAAATCCATGACAGGAAGTCTGTCCTTCCTTAGTACATTCATGCAAGGCAAAAAAAAGGCAGCTACTGAATGGATGGACAATGCAATGCAACAAYATGAGAAACAATGCATGTGTTTGCTGTTCAACAAAGAAGATACAACATGAAGAGTTTTGACTGTTAATCACCCTAAAACTTCACCTGTCAGGCTGCACTATTTTCTAGGTAACAAATCAAAGGTCTGCATTTTATTTTCTGAAACTTCCATCCACCTGTTATAACACTAGTCTCAGGCACAAGTGTTGAGGCTTTTTTTTTAATTGTTTAAATGCAATCAATTTACACAGAGATTCTTCCCAAGCTTTACCTATTTAAGATTTGGTTTGCCCTTGAGCTGTTCTTTTCTCCTGAGATTCAACTGCCCTCAATTAGTTTCAGGCTATGACAAGAGTCTGGGGTCTGTTATTAAGTAAAAACCAAGATTTACATTACTGGAATTTGACCTGGATGTTGGTGCCTTGTTTGAAGAATGTGTTTACAGCTCCTTTAACTCTAAATGAGTCCTTTAAAGCTGTGTGTGCTTCTTCTGTTCCAATCCTTTAAACCCACTTTGTGATGAATTCTCAAGAATTAAAGCCAATCAAGTTGTAGTAGCAACAACACCAACGTTCTCWACTCAAAAATCTACTTTGAGATCATACAGCAATCAAAAATAACATTAATTAGACAACTAATGATGTCTCATATAAGCAATAAGCTTCTATCAATGCTGCTAATGCTCAGAACACCTCTGGGGCTTTGAAGTCTMCCTTTGATTCAAGCCAACTCTGCTSAAATTGGCAKTACAGGAGAYTCTGGAGATGTGTTATTTTTCTCAGAGTAATTGTAACCACAGACACAGATTTAGGTGCTAAACATCACACAGGCCTGATCTGTTACAAACCTTTAAGAGTCAGACCTGGCAATGAAGCTTTCTATCCATTAGCAAGCATCTGACTGGTGTTTAACACTCTTTTTTACACCTATGGCATATTGCACAGTGCTATGCATTGATATTTTACTTACTTTCTGTTAATGGAATGGAGATGATGACACCATTTCCTGTTCCTACCCATAAACGATTACAAGACACCATAAGTGCTGTGATTCTCACAAATGAGAATCCCAGTTTACCAGTACCTAAAAACAAAAGATGCTTTTCATCAAAAATTATGAGCAAGAAAAACTTTGAGTTCTACAACAGAGAATCTTAAATCCAACTCCCAAATCACAAAGACAAGTCATTCCCTCCCACTTCTGAGAGAAACAAAATAGAGGAGCACATTTAAGTTGTAAAGATAACAACACTGTAATTAAATTGAGACCCTATACTGCGGGAGTCTAACATGAGCTATGAGAAAGCAAAAAAGGTATAAGAGCTCCTTWATGCTGCACTGTAAAATCTTTTGGGGCTTACCAGCTTTTAAAACAAACCAAAAAGTGAGTTTACAGAGATAAGATAGTGGTTTGTCATCCATTAAAATTAACTTCTTATTTGTTAGCATGATGAGGGGAGCAGAAGGCTGACTAGCCATGTGCAATGCARAGCAGTGACTTGTGAGGGATTTCCCAGAGCCTAATTACCTGCATTTGTTGTGTAATATAGGTGGTCAAATTGTTGTTATACAGATATTAATGAAAAAAAAATCAGAAAGCTTACTAGGTTCAAAAGCCATAAGATTTTGCTGTTTTGATGGGTTTTTTTGAAAAAAGAGGCAATTTTTCCAGGCAGGTAATGGATTCTTTCCATTTTTAGCTATAAAAGATGTATCACTATAGAAAAACAAAGACTGTAGCATCTCCATTGCTGCCTGCCAAATTCAACCACCATTTTCCTCATTAGTTCTGAGTTTTTAAGGACTTTGCACACCAGGTAAGATCAACAGACTAACAGATGATTGTAACAAATGATGCATCACCCCCACCATGCTCCACAGATCCAAGCTTCTACTTGACTTAGGCTTTTATTTCCAGATTCAAGTTTGCACAAACTGCTTTTAACCAGCCTTTCCACCCACCCTTACCCCAAATCTGCAGTGACAACTGCCTGACCCCTAGCAGGCAGAAGGAAGCTGCAGACAGCAAGAACACAGCAGWTTCTCCTGGGAACTTACCAAGCATTTTGCTTACATAGGGCTCAATGTCCACGTCCTGCAGGTGCTGGTAGGTGTGTGCGTGGTAGAGGCGCAGGGTGGAGTCCAGGCGGATGGACACCCACACCCCGTCCCCCACCCAYGCCAGCTGCCTCACTTGGCTCTCCCTCCTTGGGTGGGCATCAAAGGACTTCTGATTGCAGCCCCGATGTTTCATGGAAGGTAAAACAAAGGGAAGAGTAAGAAAGGTTTCTCTGCTGCTCTCATGCGGTTGGGACTGGCAGTTTTGAATCAAGCGCAACGCTCTGATTTGCAAGATCACAGATAGTTAGCTCAGTTACAAACAGCATGTGATGCTCTAAAATTGCTGAGTCCCATCCCTGAGYGTGATCTCAAAGCTGTAATTTCCTACTTTCTCTTCATTTACACATCTCATCCCAGCCTGCTCCAGCTTCTGYCTCCCTTGAACCTTGAGCATTTTTGGTCTCAGATCCTGCTGCCACAGCACAAGGTACATRTACCCAAAAAGTGTCCTTCTTCCTTGTTCCATCATAACTGACTCTGATAAACAACCCCATCTGTGCAAAATACACACTATCCACCAGTAAAACAATCCATTTAGCTTTTATATGAACTTCATTTCAGTTTTCCCATATATACTTATAGTCTTCTCCACAAAAACAGGTTATTATTGGGTGATTGACATTTTCAGAAGAGCTGAGCAGTCACCCTCAAAGGCCTGGCCCGTGTCTCAGGCCAATTAGTGAAGCACTTTTACTGCTTAAGGCTTGCACAAACCTCAGCCACTTTCTGCTCTTGAGATGACAGACTAAACATTCCAGATAAAACACCTTGCACAAACTATTCTCTAACTGGAAGGAGAATATATTCCAAACTAACATTTACAAACCTCTGCCTCTGGCTGGAGAAGAAAATAAAGCACACAGAATAAGCTGGGAGCTGGCCTTACAAGCTTTGCACAAGGATACTTTCCAGTTTCTGGCCAGCTAAAAGTGGAGAACTAAATCTTTTCAATAAGTGAGAACTGTCTCATCATAGCTTTAAGTCTTCCAAAACAACTATTTCATCAAACAAATTTGCTAGGTAGCCTGTTTCCATACTGATGAAAACAGATGTGTCAGGAGTTACTCTGGAGTCTGAGCTGCAGCATTAAAACRCAACATTTAATTCTTTTAATCCCCTTTGGAACTTACCTCTATTTTCATGGCCTTTGGCTGAACAACATAGATTTTGTTCCTGTAGCCACACCAGACCTTGTCATGTACCACTGTCATGCACCGGATCGAGTGGTGGGGCCGGCCCAGGTCCAAGAGGTGATAGTTTGTCAAATCCCACTGCCCATCTGCAAAASCAGGAGGAAAACAAAAAGCAAAACTCATAGGAATATGTGTTTAGTTGAAGAAAAATTTAGAAGTACAAGCAACTACCTTAAAAGTCTAATTCTTTAAAGTATTGTAATAATCTGGGTAAGTCAGTACAAGTTTATGGCTAGGCTCTTCATTAAAAAAATCAGAAACTAATATCCCAAATGCGACCTTTTTAAAAAATGAAGTTGTACAATGATTCAGGTTAAAAATCCAGCAAAATATTTTTAAATCAGCAGGTTACCCAGTGCTACAGGTTCTGCTTGATTAAGACCAGCAGTTGTGAAAACAGCTTCCCACATAGCACTAGGTACCTGCTGCTTGGCTGAACACAGAAGTGTTGGCCAGTGCAGATTTTTTTAAAGTATGCTGCAAGATCTTAAAAAAGGCACCTGAAATCTACCAAAAGCATACTAAATTGGGTCAATCAACAAGTAAAATTCTTCTGTAGACTGAACTAAGGCCAGAGATTATCAGTGACATTAATTAGAGAGGCTTAGGTATTTGTAAGCCAATGCAGTGAGTTTTAAAAAAATAAACAACAAAACAAAACTACTAAAAACAACTTCATCTCAGATGCATCTTTACCAGTATTTGCATTAGTATTGTGCAACCTTTTTAATTCTTTTAAATGCTGAGCACAAGGATTTAAAAATCACAAAGGAAAGATGAAATTTATAGGGTGGAAWAACAAGCTAATAGGTAAGTTCCAGTTGCTCATAGAAAGACCTTCCCCTCTAGGTCCTGTTTCTGGAGGCTGAAGAATGGAGCTGATTCAGGAACAATTTGGGCAGAAATTCTGAAGGGATGCTTACAAAATTCTCATTGGAAGACTTGCCCAGAGGCAATTTTTAACACTAATAAAACAGAAGACATGACTATTGACCACAATGAAAAAACAAGAGAGCTAATGATCAAAGTGGACTTTCAGATGACTTTTCCCTATTTAGCTCAGATCTATCCCATTCTCCATTTCAGAGTAAGACAATACTCCATGAATGCACTACAACAGTGTAAAACCAGTACTTGAATCTGCCACTGAAATAACAAGAAATATTTCTCATGACAACCCAAAAAAGGTCACTGGGGAATACATTATCAAAACATCACTTGTAAATGGCACATCTCTTTCCTGACTGCTGTTAAAAATTCCCTGGTTTCCAGATGCAGCAGGATCCTTACCAACTCCCCGGTGAAAGATGGCAAGTGTCCCATCTGCCAGTGCAACCAAGACTATTCCTTTGACATGTCTGGGGAAAAAGGAGGCACAACAACACACCCTGTTAGACTGCTCTACTCAGAAGGCAGGTTTAAAGCTAGGTACAAACATTTGATATTTCAACATATTTTTTACAGTCATATTAGCCCCTGTGTTTTGGTTTCTACAGTATAGATCAAGAGAAGGGATGTAGCAAGGGGTCAAAATCCAGTTCAGAGAGCTTGAAATRTATCTGGCTACAGTGTCTGAAGAAAACAGCAAAGACAGTAACCTATAACTGTTTTGCAKAGCTACAGCTCATCCTTTGGGCTAGGGTATTTCTACAGGTACAAGATTCCTTTTATTTTCCTCACTCCCCAGGAGTTTTTCACTGTCCCTCAAAGAGCATACAGGCAGCTATGGCAATTGATATTGCCAATTTCTGAGGAGGAAATACAAAACTATTTTGGGAAGTAYTTTAACAGAAATTCATTATGATTTACATGACATTCTTTTAGCACTTACACAATACTGAGAATAGAATCTTTAAGTTTAATGGCATGAACACATTTCCTCCAGTGGGCCACTGACGAATGAACATACAGGCTGCAAAGACAAATCAGGAGGGATTAAAAGCACTACCAGACAAAAACAACACAAGCAAAACCCTTAAAAACTGAAATCCACAATCAAAGGGAAAATAAGCTTTCATCTTCCACTGGAAATTATGTATTCACTGAAAGGAAGAACTACATGAGTAGTAGAATGGCTTTTTCAGAGGTGTAGAGAATTACAAACTCCTTTGCAGATCCATCTGCAGTAAAAATTACAATACATTTTTCTAGGATATTAAAATATTGAAAGTTATGGAATTAACAGACCATGTCAATTTTTTTGACTACACAAAAACCACAGAACTTCTCTGCAGATGAAGCATTATCTAACAAAAGAGGGCTCRCTAATCACCTACAATACTTCCTTTGAATTCTATAATGCCTAAAAACRCAGCAAAGCATTCAAGGTTTTGGCTCTCTTGAGATCATCCTGTGCTTAATCTTGACTTGAGATGGTTATCAGGCCTGTAGGCACAAGAAGCAAGCTTAAAGTAATTATTATAAATAAATGTAACAAGATTAGCACTKCCTTACCATCCATTCTGTGCTCCAAGCCACATGGTGGGTAAAAGGCTACTCATTTTCTGTGCTTCTTCTCTCACAAGATCTTGCTCATTTGGCAGAACTGCAACATCCTTATATAACTCTGACTCAGTACTGGAAAAAAACACCAGTTAAAATACATTTAATGGAGTGTACAGATTTCTCAGGCTATAACCCATGTGTTTACCTCACTACTGAGAGTTCCTACACTGGCTTTTGGAGTATGTGAGGTTTTTAAAAACACAGTAACCACACATGAAAGTACAATTAAGATGAAAACCTTAATAACAGTAAGTTTCTTCAAGTGAACATTTACTTTTACAAGGAAAACTAGGTTCCATTCAAGCCTGTCAGTATTATTATTATCTCTCATAAGAATGGCATAAGAGAGTCACAAAACACAGTCTTGTASCACGACTACTTAAATAAACCTCAACATACTTAAAAAGGAAAAAAAAAGTAGTCATTTTGTCACCATGCTATGTTCCTACAACATTATATTTCTTTTTTAAAATACATCTTRAAAGGTATGAGGACTGAGACTAGGTACTTAGGCTGATACACTGGAGATGCCTCTGTATGCTGCACTCCCAAGGGATCTGTAAAGACATGCTCTGTGTAGACTCCAGTTTGTGCAATATCAGCTGTGTCTTCTCCTGTCCCTGCATTGACTTCTGTTGCTTCTGTTGCTTCCTCTGCTGTGGGAATGTTCTCATCTACTGAATTACTTTCAGTTGCAATATCTATGAAACAAATTTGAGAAACTTTTTAACAATYGCAATGGAATTTGCTATTGTTTAAAACAATCAGAACTTGATACTTAAAACTGAGGTGAAGAGCTGTTATAGCCAGTTAGAATTTCCACATCAGAATCAAAAACATCACATCAGAAATGCCCAAATGTTAGCAGGCTGCACTGTATAATCAAATGTCAAATGCACTTAAGTATCAACTCAGTGACTGATGGCTCAGATTGGCCATTAAATTATAAACTAGGACAGCATTGAACAAGGCCAACCACCACATATGCATTGATAATCATATYACCATACAGCTCTGCAGGKCATATGACAAAAACCAGTATAAAATAAGTTTCACTTAAATCTCTATTAAGACTTGACAAAATCCAAGGCATTTATTTTAGTCATTCTGCATTTCAAAWGTTACATTAAAATYTCTCTCTGRAGCAGGCACAGTAATTCTCTCAAAAGYACCTGCAAGAAGCAACTGCCAATTCCCATTTCACATCACCTTCACCATGTTTTCAGCTRCAATTTACAGATTTGCAGAGAGTTYATGYTATCACAGCTTACATGCTGTTAACCTCAGTATTTAYCACATACCTGACTGCTTCTCTGCCACAGGTGAGGCCCCATTGGTGTCATGGGCACCAGGAGCCCCTGTGAGACCCTCAGCAGTGCAGCCCACCACAGTGATGCCCCCCAGCAGGCTGTCAGTCTCAGCAGAGCTGTTGCTGGTCATACTGCCACACAGGGAGGATTTGTCCACTTGGCTGGAATCTGCTTCCTGAGACCCTTCTTCTCCTGCAGGGTAATCTGTTTCCCTTGCTCCTGAAAGAGAKTAAACTCAGAATAACATCATAACCTGAGCTGGAAGGGACCCACAAAGATCCAGTCTGACTCCTGGCCCTGCACAGACACCCAGCAATCCCACYCTTTGTCTCAGAGCATTGTCYAAACACTTCTGGAGCTCTRGCAGCCTTGGTGCCATGACCAYTGCCCTGGGGAGCCCTTTCAGTGCCCCACCACTCCCTGGAGAAARATCTTTTYCTGATAYCCAGWGTAAACCTCCCCAGATACAACTTCAGGCCATTCCCTTGAGCCCTGTCACTAGGGTTTTCCCTAGGGATAAAGCTGAATCACTTCTCTGCCTAATAACTAAGCTTCAAACTGAGTGAGCTCATCAGCAACTGAGATTAAACATGCAGACAGCCCCTACCTACAAGGTTATTTTAACATGATCAGCAAACATGGAAGATGCTGTCACAAATCTCACAGAACAAAAACAAGATCTACTTATGCTGCAGTACAATGTCATTCATTGTATTTCAATCTGCAGTTTTCCATATAGCTTAWTTCTATTTTAATTATATCTTCCTCTAAAATTAGATTTCATAACAGTGCATGTATGTAAGGGCACCTATCTATATATTCATAAAGAATTTAGGTGCAATAGATCCTTTGTTCTGGAAAAACATGTTTTTCTCATATTCAATCCTCTTATACTTTCAAGACTTAAAATATACTCAAATGCAACAAGGATTCCCTCTGCAGGGAGCTCCAAGACTTGCTGCTTATCTTCAAGAGGCTGAAGAGGTCAAAAAAGCAACATATTATTCTTTTTGTGACAKTCACAATTGCATGAAATGTTGATACTGCTGCACAATTTAAAGTACATCAAACAAAATAGTTCCCCTCAGCTGCTGACATCTCCCTGACTTGTGGGTAATTTCAGTCAACAGCCAACTAAAGAGTGAAACAGTAGGGTAGAAATGMAAGAGTTGAATGTACAATTAAATACTTTCTTATTGCTGTTTTACAGTAACTTTTTATCACACTAAGTAACAAATCTGTGCWTTTTCATTGCATTAGAAAAGCTGAATAAGAAACAGTTTAAAAAGCAGGAGGTGAACCAGCCCAAGTGCTTACCTGGTACACTGGCAATACAAAGCACATGAGAATTGCAAACAATAAAACTGTCCAGAATATTCCCTGGTTGATTTGCATCAATGATGATAACTTTTGTAGCAGAATGTGTGCTAGTACAGATCCAAACTAGACTGGATAATTCCTCCTGATGTTTCAGYTCCTTCTGCTGATCCTGAAGGAGAACAAAGGCAGAAATGAACAACAGACTTTGYTTTTATGCCCTTAATATGAATTCCATTCCCAGTATTTAGAACATAAACAATTCTGTCACAAATGGTTTTTAAACAAGGCAGCACTGGTATAAGCAGTACAACATTTTGATCTTAAATGCATTTGCTTCTGAGATTTGCCAGCAAGGGAAGGATCAAAGTATTTAATAGTTGGATTCAATAACCCAAATATCCTGGGCTAATGACTAACCAAGAAAAATCAATTTGTGACCAATTAACCTAATTAGAAAATACTTTATTCCTCCACAGTTACACAGTAAAGATGTATAAATATATAATTTATTAAATGTGCCTTGCAGTGACCTTACCTTGAGCTCCTGGTCTAGTTTATCTAAGCTACTTTGGGATCCTGTTTGCTTATTGCCATCTGCATCCACACCAGTCACATCATTGTAGAACACACTGGCACCAACCACAGAGCCTCCATCTCGTGTCTTCCCTCCTGACAGGTTTACCCCTACAGCACACCACAGCTTGGGAGAAAAAGAAATGTTTCACTTGAATCTCAAACTAAAAAAAGAGACACAAGCATTGTTAAATATGCTAAGTGACATCAATATTATTATATATCTCAAGTCTATTTGAAAAAGAATGTAATTGAGTCCAAAACATAAATATTCAAGCTATAGTTTGTCCAAATCTCTCTATCATCAGTGGAAATGTCCTACCTTCATAGAGGTGTCCTTCTCATCCAGAGGTCTCAGGTAAACAGGTACAGGCAAGTTCTTCATCTTATTTTCACCCTGTCCTCCATTTGCCACCTAGTTAAAAACCAAACAAACAGGAAAAGTTTTACCTTTAAAAGGGGTTTAGAATCCTTAATAATCCTTAGTAATCAGTTACTCAGAATTAATTAAACACAATTAAGAGTTTTGCATTAGAAAGATTCTTTACTGCTAAGTTCTATAAAAAAAAAGCCAGAATCACTGGAACACAAGCTGTGAAATCATCCCTACTCAAATGTGACAAAACACAAAGCTGATACCATTACACTCGAAAACATCATACCTGTTTGTACTTCTGAGGTAGACTCCAGCCAAAAGCCTGCACTCTGCCATCCTCCTTCTGGACATGAGCCTTCACCTGGCGGTACTGCTCCCTCTTCTGCTCCCGGCGYGAGGCTAAACTGGCTTCAGTTCTGGGCAAGAATCAGCATGGAGCAACTTCTTACTTATGCTCTTTAGAATCTCTTGTGCAATGGGAATTGATGTTAAACTCAATGGCCAAGATCACTATGGAAGCACTGGGTTATCAAGGATAACCCTAGGTTTTTTCAGAACATCAGGTTTCCTGYGTGCTATTTTTAAGGGATTTGTGAAAAACAGGCAAAACCAGAAAGTCTATTGCCAGCATCCTTAAAAGAAATGAACTTGGGTTGTGTACCTATAGTAGGAGCTTTAGAAGTTTTGACTCACAAGGATACATTGCCAAAACAAAGCACAGGAGAAAAAAAATAATTACAGATTCTTGTTAGCCTGACTCTTAAGTAAACCTTAAGTGACTGTACAGTTATTGCCCAGCTACAACATTTGCATACAAAAGTGYACCAAGTGTTGCCTCCTGTGCCTAAATGCACTTTTTTGAAAGACAGTGGTATTTCCCAAGTAGAATATTTCAGCCAGGTGCTCAAAGTATTCACCCACTGCTGCACATTTCCCTCTGCACTATCTGGAGTCCTTATGAATCAGCACTCACTTCAGAACATTGTACTTCACTTAGCAGCATGTCAGTAATCTCAGAGGACTARAAGAGTAAACACTTGATAGAGCATATCTRCTAGTATAAAACCAAAATGTCTTACTCTTCACTGAGGAATTCAAAGGCTTTAGATTTGTCACTGGGTAATTGAGATAAGGTGCTGCTTCTTTTCTTGACTGATGGAGTAATGTGCGAGGTTGGAGCATTATATTTAACATTGACAGGAGGCTCTGGTTTCTTTGCTGTATTGCTGGATGAACTGAAGAGCCTGCTAAAACTGGAAGAGAAAAAGACAAGAGTCAAGATTTGTCAGATACATCCAAATTTGACTRTGCAGGCAAAACACAGCATATGCCAGCCTGCTCAAGACAGTTAAAGTAAGAAACTGGAGCTGAACATAGCAGCAGCCACCACACACTTAGCAACACTCCCAAAGCACAAAAACTCATGTCCATAAGAAAAATTCTTAAAGGATTATTATCCCATTTATCCAATTCAATGGGAACTTCATCTTGAATTGACATCTACAGGGAACCAACAAAATCAGGATGTGAACAACACACCTGGAAGACAGTTCTGTGAAGGACATTAGTCCATGCAGAGAGCATTTTAAAAACCCCACTATTTTCTATGCAACAAGATAAAACAGTTACCAGCAAATCACAACATCAAAAGGATTATTTGACAAATATCTTGTTGTGAAAAACACTGGTTTACATTTAAAGAGCTTGAAGTCAGCAAGGAGAATGTAACAATCAGTAAGCTGTACTTCACAGAGGGAAAAGAAGCTGAAATAAATGCAATCCACACATGCTATTCAGGTTTCTACTATTCATCATAAAAATGAATCTGGAAAAAATGTTCAGAACAAGAATCCTGGTGCATATGCAGCTAGAAAAAAATCCAGCACTTCAGCATTTAACTTCACAAAGCATACAGCCACTCACTACATGCTGCAGCTTACAATACATTTTGTCTTCTAGACCAGTCTTACCCAGTTGGCATGCTGGGCAACAAGAGCAGAAGGGTTAAGATATCTTCATCTGCCAAAAAATAATTAGCTAACATACACAAATGTGCCAGCTAATTGGTTAGGGTCTTTATTTCTGCCAGTGAGTTGTGTTTCCATACTTACAATTGCCAAATGCTTGATCTTTTCTTCTCTTGCATGGCTGGATTTTCTCTGGATGCTCTACAAGAAATGAATTCCAAGTTTACTGAGTAAGCAACAACTAAAGAAGGAAAAGGAATGGAAGAGTGTGTAACTCCTATTTTTTAAAAAAGGAAAATATCTTGAAAATAACAAAGCCTGTTTTGTCACCCTGCTACTTCTTTAMTGATCAGAGGACAATACTGAAATTCCCACTAGAGGAAATAAAGTTACATAATAAACTTCATCCACATTTCTTTGCATCCCAAAAAAACTGGCAACTTTTCAGACAGAAGAGACAAGCCTGCATAACACTTTGTAATGAAAAAAGCTCAAAGAAACAGCAAACCATTTTAAATTATTGTGYTCCCTATTTAATATTTTAACCATTCCTTTTTGTTTTAAAGCCTAATAATCTTCAGTACATCAGTAAATAATTGATAAAGTGAGTGTTTCCATAGATAAGAGATAGGAGAGGATTCCTACAGCAGACAATAGCTACAGAAGAACAAGCTGTGGCTGTTGGGAATGTGCATTTTTCCTCCCAAAGAGTCACAGGCATGAGGACAATGGGAACAATTACATGTCACTGCTGTCCATGGCCAGCAGGCAGCACCACAGCCTCTGGTACCTGTGGTCAGGGACAAGCAGGAGCTGGGCTGAGGTCTGAGGCAGCAGACTTAGGTTTTAAAACCATACCTTGCAAAGAACTGAATATTCAGCATGCAGATGAGAACAAATCACCATTTTTATTGCTTATATTTAACATGTCTCACACAACTTTAAACTGCTTTATCCTCAACAACCCAAGTCCTTCCAAAGGAATTACGCTCAGTCTGAAGACCACATTATACCTATTTTGACATCACAAGGTATGTGTACACACAGAGTGATTTTTACTGCCCACCAAATTAATGTTATTTACAATTACCAACTTCTGTAACTGTTCCAAAATAAGCATCCCTTGAAAAAAATGTATTTCACATCTTCGCTGAGGTCTCATTCTGACAAATTACATGCCCATAACTAGATAACAGCTAAAAATCCCAAGGAGCTCAGGGATTGTGTAAGAGCCTTGTCACCTTATCATCTCAGTCCATCGCACAGCCTCCTGCAGCTCCATCAGCCTCTCCTTGTACTGGTTCCTCTCCATCAGCACCCGGGCCATCTCCACGCGAGTGAAGCGTTTGCGCTGCGCCGTGGGGACGTCGCTCTGGGCACACAAGGAAAAACATGGCAGGGACAAAGGAGCACCACAGGGCCCTGCAGAGGGCTCTGCCTCCTGAGAACAGCCAGGCTAGGGCACARTGCCAGGTTTCAAATCGTTTGGGGCTTTGGAAATGTGAGTTTTACCTTCCCCTYCTCCCATCCTTTGTATGAAAATAGCTCTTTAAAACAAGAGTGTGATAATAGTGGGCAGAGAGGAAAGCAAGCAAACTAATCACTGTTAATTTAAGTTTACTTGTGCTCTTTAGATCTTCTGTCATTTCTTTACAGGGAGGAATTTTACCATTGCTTATTAAGTAGTAAGTTTCAGTAGCACTCACTAAACTTTTAATGTCCCATTGAATTATGTGCCCAAAACTACACATTTATATACACCTACATCATCATCCTCTTTAGCCTTCTGTCTTGCTTCCTCTGCTTCTGCACGAGCTCTAAATACAAAACAAAAGACAGCTGCATTAAGTACCACAGTAGRGTTTTTCTTCTTTCCCTTTTTTACAACCATGGAATTAAACTTACTTTCTCAGCTCTTCTTCCAGTTCTTTATTCTTCTCTTCAAGCTTTTGTTTTGCTTGTTTTATCACCTCTAATTCACCTTGTAGTACATCCTTTTCACAGGTCAATTCATCCACCTTTGCTATTAAATCATTCTTCACTACATTCAGTGCATTTCTACACAAACATTGAAAACACATGGTTAAAAGGATGACCAGGGTCTCACAGTTCAGCTTCAGCCTGGTTTTATTTTTGAAGACCTACACATTTCTTCCACAGAGCTGCTGTAAAACGATACAGCTTTCTTAGAGATCAAACCTTGTCCCTCCCAAATCTCCAACATTCAAACACATTCATTTTCTCTCTATTAGAAAAAAGTACTGATAAATCAGTTTGCTTAGAATAAATCCCTCAACAGTGCTCCAGTGGATTTGCCTCTGCACTTAAAGCTGTGTTTCTGACAGGGAGTTGATTTATCAGCACACAGCACTGCATTTCTTGGAGTCTTATAAGTTTAAAAGCAGCTTTTGCTTCTTTGGTCCTTAATTTCTAGAAGAAGACCAACTCAGACAAATACACCTACAAATTCAAAATACTCACTCCCCCACTACTCKTAGAACTGAAAGTACATTTGAATAGTTTCAATTCTCTACCAGGATATTGAAGATACAATGAAAAAACAGTATGTTACATAAACATTCTCACTTACTTYGTCTCAAGCAGCTGAGTGTTTTCCAAAATAAGGTTTTCAACCTCACGCCCCATTCCTTTCCAAAGGAAACAAACACRTGAAATTAGAACATAAAATGGATGTTTTTACAAAACTTATGTTTTGCCATTGTCTAAAGTCAACTGAATTTCAAGTACAACAAACTTGTCAGAAGAACTGTGAGCTATCTGAAGTTCCAGGTCCAACCTACCTTCTACCATTAGCTTTGCCCTCCCACCTTCTCCCAGTCTGACTCCAATTAAAGCCCAAAGACATCCCTGACCAAGCWCTGGCCAGTGCTGCAACTCTGTATATTTAGAAGATGTTACAGTACTAAGTCAAAAACCAAACATAGCATATGTTGCAGAAGTATTAGACCACAAAARCTTAAGTTTAAAATGCTCAATTGTCTTTTACACCGTGTTAGAAACCAAAGTGTATCAGTTATAGACACAAGACATGCTGAATAAAGTTCAGATTGTGAAAGCCCTGCAGATTTCCCCAGAGCAAATGATACCTTACCAAAGAAATTATGGTCTTTAAAGCCCATGCATTCCATGTAGAGCAAAAACAAGAACAAGAAACATTTCATGTGAGGTGTAGTATGAGCGAGGAGCAAGAAAAGATTTAGACTTAGGAAGTAAGAGCGAATTAAAATAAAGCCACCACCAAAAATCTGAAGTGGGATGTGATGTGATTAGAAGCAGGATTTATACAGAAGACAGATGTTGAACAATTTAAGTTTGTCACAACCATTTCCATTGGTTAAACCTCTTAGAAAAATCAGTAACTTAATTAAAGTTTCTCATTTTATGTGAAATAATTTAGAAGCACAGTCCTTGGAAGAAATTCTAAGCAATTCACAAGTTTCCAATTAATATGCTATTATGGAAAAAAGTGAACATAACTTTTCRAGTAACTACTTCAGTGTTACCTAAATTTCTGGAAATTCATTTCTCACCCTATTTTTTGCATATCTTATATAATTTTTAGAACTTAAAAAAAGGTAATTTCAGGAGAGAGTAATTATTTTGCATCTTGCACAGCAAAATAATTACCACACAGATAACAGCAGAAATTATGTTAATTTAAGATTAACATCATGAATGAAAAAGGTATCTTAATGGTGGAGTCCTTTTAACATACTTTAGGAACACAATCTTCTAAGCAACTTTGGCAGCAGAAGATTTTAAAGATATTTGGATAACAAAGGGRAAAAAAGTATCTATAAATAGACATGCACGTCAAAGTTCCCTTTTTTGACATTGCCCTCTCTGGGTTTTGGATTAAAAGTAAATGACATTTACTGAAGTAACTTAGATCAGCCATGGTTAATTTACCAATATGTGGAGAAATCCCCTATACTACAGCCATTAGGAGATTTTATTCAAGTTGCTATTGCTTTTTAAACATTTGCAGTATTCACTGATAAAAGTACATAGGATAACATCCAAAAGGTTTCAGGATCTATTGTAATGCAAGAACAAAAACTAGAAAGCCAGAGWGCAACTGCAAAAAAAAATTTACCAAGCAGGGAAAAAAATACAGAGAACGTATTTCATGAGAGCAGCAGCCAAGAAAGCCTAACTAGARAAGCAACATATTTCAAAGAGTTTTTGAAAAAAGAATCATACACACCAGAATATTCCCCTGGGTATGCAGCCCAAGAGAAAACAGATTAGAGAATCCCAATTAACTATTTTTACACAACTCCATACTGAAGTTTAATGCTCACTTAGAACAGGTCTAAATGCTTTAAACACACAGACTATCCTGGATGCAGGTGTGGCTTTTCAGGTTTTAGACTATGGTAGTCCTCAAAGTGAAATGACAACTCTAAAATAACATCTTCAGACCAACAGATTCTGCATAACAAAYRCAGGGATAACCCTAGGCYTAGTTTGCACAYACTGGTCTTTCCAGCAACAGATTTRCAGAAAATKGTAATGAACTCACTGACAAATCTTTAAKAAMTTATASTAAAAAGTGTATTGTTTTTTGCCCATGAAAAACAAAGCATTAGAACAGGACATCCTGACAACAGCTGGATTTCTTTAACCAGTTTATCACAGCTAAGGGATGGATGTTGCTCCATGTTAATACTTCTCCAGTGTCTGTATTTTTGCATGCAGAATGTGTGATTTGTTATCCCTGTGACAATGGAATGACATCCAAGAGGTTTGGATGGAGCATGTTGCAGCAAGGATGTGGAGAGCCTCACTGCTCAGAGCAACAACAAAATAAAACTATCTCAGACTGGAGATAGGCCCATKACAATGAGTAATACCTGCAGAAATGTCACCTGTTTGATGTAAAATAAGTTTCTGGAGGAGCACTGAACAACCAGAAATCAAGACTGCACATAGGAGTTTTAACAGCCCTAGCAATCTGCCTTTTTGCAGGGTCAGAGGACAGAAGCAAACGAGCTTCTATCCTTGATTGTCTGCACACAGCCCATTTTGAAAGCACCTGAGAGTGACATCTGCATTTTATACATTCCACAGTATCAGCTTTCATTATTTCCAAATGAGGCATGAACAATTATATAGCAAAAAAATCTTGCTATATTGTTTATAGAAAAATTATTCTTCTGATGTCCTTTTTGATCTTGGTCAACTCAAAACTCAGGTGTTTTTAAGTCAGCACAAAAGTAACAGCAAGCTGCTTAGGGGAAAGAGAAATGTGGGTTTCCCCTCCCCTATCAATTAACAGTTTGATTCTCAAATTACCACCATCTCATTTGCTGCAATTCTCTCAAAGTTAAGATCCCTAAGGAGGTGATAAAGTCAGGCCACTACAGATCAGGCATGACCTGAATAAATCTACCTRAAACTAGTTCAAGACAAGTTTTTTCCTTGAGAAAAAAAATCCTTATGTAAGAGAATATACAGAGAGAAATGGAGAATAGTGCAGGAAGTGCCCCAAAAGACTAAGATCATTATACAGAAAGAAAAAACACTTTCTTSTGGTTTTGCATTCCAGTGACTACCTTAGGATGCTATTCAAGCAATTTTAATGCAAATGAAGCCTAACAATAAATCCATCAATAATAATTAAGCACTTCCTAAAAAGGAAAAATTGCTGTATACAGCATCTTTAAATAACCTTTCTTACCCAGTAAATCTGCACCTTCATCCACATCTCCAATTAGGCCAGAACCAGCAGATGACAGCTCTTCAAAGAGTGACTCTGTGTTACGGTCAAATGCTTTGTTCTTGATGCCTTTGGTAGGAGTGCTGGGCAGAGAATTAAACAAGACATGAAAAAGCCCATAACAAAGAAAAGCCTTCTCTCTATTTTTTACTACTAGTCCATTTGTTCCCTCAAACAAACCCCACAAATTTCAGTTGGCTTACAAGTTTTAGATCATATTTTCAAATGCTGCTTTGCCATCAAGATCTGAATCTTGAAGCAGTTGCTGATACTGAGCTGGACTTGAATAAATTAAAGCATATCAAGTTTTGGCCTATGGAAATTCAGTTGTGTCAGGACTTTGCCCAAATGCCTGAAGAACAGACAGCTCAGCTAAACTGGCAGTTATTTAATATAACAAGAATGCAAGAGAACTGAATAGTAGGAGGTCAAAATATTCCTCTGGTCAGACAAGGGGGCTCCTTTCACACAAAGCTCTTCCACACTTAAGAGTCACCATACAGGCTAATTTTATCCTTTTCATCACAAGAATTAAACAAAGACAGGAAAAAGGAGAATTCCCATACACAGCATCTTTAAATAACCTTCTAAAATTTGACTTCTTCCTCAAATCCCAACTCAAAACTTACCTGGAACCCTTATATCCACTGAGATCTTTATCCATATCCAATTCTGGAGTTGACTCAATGATTGCTTGAACTTCAGATTTTTCTTCATTTTCATTTCCCCCTAGGGCAAAGCAAGTGGTACATACCCATAAACAAAACCATCATGACTACATTAACTACATGTAGTAGTTCTTAAGCAATCATTAACTTAGGATACTTCTGTTCAAAGACTTCTCAAAGTAAATATAAAGACCCACAGATTTTGATCTCTAGTGCAGACATWGGAATTTCTAGGTCTCTCCTGAATTTAACACAAGTCACCCAACAGCAGTTATTTCCTGCTATTTCTGCAATTGAAACCAAGATGTCCAACATTTCATGAYTCTTTGTGCCTTTCTACTGCCAAAGACATGTCATAAATAATTCTGATTCTGAAGAGAAAAGAACTAAAGTCACCAATGAACAACTTATCTCTGACCAGTATTCTGTACTCCTTAAAATATTGAGTAAAAACCCCATTCTCATTTGTGGCACAACAAAAGATAATTAGTAAGTGATCAAATATGATATCCATAGTAAGCCTACATTAAGAAGTTCAAGCAGCTCACCAGTGCACACATTCCTTGTCTCCTGAGCTACCTGTACTTCAGTATTCTTGCTTACATCCAGCTTCTCATTTGACATCTCTGTGTCCTTTGCAAGCCCTTCAACATTTTCCTTTTGAGGGGTTTCAGCAGGCAGCACAGGAACATCTGAAGCAGCTGTGGATGCTGGAGTAGTACATTTGGAGCCTGCTTGGCTAACATCAGAGAGCTCATCCTAGAATTGCACCATTACCAGGAAAAAATGAACAAAGTGGTATTAGAAGAGCTGGGCATATAAACAATATGTTGGGCATATTTAAATAAGAAACAGACAATAAAATCACTGTGTTTTACTGAAAATTATGCAAATGCAAAGACAGATGAATAAAAATAATATTTTAAACCWGTACAGCCATCTTAAGCCTATGGCTGTCTTACTCTTGTTAAGGCAGTTATAGCTACAGAAAAAGGCCTTTATTTTTAATAGTAATGCTTGATCTCAGCTGATCATTTTAGTCACTACTTTTCTGAAGTCTTCYAGATTTAGATTCTTAGAGATTTCTCCTTTTCAGACTTACTAAAGCAAATTTTTTATTYGTGTGGGGACAGGGAGCAAAACGTACATTTACACATATCAGCACAAATGTAAACCTTGCTTGATAGCAACATCTCCACACTGAATTTGCAAGCCYTAGAAACAAAAATACAGCACTAATTGCCAATCAATTACTGACAGTTCTCATTGCTTTATAGTAAATTGCAGAATAACCAATTATTAATATTTGATTTCCTGTCAAAAGTATTCAGAAACACAGACACCTCTAAAGGAATAAAAGAAAAGAAAAAAACCACTCTGCAATTTACCCAATTGCCTTGTGAATGGGTGAAGCTGAGGCTCTGGCTAATGGTTCATACTTGAGCGAGCAGATACAGAAGGGAGGAAGTGGTGCTCCCYACCAAGGGCATCCAGAACTCACACAAATGAAGAATAAAACCTCAGCAGAGCTGCTGGCTCTGTTTAAACATTTCCACATCTTTGTATTCCAGGAGCATCCACTAACTGATGCAGTGCAAACTGATCACTGACTTTCACACACARAGCTCAAGGAAAATAGCTTGGCAGCACAAGAAAAAAAAACCAGGGAATAGAATGGTCCTTTCCCTAAGGGAATTTCAAATCACCCCATCTATTTTATATTTCTGACTTTATTATCTATGGTATTTTTAGCTTACTCTTGGAAACCACAGATTAAACTATTATGAATATATGTTCTAGAACTAAAGAAAAGCAAAAGCAATTTCACTAAGTGACATTGAATTAGTCAGAATATTTCAAAGCCTAAACATTTGAAAGTCAGTGCTGTGTTGACTTAGCAAAATTGACCATTTTTGTTGTGTTGCCAAAAGACTTTAACTGAAAAAAACCAAAAAATTGTTTAGAAAATCAGTAATTAAATCTGAAGGAGTAACTCATCTGCAATGCTGTGCAGGAATGAGTAGAAAAGAATGACTGGCACATAATTGGGTATCATCTTACAATGATATCCAGYAATGTCACTATTGCACAAGCTAGAGAATACCCAGATTTCTTCATCTCTGCCATCTCTTCTTTGTGATACTTTTGAAGGAAAGACTGACCATTAATAAAAGGTTCAAGCATGAATGAAAAACAGATGCTAGAAAGCAGCAGAATCTTGTTTGTGCCTTGTACAGGATGTTAAAAATATTCAGAAGTATAAGAGAAAAAAGTTTCAAATGTTGATTTTGACTTCAATATATCATGTTATTCTACAGTTCACTTCAGAAGTACTTTACATTCACAGCTACAAAGTAAAGATGTTGCTTTGGACTCAAGGAATTTATTCTGAATAAATAAATTTGAATAACTTCCCATTATCTCCTTATGACCTCCATGATAACTAAATGGATTCCTATTACCTCCAGTTACTTTTTGTAGTGCTGATCAGTTAATATTCCCCTGGCTAGGCAGRTATTAAGTTCACTTAAGAGGAAACTCTTCTCCACTGTATGCCTTTCCAGAAATAACAGTACTTCCACAGGTCTCCAAAAAACCTCATCAAGAAATAGATATTGGAAGGATTCTCACATTCTGGAGTTCTTCACCCTACAGATCCTCCTCCTGCTGTGCTGTGAGTGCACCCTAGACTGCCAGACACATCACAATCCAACACCACTCCCCCATTCCTCCACTTCTGGAGAYTGCTTTATTCCACCCTCTCACAGTTGGAGCATAGAACAATTGCAGGAATTATAGCCAAGATATGAGTAAGGGAAATCATGATCACAGACTAATTTAGGAAAGTTAGGTCATTCTCAGCTCTCTGGTTTACCTGCACCATATAACCTTGTAGTAGGCAGAGGCTGCATGAAGAGCACTGTCCATGTCATAATCAAAACTTTTCCTTCTAAAGCAGCATTAATAAAGYTAATTAATTAGACTGTTCCCACTACTAGTGTGGAAAAACAAGTTGGAACCTTTGGAAAAGGTCCTTAGTCAGAAAAAAAAGACCCACTGCTGAGAACTAGAGGAGAACTCTAATTTCACTCATTTGGAAAATGCCCCCAAAACCTTCTTTATTGTACTAAGTTCCCTCAAAGCTCACTAGACTAAACACTGCACAGAGATGTTTTAGGGGTCTACATCCTCTCTTTCAATTTGGTTGGTTTTTGGTTTGGGTTTTTTGGTTTTTTTTCCCATCCTCCCAAAGATCTAGCATCTGTTATGGGAGATTCTCCAGGCACACAGGACAGCCAGGCTGTGCTCACCTTGAGGCTGGTGTGGGAGCGTGGCTGGCTCAGCTCGTGGAATTTCCAGTGCTCTGTCGCGGGCGTTTCCGCCGCCTCCCTCTGAGCCTCGGGCGTGAGCAGAGCATCTCCTGCAGGCAATGGGAAGATGCCCAGGGATATCGGACGCTCCTTCCTGTWGGAAAAGCACACAGGGTTCATCACCCATCTCACATGTCCCACAGTCTGTTGTCCTGCAGGCTGCTGAAACCAGCAGGGAAGTGGTGAAATTCCAGGTTCAAACATCCAGACACTGCTCCATTAAAWGTGCAGTGCAACACAGCCAGGCTATGCCACAGCACCCAATAATTCCTCATTTCACAATTGCCAAGGCAATTTCATGGCTTTAAATAGCAGTTATTGATTTACATTACAGCTAATCTGTAGCAAACAAAAGTTTTACAGGAATAAAACACCAACAGAAGTATAAGACAAAAGTGTTTCCTTACTTCAGATTCAAAATAGCTTCCAGCAGCCACTATTAAAAATACCATTTTGCACCTTTTTCTCCAAGATACAACCACAATTTCTACAACAGCAAACAGCTAAATCATCAGCTGAAGCACTTGCAAAACTGTAAACAGTAAGCCGCAAGCAACCCTTCTCAAGTAATTGGAGATTTTATTCCTGAAGATCACAGAAACTACATGGATTTATGTAAGAGAAAAGAACTGGGTCAGGGAACTACCARTGTTACAACTGGCTCAGCTAAAAATGTTGTAGTTTTACCCAAGATCAGTTCAGCACTCTACTTCACCCTAAAGCTGCACAAAAGTTTGYGCCACCAAAATTATTTCATCCAAAATTTTCACTTCTTCACTCTTTCTACTTCTCTATAGCAAATAGCATTTAGAAACTCCAAAGGTTTATGTAGTAATCTTCAAAAGAGACAAAAAATCCCCAGGTCAGTAGTGTGCTCAGTGAACAAAAGGATTCATTCTTCCTGCTAGCAAGAGACAAAACCATTGTGTGCAATGCCATTCATAGGATGCTGTGGCCAGCCCTGAAAAGGAAAAATATCAGCCAGGCCTAGGACTGAGATAAGCAAAGTGTTTGTTCAGGCAGAACAATGTAATGCAGGAAAAAATGACTGTAATCAACTAGCACAGCTTTAAGTATAGTAGAGGCAGAAGATAAAAGTGTGCACAAGTGATGGCATGGTTTTCACATTTTAGCACTATAAAAAGTCAAGTCACAACCACACGTACTTTCTTTCACAAGGCCCTTCACAAACTAAACATAACCCGGGCAGAATTAGTATGTGCATGCAAAATACATGCAAATAAGTGGCAGGCAGTGCTGAAAAGCAAAAGCTAAGCATTTTTGGACRTATTTTTGATTTTATTTACTTTGAAGAAAAGTTACTTAAGAAGGGATTTTATTTATCAATTAATCAGTAAACTCTCTGTGGTAAATTTTACAYTGTCAAAATCACAATGTTCAAACAGCAAACAATTCTAATTGGCATGAACCTTTCCAGTCCATGTATAGAAAGATGCTCTGTATCACAAAAACCTTTGCACCTAACTCTCACATTGGAGCTATCCTGCCCYTTCAGAAATGTTATTCCAAATTAAGTCATTAATTGTAAAGTAGTTTAGCACAACARAGCAGGCAGCAAAGTGAGTAAAGCAAAATCAGTCTGGGTTACAAAATTCAGAACATCAAATAATGTTCCAGCATCTGCAACTGCTGGAACAAGAAACCCCACAGTGGATTCCAAGGATTCCCACTATTGTAACAGCTTCTGCTTTGATTCAGATTTCCCACAACTCTCAGGCATGTGGGGAACAAAAGACAGGCCACTGAAGCTGAGATTATGTCAAAAGAGGGGCTGAGACTATTTCATTGGATAAGAAGTGCAGGAACAAAAAGGAGGAAGAAAAGCTGCCCTTCAGTGGCTGACAGAGCTGGATTGTGAGGGGCCTGGCCTCAGGCAGAGGGACCTGCACATGTCTTCACATCATGCCACAAAGCTGATCTGCTCTGCAATCCTCAAAAAAAAAAACCAAAAGAGAATATTAAATGGGTACTAAAACAGTTCCCACCTGGCATCACATTTTTTTCCAGAGTAGTTTGAAAGAAATTTTCTAGTAAAAATGTTCTAGTAAACATACTCTGATGTGTTAGAACAGGGGTCAGGTGCATTGCAAGGATGGACAGTAAATGGAGTTTGCAAAAGAGGCTGATTTTGGAAATGAAGCTTATTATATGAGTGTCTGCACTAAAGAAATGATCCAATTTCAATTTATTTCACTGCTTGTTGARCAGAAAGCTTCTCTTTTGCTTCCCCAGTGCCCAAAAAATATCTGAAAATGCCACAGTGAGCAGAAACACGTACTTTAAAAGCCCACACTAATATTCTGAAGTGATGCACTGAAGCATTTACAGGAACTTTTAGGAACTTTAGGTACTCGGTTCTAAAATCTGACTAGAGTTAAAAAATATAAACAATTCTTCTACAATTAGATTCCTTCATATTATTTTTTTTTAATTAATAAAGATTAAGAAAGTGAATTCTAATTCATGTAATTCCTAGAGCAAATTAGAAGGGCAGGAAAAAGCATAGCTTCCCCAAACCCCTCAGATCCATTAACTACTCCAGGGGGGGCAAAAGCACGCTACAAAAAAAATCTATTTCTTAAACTATCTGACTGTTTAAAACTTGAAAATATCTTATAAGTGACTGAACATGAAGTTCTTTGGTTTGGTTTGGTTTTAGAGTTGGGAAATATTTGTTCTGGGTTTGGGTTTCGCCCCCTTTTAAACAAACATAGCTTTACTAACAAGATCAATCTATAGAGTTTCACTTCAAATTTATTTTATTTCTTCATATTTAAATATTCATTCAGGTTGTTTATCAGCTACTGATATAAATTGATATTTCTTTCGCTTATTGATTGCCTTTAACCTTTGGAACACTTCTGTGTTCACAGACCCAAGTTAAAAGTAYACTACCATGCAAAATCTACATGCACCAAGTACTAAGGAGAAAAAAGTCACATAGCTGTTCAGAGAACACTAATTTCCAGCATTTTTCCCATTTAAAATAAAATCTACTATTAAATTTATAACCACAGCTAAAACATGTCAAGTTTTCAGGCCAGAAAGCTGCATTTTAGAACTTTTCCAGCTGTTTTTCATCTGTAACTACAGTATTAAACGGTGTCAAGACTGCTTTTAGCCACAATATTCTAATGCATTTCTGTCTGCTACTGCCCYAGGCATGGAAGACAAACAGAACATAACCTGAGGGGGGGTGGGGGGGACAGACAGCTGGCAACTTGCCCATACAAGTACAGAAACAGAGGAGAGGGTAACGTTTGTCTGAACAATAGTGAATAGGCCTTAAGAGCTCTAATGCTTAAATAATGATGATAGATTTCTTTTTCCCCCACCAACCAATAATCAGATTTTTTGAAAATAACATGATCAACTAATTACTGTGATTTTAACATCAATTAACTGATCTTACATAAGCCTTTTGATTARAACAGGTGCAGTTGAATAGTACAAAGCCACAGACTGCATACRTTTATGCTACACAAGATCAGCCAAGTACCTGCCAATACACTGAATGTGAGCTTTATCCCTGACATTAACATTGCAGCTTTTGCAGCAGATTACAATAAACTGATGCTGAGAGCTTTGCACAGAAAAGAGATACATAAACTGACCTTAAATAAAAGGCAACGAAAAAAATAGACTGCATCTATGTACGTAGACACATTTACGACAAAACCCAACGTTTGTGCATTATTTACTTCTCCAATTTGTCCCTGTTTGAAAAAGCAGGAGAACAGAAAGCAGGGGAGCAGCGAGAGCACACGAAGATGGGGTTCAGTGGGTCAGAGTACCTGAGGATCCTTGGGAGGTTCTGCGTCAGAGCTGGCACCCCAGTGGAAATGGAAAAGTGCACGAGCAGCAGAACAGAGAGCGACACCAGGATGGCTGAGTTAATGACCACCGCCCCGCCAACGAAGCCAAACACAAACAGCAGCATGCAGCCCGGATTCATGGCGCTGCGCTGGCATGGTGGAACGCCGGCTCCAAGAAGGCTACGCAGGGGCCAAGGGGGGATCTTTGTAGGCAAAGTCTGTCATTCAGCCGCCACCACAAAAACAATGCCATCAGCAACAGCAGCGTTCCACTCTTCTGCAGCAGCTCCAAAGCAATGACATCACCACCCTCCTCCCCCTCGCTGCTCCTCGCAGCATCGATGCGGTAGCGCAGAGGCACGGCCAGCCCTAGAGTGCTTCTCCCTCCTTCCACGCAGGGTTCATAGGCTCCAAAGCTCCCAAATCTGCATAATCTATTCCCAGCAAGCCCTGAGGACGAGCGGGTACCACGCACACACCTCCATTGCCCCACGCACAAAGAYGCAGCCAGACGGCAGCCGTGCCAGCACAGCCACTGCTATTTTCCCTGCCTGCCCCAACATAAACACTCCAAAAAGCTGAAATTGTTCAAGGCTAATTAATGTATGAACTATATCTCAACGTTTAGCAGCACAACTGCAAAAGCCTCTTTCTACAGATTTCTACGCTGTTCTCTTACTGCATTCCAATCATACAACAAATCTTTCTGATTCAGCCGAACCGTTGTTSCAGGATTAAAGAACAAAGTCTTGCAAACACAAATGAATGGAATTTTTTTCTCATTTCAGGGTGAGAGAGCAATAAATAGCTTACCTAATTCTACTGTGTGTTGCGGATTCTAGCTGATCACCCCCTGTTAGCTGATGAAGTTTGGTTCTTTCCAAGTGCTCCATATAATTGTGGATCATCTGTTTAAAAGGACAGAAACAGCAAGAAATATTTAWTAACATTTACTCGTACTACAACTGCATCGTTCTTGACCAACATATGCTCTCCCTGTAATGCTAAATAGTAAAAGCATTTAGAGACATTAAAGAAATAAAGAAGTAAAATTATACAGTGTGTAAAACCACAAACCAGAAGACCATAATAAATTAAAAATATTGGAGAATATCCTCGTACATTCATGCACCGGAAACATCCTAAGGGTAAAGAAAGTGCATGCAGTATTTCAAACATGAGTTTRGAAAAGAAGTACCATGTTCAAATCCATTTTAGAGTCTGAGACTTCTATGTCCAGCAGATATTAGCATTTTTTACATGATACATAATAGGCACTAATTGCAAAGTACTGTGAAGGCTGGACAATATGCTCCTCAAATATTAAACACTCTGAATCCACAGGCTAATAATCACATTATTTCTGTAGGCAGAAATATGAAGTCCCCATTTCTTCTCTTTTTTTCTTCTAAAATACAAGTAAACTTCAGCTTTCTGTRTTTTCTACAAGGGAAGTTTGGTTTTAAATTCTCTAGGCTGACATCTCATTAAAAGCACAGAGTGGCTGTGGATTTTCAGCATCCAGCACGAGCTCTCTGTGATCTCTCTTTCTCCCAAGAGACAAGCACAGGCCAACACGGTACTCCTGCAGTCATGACTTATTTAATGAGCCACAACACCCATGGCCAGAGGATGCTGCTTTCAGCATGTAACTGATCCCGGACATGCATGGGGAGAAGGAGCAGGTATCACTGCATCATTCCAAGGGCTTCATTTGTACACACATCTCTGAACTTAAAACTGAGAAAGCCTGAGGAGAAGCCTAYGTGCAATCTGGTATTTTTAGCACTTCCAACATTTACGTTCACAGATGAATAGGGCTCTAGGACCAATAAAGGAAGAAAAATCACAGGTGTAATGCAGAGAAATTTAATGTACTTTTTTTTCCTGAGACATATTCAGGTCACATCTTAACAGCTTCCTCTAGAAAAAACAAAAAAATGAACTATTCTTTAAAACTGTCATTTCTTCTGCTATTCTACAAAGGGTATAYAAACACTTCAGCACAGCAATATTACCAGGCATTTGTACAAATRGTTTATATAATCTTTATTCCGGGGRCAGCTGTACACATGAGTTCTGAACKCAGCAAGACCTGGAAACCTACATTTATGTGTTACTCTCAAGACAGGTTTGATGTCTCCCAGTTTGACCTTCAGATGCCACCAACCTCAGCTAGTGCCAGCTTCTCCTCAATGCTGACTAATGCTGCTTGTCAGCATTAGTCATACAGGAATAAATAGTCATAGTTTCAGATTTTTCTGATCAAACAAACTGGCTTGAAGACATCCTTGAAGATGGAGATTCTACAAATCAGTAACTTACATTAAGTGCTGGTTACATACAGATGTTGGTTTTCCCCACATTCACCCRAACTAATAAATATAATTCAGACCAGAATTATCACGTTTTCGGAGGTGGGATTTTCTTGTTACTTGTGGAAYTTTTTCMCAAGTTTGCTAAGAAGCACTRATGGCTGGGTGCTTGAGGCAGGGAGAGAGAACTCTCCTGCTTGGGGAAGGAACTCATTGCTGTTATGGGAGCCCAGCTCGGCTGTGTTTCTTCTGCTGTTGGGCGAGCGTCTGCTCCCGGGAGCAGCCACTGAACTGGGACCTTGGTGTCGCCTGCCTCACTAAAAGAGGAGCCTGTCACCATTTTCTTGGGTGTCCGGGGATGCTGAGCCTGCCACAGCTCCAGAATTTATGAACCATCCCTTCCATCCCTTTAGCCACAGCTCGGCAGTTCCTGATCCCGCCCTTCCCTCCCTCCCCGCCATTCCCCGAGCCCGCCCCACAGCGCCCCCTGCCGCCGCCTGGCGATCATCGCACCTGCCCTGCCCGCCGGGAGCCGCCC
>CADDXX010000356.1:465812-478661 GCA_902810485.1 Alauda arvensis
ACACACCAGTAAAGAACTGCTATTCCTATTCCCATATCTTTGCCTGAGAGCCCCTTAATTCCAAAATGACTATAATTCGGAGGGAGGAGGTTTGCACTCTCCATTCCAAGGGAGGCTCCTGCCCTCCCTAGCAGACACCTGTCTTTCCAAACCAAGACAAATGCTATTTGCAGAGAAACATTATATCATATTCTTGGAYTGCTGTCAAAAGCTTAGAACATTTATCCTCCAACAAAACACAGTGTTTTACCAGACCATCCCATTTGTTTTCTGATTTTTAATGTTTGCTCACACACAGAGGCAAACAAAAGGACTGAAAGCTCCCCCTTCAACTATCCACACTTTGTTATTTCCATTTTAACCAAGCAGCCAGAACTAAATGTTCCAATTGTTCCTTTGCATACTTTTATGTGCATTTGTTATAATGCAGATAGTTTAGAAATTCTGGCTGGGGGGAACCCCAAAAGTGCATAACTTTGAAAGGGACATTAGACAGTTCTGTATCCTGTTCATGTATTCCCTCGTCACGGAAGGAATACATTGCTGACCTGCCTACAAACACTCCCAATCAGCAGCATACCAATTGGTTTCCCAAAGCAAAAAATTAAATAGCACATTTATTGTGTTTTCAGCCAGTGAAGAGAAGATGAGTGCCTGSTACATCTCCAGGGAACTGCTAACACATGGAAAAAAATAATAGGGTCAGTAAAACCCACACAACTTTCATGTTTTGCAGAGGACATGGTTTTAAACTACTCTCTTCCCTCCTCTCAGTCTGTTCTTTTGTTTACTGAAATGTCTCATCACATTTATTTCCCACAGAGGCTGGAGGGCAGGTCAATTTARAGGACTGTTCAGTTTATAACTGTTCTGCAGCTGAAGATGATGCTGGTAACAAAATAAACAAATCTGTAGATCACATACTTCAGCACAATGCATATAAGCTATAGGGACCCAAAAATAAAATAAAAACCAAAATGTGCATTGCTGTAAAGCAACTTAAGATTCATATAACCATAAGGTTCTATGTGCATGTGCAGGACTACACAGCAATTTCTCAGTAGATCCAGGCTATATGAGCCTGTAGTGTCCAAAAAATCAGAACAGTGGTACCACCATGTAAARCCCACTCTGCCTCAACCCAGGGTCCCAAGGACAAAAGTTGACAATACTGGAATAGTGTCCACAAGGAAAAGAGTTCCTCATCCTCCCTCCCCACAGGATGGAGAGCTCCACAGCTGGTGCTATAGAGTCATAAGAAATGGTGTGTGAATTCCCARCTCCCACAAACTTAATTTGAAGGTTAAAGTAATAAATACTGCAGCTTCTTGGGAAGTAAGCCCACTCCAACTGCTCACGTGCAATAAAACTTGGAAGACTCACTCCAAAATKAGTGGGATTTGAAGCAGATGGCATTCAAAAATCTTTTGAATCTRAATGACCCTCGAGCCTTGGCATATCCATGAAGATCCAAAAACGTGTAACAAACTAATGCACCACAATTCTGAGGCTCAAAATCTGATTAGAAGTTCTGCTGTTTTGAGRTTATTCAGCTGTTGAAATAAAAAGGTTTTAATACTACTGACTATTTAAAAATAGACTTTAATGGATTGAATTGCTCTCCACTCAGCACAATTTTTACTGAAGTTACACTGGATGACAGATGATAAATGACTCTGTCTACCCATCTTCTGTTCAATACAAGCTGAAGTCAATATTTAATCATCCATAACCTTTCACTATGGACAATTCCCATGCTGCCCATGAAGTCCACAAGTATTTTGAATACAACCAGTTGTTCCAAGGAACACACATCACAAACACAGAGCACTTCAGCATTGTTGTAATTAAACACATTGCTCAATTACGATTAGCTGAGGGGATTAAAGAAACTGAGAACTTGTTACCTTAGTTAACAGCATTTCACAGTTCAGGTGTTAATGATTTTAAGGYATATGTACAAACCAACTACAACATGCTTTTGAACACATGAACATGAAATCCATTCCCTTTGAATGCAATGTCTTTCCACCTCMTAAAAATACTCAGATTGGTTTCCTCATACGGCATGTGACAAGTTTTACAACTGCAGGAGCGTTAAAGGTTTTTCTACATCTTAAACTTCAGCACTCAGTAAAAGACAATGAACATCCTGGCACTCATTTCAATTTCTACCCTTACAACCAGTGTATACCAGCCTAGCACTTGTCACAAACAAATGTTGATATGCCATGTTGGGGATGTTGTTACCTGCACCTTTGCTGTAACCAGGTTGAGAGCATCTCCTTTATACTTTCCTTGCTCTTTTGCTCCTCCTTCCTTTTTTGTGTCACTGCATTAGCTCTCCTAGACAGGTTTTAGTAATTCTTTGGCTGTCAGACCAGGCTTAGTGCTACAGCTGCTAATCCTGCAGATCCAATCAGGCTGGGCACAAGCAGCTCCTCCCTTTGGGAAGGGGTGGGTATACAGATCTTTCCCTGTCTCACATAATCTAGATTTATTGAGATAACAGATATTTCTAGAATCTCCATAATTCAGTATCAAAGTCCTAAACATACTTCCATGTAAGTCCCTTTTTTCTTCTGAGGGTTTGTGGTGAGTTTCTCACCTAAGTAAAAGCACCATTCCCACTGGAGAGCTTTATGCATCTTTATCCACAYACAAGATGGTGTTGCTGGCAGATCCATTAGTATGTAAAGATGTCAAATCCAGGTTTTATAGATCAATCTGTTAATGCTCAGCATAAGGCTTTAGAAAAAATATTTGCTTGAGCATATTGATATCCAAAGTCTGATCTCACAATGCAACAGCTGCTGTAATTGTAAACAGACACCTCCACCAGCCTTCTCTTCCTGTCCCCTGCCCAGAGACTTGCTGGGGATATGTTTATCCTAATGAACCTGACAAAGTCCATTCCCAATGCCAGAGCCAGGCTCACTGTTCTGTCACATTGTATCAGTGCAGAACACTGAGAAACTTCCATGGCCCAATTAATGCTTCATTAAACTAAGCACATATTCTGTGTGTCAGAGAAAGATATTGAACCACCTCAGCCTGGCATTTCCCAAAGGAAAAAAAGAATAACTTCTTTAAATAGAGAAAAAAGAGGTTTATTTTAGAAACCTGTGCAGAGAGAGGCCACAGGTATYAGTCAATTCTCCAGCAGTTCTCAAGTGTCGCTTTGCCTCAGTTTCCCAACTGAGTAATAAATATAAAAGCCTTAGCCAAGCCTCTAAAAAGCCAGTGCCATAGTTACAAAGTTATGCCCCTTAGCTCTGCAGAAAAAGRAAAGTAAGATCCTTTACTCAGCAGGCCAAACAACCCTGAATGGTTTGCTCTGAAAGAGGCACCAGCAGCAGTGCATCAGCAGCAAAGGCAAAAACAGCCCCACAGGTACAAACAGCAGACAGGCCTGCTTTTATCCAGGCACAAAACCAAGCCAGATTCTGTTAAACAGAACAGTATTTGAGGTACTAGAGGCAGCTGGCAGAATCCCTTTCCAAGTCAAAGAGCAAAGATTTGAAGACTTTTGTTAGACCACTGTCAACAATTCTGCTCTCCAGCACACTGCCCTTGGCTGTGTGATTGCTTCCTGTGTCTGGTCCTTTACAGTCAGGGAGAGATGGAAACAAGACCTCACATAGAAGTTCCATCTCAGGAACTCCAGCACACTGCTTTGTAACTCATCCCATCTGAGTGTTAGAGCAGCATATGACCAGCACAAGATCAAAACACACTGCAAGCACAGGAAAGACAAGGAACCAGAACACAGAAGTCAGGATATGTTCAGGCTGTTCCATCCATTCTGTTCTGACCAAACATTTTATCCTCTTCRCTACCTGCTACACTCCACCTTCCAATCTGCCATCTCAACTGCTCAGGTTCCTMTACCCTAATCCATTTAAAATCAAGCCAGTTAGCCCAAGTACAGTCTTAGTGGGAAGGAGGCTTAATGGGATATCCTGCACCCATATTAGCCAGCCCACCTCCCTCTCCAGAGAGCAGCAAGGACAGACACTGATTTAATAGAAGGGTGATGGAAGCCTGTCCCCAGAGCTCTTCCCAGCCAGGACAGCCCTGYTATCTCTGCAGCTGCAGACACCTCATTGCTGGGCAGGCTGGTGCTGGAACTGCAATGCAGACCCTGGCTCAGGCAGGCTGAGCTCCAAGGAGAACTCCCAGCTCTCACCACAACACAGACACTGCAGAGAGGGATTGATTCAGCTCTCTGCTTCACATCCCTGCTGAAACTCTCCAAAGTGACTCGGTTTCAACCTACCTCTGTATGTCTTGAATGAAGTGCATTGTATTCCTTCTTGAGTTCTGCCTCYCGCTCCTCAAGTCTGCTAACTGGAAGAAGCAAAAGAAAAAAAAAAGAATTAAAAYTAAATTCAGAGTCCTAGCRAGTGAAACTGGCTTGTGTGGGACTAAGCAAGCAGATCAGAGTATTCCTAGTAGTGAATAGCACAAAGTATATCAGTATTTGTGTTTTCAAGCTGTTATCACTGAGCTTTTTAAGTACATCAACAGCAGCACAATCTTGCTGTTTGCATTCCCCTGAAGAGCTCAAGTCCTGTTTTCCCCWGCTGATTGCTAGGCCAGTGAGAAGGGATTTTTCTGTCCAAGGCCAGCTTACTGCTCCCCCCAATCCAGATTGTTTCACATGGAAATCACAGGAAGAGGCAGAGGCCACATCACTCAATCCCCAATGAAGCCATGGGCTCCAGCTAAGGTCCTACATCAGTTCCCTAAAACACATCCACACAATTTCCTGAGGTATTTAACCAGGACAAACATAAGCAAGGTATTCATTAAAACAGGTTCAAGCCTTCTGTTGTACAGAAATTAAGATTTCTGCTGGTATTCACTTACACTTCACTAAGCAGTAAGGCAAGAGATTTCAAGACAGAAAACATTTGAATACTTCTGTAGGTATTCCAAGAAATTAAAAATACATCTAGCAGATTTAGGAGACCTTTAGACAGTAAGTTCTTATTAGAGGGAGATGAAACAAACTGAGCAGCTCAGCTCATTGGAGCCGAAACAAACTGTGATATCCCAATGCAATTAATTTGCAGAAAAACTAACAATTCAGAACCTTCTACACACAACTTATTGTGTCATTCAAACACAAGAAATTTTTGCTGCTTGGATGTGAATTCCACCTTTTTATTCAGATATTTTTTTGATCACAATATTTATGTGACATAAGCATGTGTATCAAATTCTTGAACTGAGCTTATTCTACTCTCCATGTTTAAATATCCCTGGGAAAGTTCACATTTATAGTTCCATGTTTCCAGAGAGTCATTGCCAGACACACATTATCTGAAGACAAATACCAAGATCTTCTCTACCATTTGCATATTTTCATGTTGCCAACTGGGTCTCCTGAAAATTAATTCTCAATATACCATTTCTTTTTGAYCTATATACCTGTATTTTGGCACAGTATTTTATCATAAGCATGTTTTAATGGGAAAAGGTCTTAGCCTGAGTCAAATGCTGGAACCAAAATACATAACTATTTACTCAATCAAATCTGTATAAACATTCTGAACTCCTGATCTAATCTTGCTCTTATAAGAACATTAAGTTCCTCAACACTTTTGCAGTCCACCTATAAATATCTGGTCAAAATATTACATCAAATATTATTTATAACAGTGCCAGATCAAATGCTTCCATTTCTGCCCTGTTACTGAATGGAACAGAAGCTCTTTGGATCCCATAGCAGCAGGGRAGGCACAAGTATCTATAACACAACACAGAGAAAAATATATTTTACAGCACAATGCATGTATCTAAAAAAAAAATCCATATTTATGTGATGCAGAACACGACTGCATGGAAGAGTTCACTTTATTGTTTTGAGGCACAAGGTGTTTTAAGTCYCCTTGTACACCTGAAGTGTGGTTTTATGGAATCCTTTGGAAAGAGACTACAGAAACAAGAGTCAGAACTTACAACTAACAGAGCTATGATGCAACAGTCTGTATTTTATCCACTCTCTTTGCCTGATTGACATCCTAGCCATGAGTTATGAGATGGTAACCAGCTGCCCATCAGATACTCAGCAGCTCCCACATGAGCACACTGTGCCCAGGCTGTGTCCCACACAGCTCCCAGGGGATTTCCCTCATAACCTTGCTACTGTGCTAAACCTGCTTGGGGAAAACAGGAGATCAGGAAGTGCAAGCTGCATGACTGGTGGGCCTCTTGTTTGCTGAAAGCAGCTCCCCCTCCAACAATCAGTGTGCAAGAAGCCTCCCTGTTGCTTCACACAGAGCTCCCACACAAACCCAGTGATGCACCCAACATTGTTCAGTGAGTTTGTGTCCAAACAGTGCAGCCAGCTSCAGGGATGAATTCTGCAAGTGGATTCTGTACAAGGACAATTAATGTACAAGTACATTTAATGAAGATTAACATCACATCAGGTGTTACCAACACCMTTCTTTGCAGCTGCCCAAAACCAGCCTTCAGGAAACCCACAAAAGCATTTCCCACTGCTATGGACACAAGACATGCTTGCACAGGGGTTGAGGTTCCATAAAGCAGCACAGCACTTTCTTCTCCATCTGTGAAGAAAGAAATGCTTTAAAATGTTTTAAAACTTTGATTTTTAATAATCAAATATATGAAATAGTTCCTTCAATTGAGTCATTGAAGACAAATGTACATAACTAGTGATGCTGCATAGTCAAGGGAGATACTCTGTTAGATCTGACCACTGTTTTCATTAGGTACAAAGGTTAAAATGATTAAGGGCCCAGAAGATGATATAACTGACATTTAAGCACTTTCTTCTGGAAGTCATTTCCAGCTGTGCAATACATGACACTCCTAGAGCTGTAAGTTCCAGCCAGAAGAGGATGTACCCTCAGTTACACCACATCAGCAGTCCTCAGAACAGGATGAGAACAGGTATTTCCAATACCAGCAAGGATGAGACACAGCACCAGAAGCCTAGTCTACTCAAAATATGCCTCCCATCAAGAAAAGATCTTGCCAAAACAACCAACAGAATACACTWTCTTCTTCCAATTAAACACAAGAGATCAGATATTCCCCAAGGATCAGAGATCACCACTGACTTGAACACAGAGTCAGAAGAATTTTGAGGAAGACCACCAGATTCTCACCCCAAAAACTCTGAGAAACTTAAGTCACTACTATTAAAGGCACATTCCCATCAGCAGTAATGGGAAACTAAATAGGAGGGCAAAAGGCCTTTCACTGGCACCCAGAAACAYTTTAAACTGAATTGTTGCCAGTTCCATTTTAATACATCGACATGCAAAGGAGTGGAGGTCTGGCCCTGATAACACCCCAAGAGGAATGGAGCTGTGTGCTGCCACATGCTGGGCCCACAAAGTGCCAACCAGACACAGCTCCTATCAGTCTGACTTAAGTAAMAACACAAAAAGTTTCTCTACTATTKCAGTCTCAGACTTTTTTCCACTAAGATGTCAAGTTCTTATAGGTGGATGATAAAATTAGTCTGATTATATATATCCTAAAAGTAAAATATCCATTGTCTCTGTTGCAATATGTCTTTACAAAGCCTTGTTACATCAAGGAAGATCTTACATTGCAAGATTACATTGTTTAAGATAATACAYGTGCAAAATATAACATGCAACAAAAAAGTTGCACTACTCACTCTTAGAAGCTTATGTGGAAAAAATATAAAGGTCTTCAAGCATCTTAAGTATGAGCATAAAATGCAAATATTCTAGTCCTTTTAGGCTGATGAGAAGGCATCTCCCTGAAACATCACCACAAACTCAAACCCAAGGCCTAGTGCAAACTCCTCCAGCACTGTCAATGTTCTACCACCTTTAATGACCTGAGGTACCAATCTTGACCAAAGTTCTCTCACAGAAAATCAATTAAGCCTAAAAATGGGAGATCAAATATAATAGTAAACTAGAGAAACTGGAGTTTCTGTCTCCTGACAGCATTATGAGGAATTAGGCAGCCAAGCTGCCCACCCTGCCTGTTCAGAAGTCAGAGCTTACCTCCCAAGTCTGATGGCTTTTACCAAGTTTGGAACCCTTCATCTGTATGTTGTCCTCTGCCTCAAACTCCTGATAAGCCTGAGGGGGAGAAAGAGAAACAGACCTGGTAGAATGGCAAATCCAACCAGTGTGATGCCTTCAAGAGGAATTACAAGTTCCTCCTAAACAAGCCAGGACAGAGATCCAGCTCATTAATGAGCCTTTCCTGGCAGGAGATTGTTTGAAGACTCTCCTTGGACAGCTTTCATCCAGCTCTATTCCTTAATGCAGGTTCCACACCARAGTTAAGATGTAGATCCAGAAGGACCTTGTGATCTCCTAAGCAGCTGCCAAAGAGCACACACATCACTTGTGGACTGAAAAGAGGACTGAGCTATCAAACAAGTGTTTACCCTGCGAGTAGTAAGACCTGCAAATCAAACCAGCACAGCAAACTGATTTGTAAAACAAATGAAAAGTTCAACTCCTTGACAAGACCATCTTCAAGTAGCTCTTACACTGTGAACTACATGTCTAGATCTCAGTTTAATAAGTAGGGCACTTGAAATTATGATGATAATTYAGCTGTCAAGAATGCTCTGTTGATAGCAAACATCAACACATGTAGCAGCAATGGTCTTATCCCTGACCCTTCTRGACTGTTCAAGTTTGCACTATGCCTCAACCACACAAAATCCCCACAATTTTTTACCAAGAACACAACACAAAACTTGAAAAAGTCTTTAAACATTCTGCTACAACATTTAACATAAAGACAACCACATGCCAGGACATCCCTCACACAGGCTGAAACTCAAACAATCAAGAATATATACAAGAAATTTCTACACAAAATCAAGTCAAAAACCCAACTCCTTCCCTACTCTCCACACAAAGAAGTGTTTCAGTGAGAAAACCTTTGATTGACTGCTTTGCAAACAGTGGGATGCTCCATTTATACACTTGGCTATTGAAACAAGTCCCTGTCTGAGACAACCTACATGAAGTCAGTGTGGACACAGAAGCTTTAGCAGACTGGATTTGTTTTAAAAGCCAATGAAAACTCAGGAATGTAAGGAATGTAAGACTCTAAGAGCCATTTAAAGCAATTTTCCTAATTACTGCAATATTTTGAGCGACAGAATCACCATAACAACCAAACTCCAGCATACAAACTACAATACTCCCTTAATTTAAAAACCACACATGAGCAGTTCATTACACACCAATGGATTTCAAGCTCTTCTCACCATTTTTGSTCAGGTATATTAAGAACTAAGCTTAAAGCAGGCCAATCACTGCTCTAATTTCCTGCTCCATTTTATTTTAGCCTTGAGTCCTGCAGCTTGGCTCAGTGGCTGCTCTGGAGCCAGCTGTACCCCTGCTCCATCTAGTGGGCTGCTGGCTCCCAAAACCACACAGRCAGCAGGTCTTTGGGAACAGCACTGGGCAGCCAGAAAAGGCACTGGGAAATGCAAAGTCAGGAGGAAAACCTCCCTTTCCAGCACACCCTGATCCTCACACTTCTAACAGAAGGATTTTTCAGGTGTAGTGGCTGATACCTGAGGCACAGTATAGCAAAGGGCAGGAGGAATCTCCCTGYTAAACAAACCTGAGATAATGACAGACATCAGAGATGAGGAACATCCACAYTGAGAACACACTAGCAAAACAGTTCAAGTCCACATCTACTAATCAAGAAATACTAGAACTCAAGCCATTCTGTTCCTCYTTTGCTGGAAATCAGATAAGTTCTGCTGCTGTCAGTCTGTGAAAATGGAGTAGGAACAATCCAGACCCCCACTGAACAAACCTGAACTTTTCAACTTCTTTCCAAGATCTGCTGAAAAGCTTTCTTGCATTCCTTGAGATAAACACCGGTTGAGCCATCCCTAGAAACAGCATTTACTGACAGAGCTGTTTTACACCAGTTTAGTTATTCATATTACTATCTGTGCAGATACACAAATCAAATATCAAAACCATTTTCTGGGAAGTTTCTGTTTCTGCTAAGCTTCACAGCTGAAAGTTCACATCAGAGTCTCCCTGTTAACTACAGATCCACATGGGCTGCATGAGATCCCATGTGCAGAGATATCTCAGATATTGGTGCCTTCAGATTATGCACAAGTGGCTGTCTGCATGAGTGTACATAACAGCAATGCTGCTGTCCTGAGAGCTCAGAGGGAAATCAAGCATCAAATAACATCTGCAGAACATTTGCAACAAAACCTGGTCTTGCATTTTCACTTGAAGCCAATGGAAACAGTAGTTCTGTTCAGCTTCTGAGAAAAACAAATGTTTTTAGGTCAGCTTCCAAAGTGTTTGTCTCATATCCCAAATAAAACCTTCAGCAAGCAATAGCTGCACAGTGTCACCTGACATGGGGAATACCATCATCCCAAGATTTGWGTCACAACATTTACAGCTCCAAAACCCAAGAGCTGTTTCTTGGGATTATGCTTGTTTGGGGTTTGTTTTGATAGGTTTCTTTTACAAATGTAGTTTTCCCCTAAATGTAACCTATCCTGTGCACAAAGCTCAGGTTTGATAAACTCAGGTATGTGGATCTATCTGTTGTCTTGTCAAATGCAGTTTGTTATCTTGGTTGTACTTTAGCACTAGGCAGATCCAGAAAAGGAGACAAATCTTTCAACTCCCACAGCCTACCACCTCCATCAGAAAGCACTTCAGTCATGCAGACATTGTGTTTTTCTGATTCTCTAATAAGTAAGTTACTCCAAGAATGATTCCTCCAGAAAGCTTATGCCAAAGTTGTTCCACTCCTGTAGTAAATCAAAATATATTAGTGATTTTTTTACTCCCAAAAAAATCACTTATAGCCTGTAATACACAAAGAAAACTGACATTCCCAGGAGAGGCAAAGAAGGAAACTAAAATAAACCTCTGCAGCCCTCCCCCCAACCCAGAACTCAGTGGAACATCCCATGAGCWCTGAGAAGATCTTATCCCTTCGTGTAATTGGAGACTGAGCACTMTCCCAGCAGTATCATGTGCCTTCACAGAGCACTGCTGCACAAATGAGCTGTGTATTGCTATGACAAGTTTTTAAYAGCCCTCTCTTTTCCAGGTCCAGGTTTGACATTTCAAATGTTTTAACACTGCAAACAAATTACAAGTAGAACTAGGGAGACTCACAGCAGCAAAGACTTGAAATAATGTGGAAGTCAGRTATTTTTAAGTTCTTGTAAGAAATATTAAGGGTTATAACAAAGACTRGCATTGGCCTCAGATACACCATTGCAGAACAGAAGAATGTTATTTACTGAACCAGTGGCATTACCGTGTTCACAGGTGCCCTCTGCTGCTGAGAAGGAAAAAATGACATGAATTCTACATAAGTCATAAACCCAAAAACAGACATTTGCTGACATTCACTGAAAGTTTACTGCAGACCCACAGCAAGAACTTCCAAAAACTCTGCCTGTACCAACACCATTCCTAAACAAATTCCCAGGAACTTTGTGCTATTTAACTTGTTTGACTTTCCACACAGCACAGACCCCAAGAGCACAGGCACTGCCTTTCCCCCCTCTCTGCCCAGGTAATGCTGAGTCAGGCCACACAAGGGACAGGGGCAACCCAGGGAAAGTTACAGCCAAGAGCAAAATGAGGTGAAATGCTGGATCACAAGCCAAGGAGCTTCATCAGTGTTGCACATTCCCGCACTCAAATAGAAGCTGCAAATCCTTATCCCTCTGCTCTCCTTTAAGCAGTTCTAAAGTTTAATGAATTATCCCAGGTTGCCACTGCACCATTTTTTTGGCAGAAAATTTGATTTAGGCAAGCACCACAGCCATGACAGAGTGCTACACATCATGCAGGAGTGGTAACTCCAGTGCATCTGCTCCCAGCACTCAGGATTTCATCCTCTGCTGGGCTCACAGTCCTCCCAGCAGCACATTGCTGCCATCTCCCCCTCTCCCCACCCCCTCCTAAGAAAGAATAGAGCACTTCAAGGTGGTTCACTCATCTGGCAGCAACTGTTTCCATTTCTGATGGGTGGGGGCAAGAAGTAAGTGAAGCACAGGAACACAGCAACTTGTTGACACAAAATAACCTCCTGATTTCACTTGTGTAATTTCAAACTGCAGTTTATTATCACCCACCTGGTTGAACACACGTCTATGGATGAAAACCTACAGGGTAAATTTAAATGCAAAGAATTACCCTTTTTTTTTTTCCCTTCTGATTTAGTATGACAATCACTTAGACTGCACAAACAAGCACTTAAAATCCACGATGTAACAACCATAACTTCTTCAACACTTGTAACTGGCACACAAGTTTAAGCATACACAGTAAAGCTGAACTCAACCATGTAACTTAAGACAACCATGTAACTTAAGAGCTGCCAYAGCTAACAAATCTTCACTAAATGCTCAACACTGACAGTGCTCAAGAGAATGAGTCAAAACTTTTTAATGGACAAAACTTGYTCTCACAGGCTCTGCTTATTTGAGGAAAAACACACTGAACACAGGCAGCCTACAAGAAGCAAAAACTCTTGCCAGTAAAGTAGGACACAGAACCATGTTTTACCTGTTTTTCATTCTCATCTATTACTGATGTCACAAGCTGATGCTGTGATCTCATTCTGCACTCCAGACCCAGGTTTTACTTGCTTACTTGCTCTGTGCCAAACATTTGCAACTCCTATTACAAGTGGTAACACTGCCACTGTTTTGAATGTTGATGTGGCAACACAGTTGGCAATACCAGAGCCTAATTTAGATGCATAGGCAGTACTATAGGAAGTAGAAGATGGAAAAGAAATATAGCTAAAAGACTTGGAGTCAAWTTGAAGYGACACACTGGTGAYKGG
>CADDXX010000356.1:478675-503199 GCA_902810485.1 Alauda arvensis
CYRGTTGYSTGGTCYATGAAACAAAACAAGGTAATGCAGYAAGGTCAAGCTGCTTCACAAATATGGACACCTGTATGGTTTTCATACCTTAGAAATTTAGAGCACTAAAAAAACCAGTTTACTTGCATAATATTCATTAGATGTTCAACAAATGTGCTTATGTCCCCTTTGATCTTGCTCTGCATCAGCAGCACGTCAAATCTTCCCAGCAGCCTTTCATGTTGTCCCAGACACCTTATCAAAGCCAAGCAGAAGCAAACTCAGTGCTTAACCCAGCCCCATTGTTTCTCCARATTTATAATTTTGCCATCACAGAAGGTTTTTCTCCAATAAAAACATTTTTTCTCCAATAAGTAGATTCTGGAACTGTCTAAAAGTCATTGTCCTATCACTAGAGTTTTATGTAATTATGATAGCTTTTTTTTAGCAACTTTACTTCTTACAGAAACATAGTTCTAGCAACCCTCAGTGCTTCTGCTGGAACAAYTGAGTTTCTTGGGCAAATACTTCCACACCAACAGACTCACAGAGCAACATAAAATGGTGTTGTCAATACATGGTAAATGTAATTTCTATCAGAGAAACTCCAGGGATGCTGCCACACACATTGCCAGAAATCCAACTGACTTTTCTTTTTTGTGCAACCCCTTTGTCCTTTGGATTGCATTAACAGAATAAAGCCATGGCCTACAGGACACAATGCAATCTTGATTCATAATCTTGTTGTCAGAGAGGAGGGTCTCCCATGAATAAGCAGTTTGGGCTGTGTGTTTAAAGCATAGGCCTTCTAGAAACAGTGTCTTAGTTACCAAAACAAACCACCTACTCCTGCTACAATGTTTTATTTTCTCCTCTTGTGGCACTCTTAAATTCACACACATTTCACAAGAATCACAGGGTTTCTGGTACAACTCTCTACAATTATCCATTTTAGCCTGAGTCATCTACAAAGAGACAATCCTAGGAAATAATCACCCTGGTCTTCACTAGGAAAGACTTGAAGTGCTCCTTCATCCCTGCCTCTACAGAATCTGGGAATATYTGAACAGTGGATAATGAAGCAGATGATGCCTCTAAGATTTGCCAGCAYCATTCTGAACTGTCCAAATTTCAGTAAAATTCTGCTCTAGATGCCACCTACACTCATCTTAACACTCTCAGACTAATATGCCTGCCCTGCTTTAGTCTCAGTCATGCCACTGAAAATTAAACTTTACAGGAAAAGTGCTGGAGCTTTTAGAAAAAGAGCTATAACTTTCTCTGTTAGGAGCAGGAAATGTGGCTGAGCAGAAAAAAAGGAAGAAAGAAYAGTGAAAAGGGGTTATTTTGACAACTAGCACTGCTTTTAGAATTRGTTATCTCTCAGCCTTGCCACAGTCTCACTTTACATTCCTGCAGGGTCCAKCAATAAAAGCTGTATTTTAACTGATGAACACACCACTCTCACATCAACAAAAGCTTAGAAGCTCGAGGTATAAAAGTAGAAAAACTTTTATGATGATGAAGTTTCACTCAATGACTGTGTGGCTGGATAAGAAGCAAGCCAGCAGAATGGCTAAACTACAGGATATGTAACTTAAAGCATTTCAAGACAACTGATCACTCTCATCTTTTTCCAAAGTTTCCAGAAGTTTATTTTAAATTACACAGAACACCTCTAAAAAGGGAAGTGTTCTCCTGAAACTTTTTTCTATAAAAAGTAAATGTCTCATAGAAATAAATAATTCAGCAAAAATTATATAAAACTCAATGAGAATCACCATCAATGCTCTTCTCATCCCAGCTGTGCTTCTAAACCTGAAGACTGCCTTTATTTTAGCACAGACAACTGTTTAAGGAAGAAAATAGCTTATTTTATTATCACTAACAAGGAAGTAACCTAAGCATCTCCTGAAAAAGTTGCTAAATGTGAAAACAGCACTGTCTAATCACAGGCTCATATCTGACTTGTTTGCCTTCATTCCAAAGAAAACAGATTTGCACAACAGTTAAATCCAGTTATCTGTCTAAATACARGAATCAGAGGGCACAGATATTTAGCATATGCATTATCACTTCACAGAACAAAAATTAAAATGCACTAATATCACTTAGAGGGAATGCACCATGCTTTACTTACTTTGATCAGCATAGTTTTTTGCTTTTAGTTCAAGTTGTCGAGTTTGTGACTCTAATGCTTCCACTCTGGTCTGTAAGTCCTTTTTCTCTTGTTCTTGAGAATCTTCAAACTCAATGAATTTCTAAACAACAACAAAATAGTTAAGTTAGACCAAAAAACTWATTACAGGTTTTACAGCAGGTAGGAAGCAACACAGCAGCCCTTCACAGCCAGGAAAGTGCAAGGTGGTTTCCAAAACAACTAAATAGATCCACAGGCCACATTTAAATACAAAGAACTGTTTCAGTCCAGGTCCATCAGTCAAGCACCCAGCCTAGGTTAGACTGTGTAATAATTTTCAACTAAGTGCCAGCTACTCCAGAGAACCTGCTTGGGATTAACAYAAAGATGAATTATTTCATTATTGCCTAATTTAATGTACAACAACTGCCAACAGTGCATGTGAACACAGGGAGTTTTGGTAACTTAGTTTGAATGATCATCAGTGAAGTTATTTTCACCCATAAAGCACAAAGGTACAGACACTGCAACAGGGACACACCCACAGTGGTGTCAACCTAAATTGTTGGTATCTTTTCCATTCCCACCCAATTCTGCTCTAAATTCTCATAGTCTTCATCAAATCCTTAATAACCATCTCCAATCTGTCAACTGCACAGAAAGCTCTGTGCTGGTCACCATCACCTTCTGTTTCCTTGGTTTACCAACTTTGTGACTCCCCATAGTCCAGAGTTTAGTGATGAATGCATCAATGTTTACATTACCTGACATAAAAATTACCAACAGACCATTATAGAAGCTTTAAAAGCACTTTGTTTTGCTATTTATCTTACCCAAAAAACCAAGAAATTCAGCATATACTGCTGGCACAAAGAACACCTCCAAAAGCCAGAGATATTTTAGGTCATGTAGTACTCTATGCTCTGCACTGCAAGGAGAAGACAAGGCCACCAACACAAGTTATGCAGAAGGCTCATGGAACAGGGARGAGAAGCAGACCAGAAACCTCTGCAGGAAAAAAATCCCAAACACCCACRACAGTTAAAGAGGCAAAGGTAGCTSAGGACCACATGAAAGAAAAGAGACAGTGAAAGCAGCAACTTTCAAAGAGAAATCTGATTTGAACATTTTTTCCTATGYATTGTTAGGAAAATTCAGTGGGAAAAATATTTCAAATAGTCACACATCAACTGTTAATGAACTATTACTACATTTTAGCCACTGTGTTTTARAGCTTTTACAAATGCAGAAATTCATAACCCTATGAAAAGGGCTTCAGTTAAACAAGGTCATCAGAAGAAGTTCTGACTAAAAACTACTTCAGATGTAGAAATGCATCAAAACCTATGAAGTGAAAYAAGAGTTCCTTTCAGACAAGCTCTGCACAGCTATCACAGGACTGGGCATGGTGTTCATATGACTGTGCTTGAAGCTAAACCAYGACACAGTTGAGGAATAGCTGACATAGCCCAGGTAGCTCTGCTTTGGGTGCTGCCATTGCAAATCCTTCCTCAAACTCAGATGTGCAGAAATCTTTATAACCCCTCCACACAAAGTTTGGCAATATTAATTAACCAATGTCATTTGAAAACCTCTATGTTTAAGCTTGTTTCATGTCTTCTTTGTAGTAACTGATTCAGGACTTTTGCCCCTTTAACATTCAAGTCATGTCTGGCCTATTCTTGGCAGACTCCCTTTTCAAAAAGGGCTTCAAAGTTTGACGCAGATTTGGCACTGTGGCTAAAGACTGACACAGTTTGCTACACCAAACATGGGAAAACATGAAAGAAGAATCATAAAACTGTAACATCTTTGTTTAGTTGTTTCTCTGATGTTTCCCAAAAATGTGCCATAGCTTGYTAAAGGCCAGGGACAATTATACTCATGAATAACAAGCAGCCATTCAGAGCCATTACTGTCATTGTTACTCATGAAACTGCAGATAGATATAATTTTGTATTTCCTCYCAAGTTCTTCAACTGCAAGTGGTAAAACTGGTTTTGCCTAGGACAGTTTTATTACCTTCTACTAGTTTACCTTCACTTTGTTAAAGTTCAAATCTATATTACTATACTTTAAAGCATTTCTGTAATTACAGCTGAGTATTTTCCCTCCCCTGCTGTAAGCTCTATCTGATCAGATCTTGGGATTGAGAACTTTGGACTTKGAATATTTTYACTTGGTTTCATTTTTCCTTCTGGTGATTGTATAATCACAGCCCCAGCTGATTGATCATCACATCCAGACTATGCCTGGACAAGTATGACAGAAGAACTAGTTAGATAAACCACCACAGCAGCCAAGGACAGGCTGAGCACCTTTATTAAAAGACTATTTTTTTCATTTACATTGACAATTCACTCAAATATTGCATATCTCCTGCACTGTTTAAYGGAAATCCAGCAGTGTATGTAGGAACATGTTAGGCACTCAACAGCCATCCTCTCATTTCAACCCCAGCTACTGGTTATACAAAACACTGAGGCAGACAGAAATGCATTTCCCCATTCTAAGTGATTCTGTTTGGGCCACAAGGATGTTATCTTACAACTCTAATGAAAAGTGTGAGAAGTGAGATTTTTTGGTATTTTTGTTCTGTTTTTTTTAAGAGCAAGCTGAAGGACACCAACCTGTCTTTAAAACAATCAGACCAGATTATATAAGATTACTGAAAATACAGCTGGAATGATTCTTAAAAGTCATCTTGCTTCCAGGTTCTGATGCTCAGCCTTGGATGTCTGGATCCTAATTTTGATTAGGCTATGATGAGTTGTAAAACAGGATGCCATGCCCAGCTCCTYCTGCACGTGCCTGCTACTGAAACCCAACCTGTGCYACCTTCATCAGCCATGTTTGGCAACTCCCATTTAATCCATCCCATTTTCTCCAGGCAGGATCAAGTGTGTCACTCAGACCTTTGTCCAACCTGTTCTTAAAGGCAGCATAGAAAAAGTGTGAAAAAGTCCCTCACAAACTAAACTCAAAAATCTTTATGTAATCAATTTTAAACCTGCTTGAAAGTTTGAAAATGTGTGGAATAAATAAGAACTCAGACTACACAACAGCCCAGCACATTTGGTACCCTCTGTCCTGCACACAACCACTGAAGCACTCAGTAACACATTATTAGCTAAATGAAATATCTCTTCCTATATTTATGTCATTTTCTGTCTCTTTATGTCTTGACTTGTTTTCCTGTCACAGGACCCAGGTGCARTGYTGAGCATATCTGATGTCAGGGTCCCACCCACTTGGCAATCTTTATTACTCCATGACATGTCCTTCAGCAATGCATATTGCAACAGTGACAGATTCTCAGCCAATAGCAAGCTCTTCTTGGAGCAGGGAAGAAAAAAAAAATCACCTGAAAAGCCAGTTCAGATGAACTTGGGCCACAGAAAAACACATGGAAATGAAAATAACCTGATAGCTGTAAAATAGAGTGAAAGTTTCCTGTAAAATGCATCTYGGTTTTCTTCTCTCAAATGAAAAATGCTTAAACTCTTACTGCACAATGTTTACTCAACATACACCCCTAAGGAAGAAAGTTACCTCTGGGAACAGTAGGAAAAAGCAGAYATCAAGTTCATGCTATGACTTAAACCAATTTTAGTGGGGGTAAATCCTTTTTCATGGTTGCCAAAGACTTCAAAAACAGCTTAATCCCACCAACAGCAGAAAACCTAAAAGATATCCTAATTTGGCATGGCTAAAAGAAGTAGATTTTATCCTCTTTCCTAGTGCACACAAAACATATGCCAGCTACAAGGGCAGGTCTGAAAGCACACTGCTGCAGAAGTAACTCTTATCAGGGTATAAAATAGCAGAAGCACAACTGCTGTTTCTTCTCTCTTCTTTGGGGCAGGAGTCGCTACCTCACAGTCACCAAGTGGGAAAGTAAGAACTGGAAGCAGAACAGCAGAGCAGCTGGTTCCTCCATTCCTTCAGCAATATCAAAAAACCTGCCACATTAAGTCAGACAAGTCATTTTGCAGCAACTACAAAGATCAAGACTGTACCCAGAAGYAGGCCCAGAACTCCTGTCAAGGTGACTTAAAAAAAACATTAGTTCAGAAATCCACAGGCAACAACTTTAAAGATATTTCTTTAGCAACGCTTTTTAAGCACAGAAATAAAGAAGGCAAATTACAAAAATGGGGTAAGGAGATCCCAACCCAAATAGTAAACTATTTACTGTTCATTAAGATAYTGCTGTGAGTAAGTTTCCTACAACAAGAAACAGAAAGTAAAAGAAGATGTGTTAGTTGTCCAGAGAAGCTGTGGCTGTCTCATCCCTGGAAGTGCTCAAGGGTAGGTTGGACAGGGCTTGGAGCAACCTGGTCTAGTGGACAGTGGCTCTGCCCATGGCAGGGGCTGGAGTCACATGAACTTTAAAGTCCCTTCCAACCCAAACCATTGTGTGATTCTATGAACAGATGATAATAAATATGGAACTCAGCAGCTCAAGATTCTCCATTTTGCCACCAGATGACAAGCAAACTCCACAACAAAAGAAATGTGCTAGGCCAGAAACATTTTGTCCAAGGAAAACAGTGTTAAATTTCTGTTACCTGCTTTTGTTTCAACCATACTGTACCCATCAGGTTATCTCAGCATCAAAAAAATAATTCAACAACCATGCCTGACTAGCACATGTGCCTCTCCTGAACACAGCAGGCTGCACCTAACACTTTCACACCTGTACAGCACAATGACCTCAGCACATCACAAAAAYGACCTTTGTGCTTACCATGAAAATACAGTCTTTGGTCTAACTGCACTTTGGAAAGCACCAGCCAGCTGTCCTGCAGCATAAGCACTGGTTCYTCAACTGCATAAAGCCTGCCCCCTCAAGTTAATCTATCATGACACACAGAAGTGGAGATGGCAGTGAAGGACACCACCAATACAGGCCCATACGGTTCCTGAAAAGCTACAACAACATCATTAACCTCATGGTGTGTTTCACCACATTGGAACAGTTTCTGTCCTGCTGCCCAAGGCCTGGTGTTTTTCAATCTGGCAAACGCTGCCTGTGTTTCAAGCCTGATGGATTTTCTCATGAATTAGTTCAGAAAGTATTTCTCAATCCCTTCCTATTACTCTCAACAGAAACATATTTTCTAAAAGACCCTTTCACATTAGCTTGTGTTGGAAATAGTGTGGCAACTSCAGTCCCCTGACTGGAGTCCATAAGGCATCACAAAACCACCATGTGTGTGATAAGGAGGATGAATGAAGCATCAGTCCAAGATTTGGGGGGACACCATTCATATCACAGCACTTCATAACAAACTGAGTCCTAGAATAATCTGCAGACAACATTTTGCACTCACTTATAACAGAAACAAAAGAAGTATTKGTACAGGGCTAATCTTTTTTAAATTAAGCTTTCACTGCCAGTGTTCACCCTCAGTGGTGTTGCGCTGATTTTTAGAAAATTTAGAAGACAAGCACAACCAGAGAGATCAGCACAGGACAAGGGGTCTGGAAATAGACTTGTAAGATGGCTTGTTCTATTACAGATAATGCTGCCAATCCAATTTCCTTCAGGAGTTTGGCAAGACAATGAACTGGAGGAAGTTATCTAGCACAGCTACCTCCTATTGTCTTGCTTTATAATATTACATTAGATAATGCCTCACAAGCTTATTTATGCTGAAGTGATTCCTGGTACAAAAACKAAAATAAAAACACCTAACATCCCAAATCAGAGTCGTTGTCACCGAAGAGTCCGCACCACCTGTTGCTGCCTGCAGCTTTATGTTACAACTCTGAAGGGCTTCAGCCTAGACACTGCGCATTTCCTTGCTTTTTGCAAGGCGTTGTCGCTATTTTTGCGAAAATGGACAACCCGCCTCCCTCCGCGGGGAGCATCCCTCGGGGCCGTGACAGCGCAGCCAGCGCACGGTTCCGTGTTCGCTCCCCTCCCCTGCCGCGGTCCTACGGCAGCGCAGCGATCTGCAAGGGTTACCGGGGATGCCTCCGGGACCGCGGGCACACGGAGCCGCACGGACGGGTCCCGCAGCGGCCAAGCCGCACGGAGCGGGAGGGACTCCCGCCYTCCTCACTCATCCTCCTGCCGAGCCGCATCGCCACCCCAGCTCGTCACTGGCGGCTCCGGCTCCGCTCCCGGCCGGGGGACGGCCCCGGTTGCGGCTGCCGGCGCCGCCCGCTCTGCCCCAGGCAGGCCCAGCGCGGGAGGCGCGGCCGCCCCCTCGGAGCCGGCCCGGCCCCAGCCCAGCGCGGCGCTCACCTCCTCGGCCTGTTTGCGCAGCGCCTTCTCTCGCTCGTACTGCGTGAGCAGCTGCTCGTTGTCGTCCCGCAGCAGCTCCAGCTCCACGCTGGTCTCCTGGCTGTGCGCGCACACCGAGTCCAGGTTCTCCAGCACGGCCACCACCAGCGGCATCAGCTCGGCCACCACCTCCTCGTCGTAGCGCCCGATGAGCCGCTCGAACTCGCGGTAGATGGAACCCGCCAGCCCCGACACCCGCTCCGACATCATGGCGGGGCCGGGCCCGCCGGGGTCCTCCTGGTACACCACGCCGTCCGCCAGCTCCATGGCGGCGGCGGGGGTGCTGCGCGGGGCCTGGCGGGGGCCGGCACGTCCGGCTCGGAGCGGCTCCTGCGGCGGCGGCCGAGCCTCGGCGGCGCTGGGCGGGGAGCGGCGCGCGCCTCTGACCTCACCCGCCGCGCCGGGCGGGGCCTGCCGGGGGCGGGGCTACGGGCGTGAGGTCACGCGGAGGGGTGTGGTCTGCGTGATGATGTCATGGAGAGGCGGGTGTGTGACGTCACGGGGCGGCTGCTCGTGAGGGCGGTGTGGCGGTGAGGGGGAATGCGCGGGGTGGCGGCGGTGAGGGCCGGGCTGTCGGAGACACGGCACCGGTCACAGAATCACCGAATCTCCAGATTGGGAGAGACCTATAGAAGGGCAACAAGGCTGGGGAAGGGTCTGGAGCACAACAAGGCTGGGGAAGGGTCTGGAGCACAACAAGGCTGGGGAAGGGTCTGGAGCACAACAAGGCTGGGGAAGGGTCTGGAGCGCGCTTCCTGTGAGGCGCGGCTGAGGGAACAGCCTGGAAGAAAGCAGGCTCAGGGGAGATCTTATCCCTCTCTACAGCTCCTCCTGTCAGAAGGGTGCAGCCTGGTGAGGGTCGGGCTCTGCTCCCACAGGACAAGAGGACACAGCCCTAAGCTGTGTCAGGGGAGGTTCAGGTCGGACATTAGGAAGAAATTCTTCACAGAATGAGTGATTGGGCATTGGAGTGAGCTGCCCGGGGAGGTGTCACCGTCCCTGGAGGTGGTTAAGAAAAGACTGGCTGTGGCACTCAGTGCCACAGTCTGCCTGACAAGGTGGTGTTGGGTCATAGGTTGGACTGGATGATCGCAAAGGTTTTTTCCAACCTAGTTCATTCTGTGATTCTGTGGTTCAGTCACCCCCTCTGRCCAYGCACCTGGTACTGCCACTGTACTCCTAAACCACTAAACCACATCACCCAGTGCCAGCTCCAGTGTCACCATTCCACCTTCCCAGGCAACCCCTTCCAACCCCTGACCACACAAACAGTAAAAATATATTTTTCTAATATTTAATCTGAATCTCCCCTATCCCAGCTTAAGGCTATTTTATTTGGYCCTCTCTCTGCAGGCAGAAAGCTTGAGAAGGGGTGGGATTTTAACTGTGGTGATTGCATTGAGCTCCACTGGAGAGCAGCAGAGCCTTGCACTTACTTTTGTCTCATTTGGACAGATTCTAAGGCAGGAACTGTGCTGTAAATGCATGTGCTGCCTTGTCTCTTCATGTGCAGAGCCAGTGAGTCTGCGCAGGAATGACAAAGAARAAAAGACTCCAGCCATGTATATTGGATTTATTGTGAGTCCTGTTTAGATGTCATCATCCTCCCAGGCTAAYATTTAACATGGTATGGCCAGAGCATAGGCAGTTGAAATAAAATTTTATAAATGTGRCAAAAGGAAAGAAAAGCTGTTTGGCTTTTAATTAGTACCAAAAAATGACATAATTCCAGCTAAAAAATATTTTTAGAAGACAGAATGTGTACTCTCATACATCTTCTCAAGTGAAATTTTCATTTAGTTTATTGGAAATTATCTCTAGGAAGTGATTTTTTTTTTCCCCTGTGTCTCTTTAGCAGTTGTACACTTTGGAAAGACAGGTGTCCACCAAGGAAGGCAGGAGCCTCCCTTGGAATGGAAAATGCCTCTGAATTATTAYAACTTTGAAATTAAGGGGCTTTCAGGCAAAGATATGGGAAAAGSAATAACAGTTCTTCACTAATATATTTGTTTATGTATATGCATATGTATAACAAGGCAAATGAACAACAGCACCAGCAGCAACCCCAATTTCCAATGCAATTAAATGATCCTGGTAAAATTTGCAACCAGCAAAAGCTCCACTGACAACTTGCTCTGCTAATCATGGATTAATCTCAAAAGTGACAAAGTTGACCCTTATTTAATGAGGTTAAAAGACTTGGCAAAGATYACAGTAAAGCTGGAAGTCGTGCTTGCTCACCTTAGGGCAAGTCCTAAGCTTTAATCATTAAATGACATAGATTTMACAAGGCTGTAAATAGATGTCCTATTGCTGCTTTAAACTTTTATTTTTATAAATATCCTGTTTCTATAGACCTTTCTTCTATTTTTATGTGTTATTTTGCGATAGGGAAGATTACAGCATTAGAGTTTGTTTAAGTAGTATGAARCATCTTAAATAAATGTGTATCAAAGCAATAGAATTAATTGAATTGGCATTGTCAGGAGAATACCCAGGAACTCTAATTCCAAAATAACCTCAAGGAGGACTCGCTAGAATGTATGATGCTGTGATTTTTAAAATATCATCTATTAAATCAGAGATCTTGGAAAGTGTGATGGAAAAATACCCTGAATACAAGAAAACAGGTTGGTTGAATAGATGCTTAGGTCAGATTTGGAGTCTCCCATCAGAACTAAGGATGTGTGATGAATTGTGGTGAAGAGAAGGGATCCCAAGTAAGGAAATCTATGTTATCAAAAAGCTGAACTTTTCCCTGTCAAGCAGCAAAGTTCTGCYCAGAGGGAAGCAAAATCTTAATTGYTYTGCTTTCAAGAACAGCCAGGSAGTGGAGCCCAGGAARTTCATCTCAGTTTGGAAACAAAAACAGGACAAGCATGGATTTCCATCCAGATGTTTTATCCTGAGTTYTCTCAAAGGCAATAGAATGCTCAAGGCAGAGCAGCTCAGTGGTAAATGGTTGAAGGGTCATTTGACTCAAAGAGTTAATATAGCATAACCAGAAAAAACCAAACAAAATAATGACCTCCTTTAAAGAGGAAATACAAGCAGAACAGTACGATAACGAGACTTTTATTAAAATAACGTTATGTGCCTTTTGTTAAATAAAAACTGGGATCTAGCAGGCAAGACTGAAATGCTGGAAGGGCTGAGCCCGRCAACCCGCTCGAAGGGAAGAGGCACTGGGAGGGTGCCGGTGTGACCCGGGGGGGATCGGGGGCAGGGATGGATCCCGAACCCCCCGGGGGAAGAGGCTGGCGCTCTCTGCGGGCGGGAGGCCGCGCTGAGCGGGGTGGGGCACGGCTAATCCGGGCGGGGATCTGCGGTGACACGGCTTGACAGAGCCACCGGTGCGGGGCACGGGCTGCAGCAGCCGCCAGGGAACCAGAGGGGTATTCGGGCTGCGGGACCCACCGAGGCCAGCGGCGGGGGACACCGTTTGCCACAGCCACCGGGCCACCAGCGGGTAAGCGGGATTGCGGGGATGCAGGAAGGGAACCCCTGTCCCCGGGCAGTGTCACCGAACCTCCGCGGAGCCTCCCCCCAGCCCCCGCGTCCCTCACCTGCCCGCTCAGGTGTGCGCGGACACGCCCCTGCAGCCACGCCGGTCCCTCCAGTCCTGCTGGTGTGGAAAACTCTGCGTGTGGATTAATTTATTAATTTATTGCACGGCACTGGAAGACGGATCCGTGGTGTTAATTACCTTCCTTTCTGTTCAGAGCTGTTCTGATTTCAGTATTCGCTGATTGTTCCCACACTGGGCACCCTTCCAGTGCTTCAAACTCCCTCCTGCAGCACTTGGGAAAACTTACATGTGGTCACTGGTTTGTGCCGGTCTCATGACACTGATAGCGGGGCTGGGATGGGCTGGGATCACACAGCCCTGAAATAACAAATTCAATTCTCTGCCTCCTCAGGACCATGGCTGCCATCGAGGARCGCACCTTCATCGCCATCAAGCCCGACGGGGTCCAGAGGGGGCTGGTGGGGGACATCATCCAACGCTTCGAGAAGAAAGGATTCAAACTGGTGGCCATGAAATTAATACATGTGAGCTCTCCTCAATTGCTGTATCTGCTTTTCACTATCAGCTGTAGCCTGCAAATAGAGCAGCATGCTATAACAACAAATGTGGTCTCTGTAACATTCAAAACTGAAATGTTGAGAAGTTGCACTTGGGATGTTTTTGGAAAAGTTCCAATTCCAGGCTCTGGCTAAATGCTTTAGACTTGCTAAGYACACTAATTTTAGTAACTTGATGCCCTTAGCCTGAAGAGACTGTTCTTTCAGGTGCATCCTATGCCTAATAAATATCTTTGAGTAACTTTCACAAATTCYAGGYCACATAAACTGCCTGTAYTGGCAACAGAAACTYTTCTAAGTKTARTTATGRTTAAAGCAAAYAGTTCAAATTCATATTGACCAGAAGTGCTCCTAGGAAAGTGCTAGAAACACTGAATTTAGGAGTGCGTGCAAGTTTCAGAATTACCAGTGCTCTGCAGTTAATCTCTGTGATTTCACTATGCTCTTAAGTTCTTACTGTAAGCTTTCTTCTGTCTGTCTGGTTTTTAACCCAGGCCTCTGAGGACCTTCTGAGGGAACACTACATTGACCTCAAGGACCGGCCGTTCTACGACGGCCTGGTGCAGTACATGCATTCAGGACCTGTTGTAGCCATGGTGAGTTCCTGGCCAGGAAAACCACTCTGCTTGATTCTCTTCCCTGCAATCAGATTGTGTCACCTGTTGGATTYTAGTTTATTTTTTAAAGGATTTAAAAATCTGGATTCAAATACTGTGATTAGGAGGATGTGTGGTTAACTCTTTAGTCTTTTCTCATACTTGTTCTCTCCTTTGAGTCAGTTTGTTGAGGAAGAGGGCAGGGGCAAAAAGGAATCAAAACCAGGACCTTGAGAAACAGTAAACCTGCACCACTCTGAAAAGCYACGTAATAAGCAAGCAGAAAAAGGATGGTAGAATATTTTAACTCTATTTCTTTTTTTCTCCTTGATAAAGTATTTGTAAAATAGTTGAGGTCTAGCTCTCCCATGAGCAGAGAGCTCTGTGAGACTGTTTGACATACTGAGATGGAAACTTGTTCTCTCCCCACCCTGAGTGAGAAGGGGATTGTACAGAAGGGGACCATGTGAGCAGATGCTTCAAGAATCTGACAGAAGAACTGGAGATAAAATGTCTCTCTGTGACAAATATTCAGATGGTGATTTGTGCCATGATGGACAGCCCTGTATTCTTGTGGATGTTATAATTTATCAGCTGCTAAAATTTAATAATCTGGATGGAATTTTTTTTTTCTTTAAGGTGTGGGAAGGTCTYAATGTGATTAAGACTGGAAGARTGATGCTGGGGGAAACCAACCCATTTGATTCCAAGCCCGGCACTATTCGTGGGGATTTCTGTGTCCAAGTTGGAAGGTAAATTKTAAAACTTTTGGTATCATCCAAAGGCACTAAATGACAAGTGTTATGTGCAGAAACTGTGATCCACCCTTCTCTGTCTTACACATGGAGCTGCCATTCCCTGTGTCCATGTCATATTAGGATCCAAGGATAGGGATCAAGTCATGGTTGTCCCCATTGACAAAAATGAGAAGCAAAGCTGGCACTGCCTGTGCTGTGTCTTTTCCTATTTTACTGTGACTTAAAGCTCCTGTCCATAATGGAAATCACTTCAAAACAAGAAGCTTACTTTACTTTAAAAATACTCTTTTTCTCACCTTYTCCTAGGAACATCATTCATGGTAGTGATTCTGTGGAAAGTGCTGAGACAGAGATCAATTTATGGTTCACTSCTGAAGAACTGGTTGATTACAGAAGCTGTGCTCATGAGTGGATCTATGATTAACACCCAGCCGAGCTCTTCTGATATCCCCATGTCCATGAGCTGTTACGTGTGGTCGTAGGTTGAAGACAGAAATCATTACTCAAATCCTCTTGGTCAGAGGTTAACTTTGCTAAAACATTTGAGGACAGCTGACAGCATGTAAATGCATTGATAATATGCCCAAATGTTGAGGATTTACTTAAGATCAAGTCAAATGTGTTCCCATTCCTAAAACAGCTGCAGAAAAAAGCCCATTTCTCTCCCCAGAACATGTTGTGCCCATAAAGAGCTCAGCTCTGGCTAAAGTSACAACTGGCCTCCACACTGACACTGTTTCAGCTTGCTGTTTTCCCCTTCCACATGGCATTTATTGAGCATTTTAAGGGAAGATTAACTGGCCAGGCTTTATGAAATGCYCTTTTACATGAAAAGAAGATTATTGTGAGGATGGATGATGGAAATTCTACCTTCACCCACTTCAGTGCAGCAGCTCTCTGACATTGTGCAGAGGARTAAGTGGTGTTTGCTTTGCCTGCTGATAATTTAGCTTTGTTCTCATTACAGTCCTTTCCTTAGTAGTTGGAACTACAAACAGTCCTTGGRTAAGTTGTTTCAGAAGTGACTTTAGCACTATTGTCTTGTATTTATTTTATGATGTAAAGAAATACAGTCATGAYAATGCAGAAGGTGTTCCAGTTTCAACAGCAAAAGTTGTACTCGATGAGGAAGTTGGGTTTGTTATTATGTATTTATGTCCCTACAACATTTTATTCACTGAGAGCAAGAGTTTCATGGAATCAGTTGCCCAAACTCCACATTTTTTTCCCCCACAGTGAGTTCTTGTATCTGAATACTGAACTATGTAGTTATGGGGGGTTAGGTTTTTTTCCTTTTGTTCTGTGAGAGATACAACTATGATTTGTGTCAGGAAAGAGATCTGTATGAAATCGGACTGTGGGAATAGAAAAACCAGTACAAAGATGAATTCTGAGAAAATGCCACTGGAGCCGGGAAAAGAAGTAAACAATAGACAGAAAACTGAGCAGACATGTAAATATATGTAACTGTTTATGCAAGTAAAAGAAAGAAAAAACCAACAAAACTGCAAGGAAGCCTAAGGACAACACWGAATGAATAATGAAGCCTTTGGCCTCTCTCCCAGTGACTATSAGAGGAAGCCAAAGTCACMCTAGGAAAAGAGCCCATACATACATGTAAAAACAATGCACTTYACAGGAAATAGAAACTGCTGAGAAATGCTTATGTATATGTATAAAAACCTCACAAGACAAACCTTTGGTGTGTGTGTTGGTGGAGTGCAGCTCCCCCGTGTACCCAGCGCTGTTTTGCTCATTTTCTGCYGAACATAAATYAATAAATAACTAAATTTTGATTACAAATKGGAGCACAAGTTATCATTCTYAACAGTTCCTTCTTACCTATAGAATTTTYCCCATAAGTTGCTAAGAAATACTGACTGGGTACTTAYRGATAYTTAAGAAAACAAGCAAGTGGCCAAACTCAGGGGGAAGGAGGCATCTGGTTGCATTTCTGTCAGCTGGGGGAGTTTCTCTCCGAGGGACAGAGATACTGCGGSAGTGGGGCAGGTGGGGAATGGGGCTCGGGTAGCTGTGGGTTCTCTCTTGCTCTCCGCTTTTGGAGGAGGGTTGGGGCCACTGCTTGGGAAGGGAGTTCGTTGCTGCCATCGGAGCATGGAAAAGGTGCTCCATCAGCTAGGAAAGGGCTAAGTAGTAAACATCATAAAAAGTAACAACAGACTCCCTGCTTCATGTTGTGACACGTGTTCAGGGACTGTAGGGTTTTGACACCTGGCAGCTTCATCTTCCCAATAAAATTACCAGTAATGTTCCTGGGTTATGGATCCCACATTGTTTTTCTGTGATAAATATGCTTTCGAGGAGCTGTGCGGTGCAGCCGGCTTGGCACGACCAACCCTCAGGCCGCGGGGATACCTGAAACCCAGCAAAAATGAGTAAAAACTTATTTAATATTGTTAAACATCCCCTGTCGTTTCAGTGTCTTAAAGGCTTAAGCCACAGTTGGTGCGTGTGTAAATTAATCACCCTCAAGGTGGCAGAGGTGACAGGTGCGGCCGTGCCTGGCCAAGAGCCGCCCCTCGGCCGCCGGGCCCGGCAGCGCCCGCTGTCCTGTCCGCTCCCATCTCCTCTCCTCTCCTCCCGGTCCGGCCCGGTCCCGCTCGGCGCTGGCGATCCCGCCCCCGAAGCGCCGCCGAGCCGGCGGCTCCTCCTCTGCGCGGGGCGGGGGATCCGCGGCCCGCCCGCCTCCTCCGGAGCCTTTTCCTGCGGCGGCAGCGGCGCGGGCGGCAGCGGCGGCGGCAGCTCCGGAGAGGTGAGGCCGGGCCGGGCCGGGCCCCGCGCTCCGGGGGCAATGGGAAATGCGGGCGGAGGGGTTCGGCGGGGCTCGGTGGGGCTGGGCTGGGCTCGGTGGGGCCGGGGGAAGGTTCCGCGGCGGTGCCTCGTGGCAGGGCGGTGCCGCCATGGCCGCCGCCGACCTTGAGGCCGCGCGTTCCCCTCACGCCGCGCTCCCGCCCGCAGCGCCATGGCGGGGAACGGCGAGCGCACCTTCATCGCCATCAAGCCCGACGGMGTGCAGCGCGGGCTGGTCGGGGAGATCATCAAACGGTTCGAGCAGAAAGGGTTCCGGCTCGTGGCCATGAAGTTCGTGCACGTGAGTGCCCCCAAACCTCGTCCCTGCGCTGCCCGAGAGGGGCTCGCCGTGCCCGCACCCACACCCAGAGCGGGGATCTCCCCTTGCGGCTCCTGCTGTGGCACAACGCGGATCTGATCGGATCTGATGGTGGAGCACGCCTCAGGCCCGGCTTCCGGCCCGCCACACGGAGCTTCTCCCATTAACATAAAACGGGTTTTGTTTAGAGGTTTGATGCAGCCCGACTGAGAGCTGGAATGGCCTTGGCTGACAGGTTGTGTGTGGAAACAYCACCCCGGGGTCGCGTACCCTGCTTATCACTGAGTGTCACTGCAGTGCCGAGAAATCACATTGACCATTTCCAGCACAAAGAACTCCTTTAGTGTTACAGCAGCAGCTCCCATTGATACCCTACAAGAGCATTGCAGCATTGTTGGTAACATTAATTATTAGTGAATCTAATAACTAACGCCATAGTCTTACACCTATAACATCTTTTGTTTAATATGATATTCAGAAAATTAAATTTGCGGTTACATCTGCCCTTTTAAAGGCCTCTGAAGACCTTCTCAAACAACATTACATTGACCTGAAAGACCGCCCCTTCTTCCCTGGTTTGGTTAAATACATGAACTCTGGACCTATTGTGGCCATGGTAAGTGGCTTGATTTTAGTTAAACATTACATTCTTAAATATATTTGTCTTGCTCTATAGATTATTAGGAATATTCACAGACAGTATTGCAGAAACATTTTTTTCAAACTACCCAGTTCTGAAAAAATTAAAATTAGGACAGTGAAATTACTATGTAACAAGGAAAGTGCACATATAAAATAAATATTAAAATACCTAATATATAAATGTATTAAGCAAAATTCCTGAAAGCAAATTTTCTGCACCAAAAAAATCTGTTTTGGGCAAAAAAGGGTCAGGCTCTCTGACACAAAAACCCACAAAAAAMCCCCCAAAACRAGGCACTTGATGTAATAGCATCTGCTGGTGTGATGATGAATTAGGAGAGAACACTCAGCAGGGGAGTTGGCTTTGTACCTTAACTCTGGTCACAAAGTTACTCTGTACAAAGCTGAGGCTTGGTTACTCCTTCMCTGCAGTAACAATGTTGATAGTCCTGTTTACAATTACTCCCAGTTCGTATGTTTTTTTTTTTTCCTTGTCATCTTTACAGGCCTAAGAGACAATCTAGGCAAGGTTAATATCTTAGTAGAGCCTGTGTTTTCTTTGCAAAGCATGGTAGAGCAAAGATGAATTGTCAGTATTTTGCATAAGCACGGCTTAACAGAATTTTTGTGCTTTTTACCTTAAGGTATGGGAAGGACTCAACGTGGTTAAAACTGGCAGAGTGATGCTGGGAGAAACCAACCCTGCAGACTCCAAGCCTGGCACCATCCGTGGTGACTTCTGCATTCAAGTGGGAAGGTTTGTACTCAGTCTTTCAATTGATGCTAACTCCTATTCACTGTTTACCTGCCAACACAAAAACTTTTGGCAGTCTTTTACTCTAGAAAGCCAGAATTGGTGGTAGAGACCTTAGTCTGATGGTATTTCATTTGCAGGTCACAGTGCATAGCTGCTGCTTAGGAAAGTGGTACAAAGCTGACTTTATTTGCAGTCCAGCTCCTCCCCAGAGCAGCATGTAAGCTCAGGCAGGGGCTGCTGTAGAACAGTAGTGACCCTGATAGGCATAATTAGCTCTTGCTGGGGGTGGGGGGTGTTGGAACTCTACCTGAAATAACAGCAATAGCCTCCCCACTCTAGCTGCTTCATCCAAATTGAGAACAAGGCTGCTGGGAGTGTATTTTTATAAGGARAGTTTATCTGCTTCCACAGGAACATCATCCACGGCAGCGACTCTGTGGAGAGTGCTCAGAAGGAGATCAACCTGTGGTTCAAACCCGCAGAGCTCATCGACTTCAAGCCCTGTGCACACGACTGGATCTATGAGTGATGGGTTCCCACAGGGATTTGTGCCTTCCAACACCTCATCTCATTCCAGCTGCTGCCCTGAGAGCCACCACAGTTCTCGTAGTGCTGAAAGTGACTGTCAATAAATGGTTGTGAGCTAATTCCTTGTGGTGCTTTCACTTACAACAGGCCCCTGTTCAAATACTCCTAAGTCATTTTAGTCATTCAGGAGCCACTGACACATGGCCCTGGCAGAGCTGCTGGACTCCAGCAGTGGCARATTTGCAGAGGGAGAGCTGAAGAGAGGCTGAGCTACTTCCAACACAGCTAGAGGATGAAAAGGATACCACAAAATTTCCCTCCTTCCTCAAATATTAATACTAAATGAAATGAAACTGAGTGCAAAGCTTGCTCTCTGAAATGTTTATCTCATTCACYTTCTCTTATCAAACCCCTGACCTTGTGCTCAGGGCCTCACACAATTTGYTGTTGTACCAACATATTTAAAATTACTTAAAATACTTACCTTTTCATGGATTGTGGGTATTTTAATAGGGTTAAAAATTTCTTTTAAACAAAACAATCACTGTTCAGAAAAAAGACTTTTAATCATTTTTATTTTGTGTAAAAAAGGCAAATTTAGTGAATTATTTTCATCTTGTACACAAAGTTATAATTTTAATGCTTTTCACATCCATGCTGAAAATCTGCAGTCTCGTAAAAATGAAAGTAACATTAATTTCTCCAAAAGCATTTTTTCACTGAGTTATGTACATTGCATGAGAAAGCTTTMAATACTCTCTCACTGACCACACAAATTACCAAGAAAATAAAAGATTAAATTTGTACAGATATTGATCTATATATCAAATACATACAGAAATGATGTAAAAACCCAATTGTTTATTCTTGATTCCCGCCCCAACATTTTCCCAGGGGCCAAAGCTGATGCCTTTTTTTTGTATAAATGGCTGTGGCTTTTAATTTTAAATATGAAAAAAAAAAAGAACAAAAACAAAAGGAAGAAAAATTCAGCGGAAATCACAGTTTTTAAAAATCCCTTCCCAATAAAGGATTATTACCAAATATATTAGCACCATCGTACAAAGATTGAGGGAGGATATTCACATCACAGAAAACAGCAATAAAAAAACCCAGAACACTGAAACCCGTGTTAGTATCCATAGAACAAGGAATCAATAACTGCTGTAGCTTTCCTCAGATGCAGCAAGGAACAGGTTAGAGAGTTCTACTGAAAACAATGTAATGAAGATCAGCAGAGATCTGAAACAAGGAAAGAGGGGCAGCAGCCAAGTCAGGGACAGGGCTTGGGCTGCCTCATGGTCAGAAAATGCTGTGCCAAATGCCAGAATTAGACTGATCCCATTGAAGGTTTTAGGTGTCCAACATTTGCTGCTCTCTCAGCCAGGTACCATGGCTTGAAAGCCAAGAGAAACATCCCAGAGCCACGGGAACGCTTTGCAAAGCCAGGGAGCTGCTACAGGGACCCCACAGGCTCTTGGAGATCACATCCCTGGTAGCACCTTGCTCAGGTTTTACCTGAGCTTCTCCTCAGCAAGTGAAGTCCAGCAGCTCCTTCCATGGTTTGCTCAGCACAGATGTCMCTGGATTGACAATCACACAGGTGAGGCAGATTGGGAACTCAGAGACACCAGAGATGTTTCACCAATTGCTGAAGTCACACAGGTACCCCAGAACATACAACACCCCACAGACTTTAGTGTTTGATGAATAACAGAGTATTATAAAGACTGACAGACTTTAGAACAGATTCTTACATTTCTCCCAACACAGGAGTTGTTAAGGGCCGATTTTCCCTCTTGACATTTGAAGACTGACTCTGAAATGAGGGATGAGCCTGGGCCATACTCAGTTTAGTGACCTGGCAATGCACCTCACTCATTAACCAGCCCAACCTTCCACACTATGACACACTAATGAATGCAAGAGTTTTTCTACTGAAGTCAGAAGCTGTTGGTGAAAGAAGAAAGCAAGACTGTGAGAACCTTGTTTCAGCTGATGRGACAACCTGCAAGTTGTTGCACTAAAAAAAAATTTAAAAAATCAATAGTGCTATACTTACCAAATGAAATCAATGCTTGCAGAGCTGGATTTTACAGCAGATTAAATTGAGAACACAGGAAAACAATCAAGGCTCAAAGAGTCACTACAATGGTCTCTAATCTTAGTTCTTCAATCTAGGCTGTTCAAAATAAACATCATGGATGGGTCAGAATCTGAGAKAAGGTATTTTAAGTCTACCAGGTCCAACCAAGTCCTTTTTATGGCTGTTTTAGAGAGCTAAAATGCCTTTCCCACCTGAAGTTACAGGTTCTTGTAATCAGATAAACTGATTCAACAGAAGAAGCTGTTGGTAAAAACAGGATTATTTGTTATTTAAAAAATTTTACCAGTAAGGGAGAAAAGAATTCCAGACATTCCTACACTATACAGGACAAGTTTTACTTCCAGTAGTAAATACAAAATTTTACATAATTAACCCCTCTTGCATAGAATGAGGTAAACCTGTGAATATCACCAATACTGTGTACCCAAAGTTGGAGCAATGTTTTAGAAAACAATCAAATTGCTGGTTTTCAACTTTCTATGCATTTTTTTTTAAGCTCAAACAATAATATACAAAAATGGTCTCCTGGGGGCCCTGTGGGTTGATATCCTTAAAGTATTTCTTAGGCTGTAGGAATACAGATGTTAATTTTTGATCCATTTTTTAAAGCCCTAATTCATGGTCAAGAGTCAGATGATCATTGTACTGCTCCAAAGGGGACCTGTGAAGACCCAGAAGCACTTATAGAACTTATGAGTTAATTCCTGAGAGTTTAATGAACCTTACTGGTAAAAGCTAAAGCTCTTGATGCACATTCTTCCAGTCACAGCTCTGCAGGGCTGATCAACCACCTCACTCATCAACTCCATATACAAAAATGTATAAAATATGGAAAGAGAAAATCCAAATTATGAAGAGCTCCTGCAAAAATACTTTTAATTAGTCATAATAAGCCCTTTTATGTGACTTTTGCCTTGTAAGTTGACCAGGTGGGGCTAGTGGGATGCTTGACATGAGACAAGAATTCCAGGCAACAGGTAAATCCAGTTGATGAATTAGAGACTAAAACCATGTGATTTAGATACTGCTATCAAGTCTCAACTCCTATGTCACACTACTGCAACAAGACACAAATATTGCAGGCAATGCAGGACTGAACTAATTTTTAATCCACAATGCAGGGCTCCTTTCAGCTCACCTGAAACCAYGTGGCACATCAGTTCTGAATGGTCACACACAAATATTGAAGGTAAGGACAAATTTAGGGCTTTCTGAATGGAAAAACCAAAAAACCCACAAAAATACTCACAAGTTCCTTCCCACTACCAAGGGAGTCCTTAGTGACTGTCCATCTAAGCTGCATCTTCAGTCAAAATTCAGAGCTACAACTAATCTTCCAATGAAGAGGATTTTCTGAAGTTCCAGTTTGGCATAGGGCTCTGTAAACATTTGCTGAAGCATTCCAAGACTACAGACATTCATGTACAGACAAGAGCTTTGTAGATCCAACCCAGTGCCCACTGCAGTTGATGGAGACAAGGCTACTGATATTAATGGGCACTGAATCAGACCCTAAGGAACGGTAAGAAACAAAACCTTATGCAAAAGAAGGGTATTTTAAACTAAATAAAAACACCTTGAAAAGTTAAAATCTTCCTCAAGCAATGGCTCCGTTGCACTTGGGGCTACTCACTGAGTAGAGCTTTACAGGACTATCTTCCACATATAATTTATGCCTCTAAATCAGGGCTTTAAAGCCTTATTTTCACAATTAAAAAAAGCAGAGGCGTGACCAGTGCAGTTCACAAGAGTCTAAAAGTCTCCCAACTTGTACCAAAAAGGTTCACTTGTTAGGACAGTTCATTTGTATTTGCAGCTATATCTTCCTCCAACTGCTTCCCACAATCATGCTAAATAAACTTTAATCTTACCAAAAAATTAGAATTTCAGTTCTTGTTAACAATGCACAATAAATCTGAACTTGAAAATATTACAAAATTCTTTCAAAAGCTTCAAATACAACACAAAAGTGTCCTTTGTTTTTTGCTTTTAATAAATTGAAAAATCTTCTTCACTAAAATAGTTTCCCCACCCTTCCAAAAAGTTCTGAACTGAGTCTAATTCGTCTACATTTAGCAAAGCACCCCAGGCACTGCACCATCCATGTGGGAACAGAAGCAGTCAGTGGTGGAGAAAGGTTCTTTTCCTGACTCCAGGGCTGTGCTCCTCACTCCTGGCAGCWGCCTCAGGGCTCCTGTTTGATGTAGTAGCTGGCGGAGCCGTTGCTCTCCTGGTCGGATGTGCCCTGCAGGAAGCTGTACTCCTCTCCATCCAGCAGCTCCTCCTTCAGCTGTAAGGAAGTCACTGCAAAGCAAAAAATTCACATTAAACATCTATATAATTTAAAGTGCAGCTTTTCCTTTAATTTATTTAATATTATTAATATTGGTAGCATCCCAGATTCCCCATTTTCTCATATTCCGCATTTTAGCTATGATTTAACACTCAGGATCCCCCAGAGAACAGACACTCTGTGAGTGCAAATGGAACCTAAAGTTATGCTCTAATATCAACAGATTTCAAATCAACAGATTTCAAATTACAGTAATAGATTCTCTGCCAGCTTTTCTCAAGAACTTGAGTATTTTAAACCACTTTAACTTTTAAACCACTTTGCTTCCTATTTAGTCTTTACACAAGTGAAAATGAGATTGAGAATGGACAACAGTTAAYTTACAATTCAAATTACTTAGCCCAGTTACTGCAAACAGTCTGAGGCAACAAAATACATTGACAAAGATTCCTCAATCCATCATCAAAATTTTAAGATCCCAGAAGGTAAGTTTCATTAAAGCAAACATTTTTGTAGTTTTAATCCCCCCTCTTCTTTTGTCAAAATTAAATAGAAATAAGATTAAGACAAAGATGTTATGAATAGCAATAATGCCACAATTATTTTTCCAGTTTCATTAATGAATAGAGATGATTATCAAAATATGAGCACAATGAAAAGAACACTGAAAACAGAACATGTAAATGTTTACTAAAGGTGCAGTACCCACATTAAAGGGTTGATTATGCCAAAAAAAGATTCTCTATGACCAAATGAATGAGAAAAATACCAAAGTTTATAATTATTGAATATAAAATTTATACAAATTGTCAATGTGTCTTGAAATGCAGAAATATGCAGTGAAAGGAAAAAATCCCAACCCAGAACCTGTTGCTACTGATAGCCCTTAAGTAATTTATAAACTGATGATTCTTTTATAAATACTCTATGCTGAAACCAGCTCTTGAGCTAAACAAAAATAAAATTTGAAAATTAAGACAGTAGAAGATGTCAAAAGTTGCTGCAGCATAAGGCAAGCTCTCCTCATCTTTATTTAACAGATTCTTCTTCCACCTACACACAATCTAAATTATTTTCAATCTAAACACAAACATCTTTGGGCAATGACAAAGCTACACCACAAACAAAATTATTTTGTCCAGCCTTACCAAAACTCAGTGTTGAAAAGTTCCCCTCAATTGATCATAGAAAGCATTGAGTTTCAGAAACCAAG
>CADDXX010000356.1:503549-529944 GCA_902810485.1 Alauda arvensis
AGTGTGTGTCTTTGCACTACAGAAATGCAATGCATGTGTAGATTTGGCATAAGAAAATTGTGCAGAAATAGATGCTCCAGGACACTCTCCCCTAAGCTTCTCTTTAGCATCAAAGGCTCTGTTAAACATGGCATGTACACACCAGCAGGACCATGAAGTGAAACTAAAGGGGTCCTYAGAAGTGTTGAGAGGTGTGCAGAATAGAGTAAAAGTTTTCCTCAGGGCCTAAAGGTGCTATGTGGGTTCCTTTTCCCCCAGTCTGTTAATGGGTAACACAYGGACAAGAGAAGCTGATGTGGATGTGTTCCAGAGTCAGGAGAGAGTGCTGACATGGCAGATGTGCAGACTAAGGCAAGCTTGAGGGAGTAATAAAGCAGATCTATCAACCTGGCAACTCTCCTGCACACAGAGCATCATTCAGCCTGCCTGACAGCTCCTGTTGCCACRACACATTTGTTAGCAATAATTTGCTGCATTATGAAGCCAGAGATATCAGGAAAGGGGAAGAGAAAAACTACCAGATGCTTGAAGTGAACTYGTATAATTGAAGGTGGATTACATTATGTAAACTATACTTAAATRAATTCAAAATTTTAATCAACTTCAATACTGCTGATTGATTTTTGAGAGTTTTTCTCTGCTCACTCCTACAGATAGAGAATTACACTGCTTCAAATATATATTCTTAGTAATCCACAAAATTTCAAGTAACACATTCCAAAGATATTTTCCCAGATAATTGCCTCTTTCTGATACAAAAATATCTATTTACAGCACATAGTTATTTTCTCTGCAAAAGATAAYACACAGACATGACCTACTTACAGCCAATATTCCCAGGTCCACATTACCATTCAGTTTTACAGGGAGCAYTTTTTGTATTTTAACACTCTGCAGAGCCCTCTGGGATTCTCAGTAACCCATACCACAGCCTTTTTCCTCAGAAATTCTAAACCAGCTGTAAACCCTCTGCTATGATTAATTCAGTGACATGGTGCATCAGTGAGAATGAAAAGCTCTCTAGCAGAAAAAAATAAACCAACTAAAATTTGAAGGGAAAAAAAAAAAAAAAAAAGGAAAAAAAAGAAAGATTGGATGAGTCAGCTGGACCATAGCTTCCCACTGTGCAGTGACACACTGCTGTGAGCAGTTACCTGTTTGGAGGCTGGGACTGAACTCCTGGCTATTCCTGGGAGGCTGCAGGGCCTCAGGGGCTGTCTGTGCTGGGTATGGAGGAGGAATCACCTTGTCATCCCCAGAGAAGCTCCTCTGCACCTCACCTGCCATRGGTGGGCTGGACAAACTGACAGGTGTCTTCCCAACTGGCCTCTTCCTCTCTAAACATCAAGCCAAACTAAAATAAACGCTCGGGTTAAAGTGCAGCAGGCAGCTCTGACTGGTCACTGAGAAGTGGATTGAAATGGATTGAACTTCACCCATTCTCAAAACCCAGGGCCTGTACCATGGCACCATTCACTTATAACTGGGAATATTCTTCTCCTCAACCCCACTGCAGTCCCTGAATGCTACAGGCTATGGGCAGGACTGCGAGGGGGCATTGCTTAATATCATGACCCCCTTATTTCATGCTCTATCAATGAAATACATGGTGTGAATGACTTCTGCTGCACAGTCACACACACTCCTCTGCCTGGGCACCCAAGACATCTTGGCTCAGCTTCAGGCTGCAGTTGTTTCAGTGTGCCTGCCTAAGAGACAGAAGGATGCTTCTGGGGAAATAATCCTCTCCAAAGTTTATYACCTCTAAAAATGCATGCTCTGAATTCCCTTAGAATAGCATTGCCCATTTTACCAGTGCCTTACAAACACAACCACTTCAGCACCTAGAAAAAAACTGCTAAAATGCCCTCAAATTATTAAACACTGGATTCATGAAAAAATGTTATTAAAACGTTTCCCATACTAATTACCATGTTTCTCCTTCCCATTCTGTGCTCAAGGCATGTTCTCTGTGGYATTGAGGGTACAAGATCTGTACCACAAATCAGTGCTTTCAGCCACATAAAATCTGTGGCTGCTGATGCTTCAGTCCTATCAGCACTGTCAGASAGATAAACAAAAGCCCAGCCCTGAAAAGGTAACTGATTATGTTTATACTAAAGATACCACCCTGCTCTAAATATTCTTCTAATAAGACAACTTCAGGATGAGCCTTTTARAGAGATTAATGAGGAAGAATGGTGTCTACAGAATCCCAACCTTGAAAATATGGGGGTCAGATTATAATTTCAGTAACCTTATTGTGACATACACACTCAAGAGAAGCAGAGAATACCAGCAGATATTGCATCCTTCATTATTATTTAATTGTCCAGGCATGCTGGCATGTTACCCTTCAAGAAGTCACCTGCAAAGCCTTCTGAGCAGCAGGCACASAGCATAAAACCCTACYCACTGAAAGAAACACAACTGGAAAGGGAAYTGAGGGAGATTCYCAAGTATTCCCAAAAGCATTTCCAAAGGGTTTATGATGCAATCAGTTCTGCTTCCCAGTGAACATGGGCACTCCCAGGAAGAAGGGGACACAGAAATCTGCATCATTSCACACAGCAGAATGACTCAGTGACATCCTGGGCTGTGTTTGAGCACATGAGAAAAATGTGTGGAAATAATCCTGCCCTGTTAAAACTGGCTTAATTTAAGACACACAGTTTCATGTTAATCATCTGTGGTGACTTTACATGGTACCATAGAAACATCACAGCTGCATTATATGGTTTTGTGACTGAAATACTTTACAAAATAACTTYATATTTTATTTACAAGTGCTGAACAAGAAAAAGCTTCAGAAGACATTTTTAGTGTTATTTCCTGTGACTCAGCACTTCTGTTGCCATAACCTACTTAGRAAAAAACCCATATAGGAGGCAGCCAGCTCTAACTGTTCATGACCTTGTTCTCTCATATTCTGGTGATTAAGTGGATTTTCTTGGTATTGAGTAAACAGCCCAGAACACAATCAGTTTTCCTTGCTTCCACAGGCAACATTTACCTCAGGTTAGTGAGAAAGGAATAACAAATTTCCCTAGACTAAGTTTTCTAAAGCTGGACTAAAGCTTCCTGTGGCACTAAGTAAGAGGAATTAATTTTACAGGTTTACTGTAAGATGGGTAGCAGAGGTATTAGGAAAGGGATAAGGTAAGGAGTGACAGTCTAGAACAGCTTGCTGAACAAAATCTGCTCAGACAGTGCAGCATTATCCAAAAACAGGTCCTACACAAAGRTAATTAACCATAGAGCCATGTTTCCCTAGCTTAAAGCAACAGCACTCACAGCTTTCCCTGGATAATCTCAAATCAGGAGTTTTCCAGTACCTGAATTCTATTTAAAAAATACTGCTGCAAGATTCTGAAAGTGATCTGGATTTTACTGTTTATTTTACTGCTTATTTCCTCCAAGATCAGAAAGGAAAACCAGTGCTATGCTTGAGGCACTTAACAAGATGTTCTAAGAGCTTCCCAGACACCTGTTTTATCCGTGGCACTCAGCAGCCAACTTCTTTTCACACCCAAAGATTAACACAGCAAAGGTTGTATTCTCAATGACTGGGGAAGAARTTCCAATTGGCCTCAGCAGATCCAGTCACAAATTCACCAGGAAGACACTGTTTTAATTCTTCACATTAGTTCTATACAACAACAAAACACTCTGGAACCAAGACTAAATTAAGCAAGCTAATGTTATAYTTTGACAATTCCAAGGGAMTCAATTACTGTTGAAAGTACCTGAACACTGCAGATTCTTAAAAATGTCATTATAYTGTGTTTTACTGAGAYCAGAACARYCACCTACAGCAATGYTGYTCCTGAAAGTAATAATACAAAGGCYTAATTTACATAGATGCCCAAATGAAAAAACATCTGGCAAATATGTAGCTTTTTTATTTCAAAGAGAAGCCAGTTAGATGATAATTTACATTTTCTACACCTCATTCTTTCTGATCCCAGTAACTTGGTTCTTATTCCTCCCCTTGAGTTACAGAGAGCAGAGGGAAAACTGTGTTGATACCTGAGTATTTTGTACAAGGCAGTACAACTATCAATACAGTACACAGCCAATATATTATTGAACTGAAATTATGTCAGAGTACAAAAATATTTTAACCATTGTCCATCTACAATTCATAGATTATTATTATCAGCAACATCTACCCTATCACAAGTTATAAAAAATGGTTATTCTCAATGAAAAAGTTCCTTTTGTGGCATACTGCACCTTTAAGCATAACACCTGTTTAGACACAAACATTTCCAAGTAGAACAGGGACACAGGTAGAGACCACAAACTTTAAAACATCAGGTAAAGTGCAAACCCACTTTTCTTATGTCCTTTGTACTGTTGTGATTTAGCTTTTTTCTTCTGTTTGGATGAACTTGACTGGCTATCTCTTGATGCTGCAAAAATGAAGAACCCAAAATTTATGCTTGTTATAAAAAAACCAAAACACTTTAGAGTCAAATCTGCTACATAATTACCGAATTCTTCCTTAATGACTGAACAAAGACAGAAATTTACTGTGGAAAGACAACTTGCATTAAACTATTTAACATGAACTCTCCCACTACTTCCTCATTAAAAAAAACAGTTCTTGAAATGCATTTCATCAGTTATTACTGCTTGATCTGACAGGACAAGTTGTGATAAATTAGATCCAGCTTCTACACAGGCTGAGTTCCACCATATTCAGGAGGTGAAACAGATACACTGGCAGTCTTAAAGCAATATAAATTCTCAGCGAGCTCCTCCAGAACTGATTTTTTCCCTGCATCAAATCAGCATCTTCTGGCATTGAAAAATAGTAAAAAACACTCAGAAGTACTTTAGAAATCAAAGTGGGAAAGATTAGAACTTTGAATTAGAACTTCCAGGCATTAGCAAGACTTTTTTCTATTTCTGTTATGCCTGGGGACCTAACTGGCAAAGGGCAGGAAAATGAGCCCCCATGAAATKAATTCCCATTATTGACCAAGCAGGACTCACACTGTGGTGCTGGAGGCTGGAGCTGGTATCCAGTGAGCTGACACCACCCCACAGGATACAGGTCTGGGGACTCACAATCCACCCACTGATCATACTCATCCTCCCAGCCATCGAAGTGTATCCTCAGGAGGCGGTGGATGATGCGCGTCACCGTGGCCACRCACACCAGSCGAGGCTCCATCAGATCCACAGCCTCCAGCTTCATGCCAACGTGGAACCCRTGGTTTGGAACTTCCTGGGGAGGCAAAGGAGGCAAACATCAGCAAACAGACATGTTCTTTAAGATTAAGCACAGTGCTGAAAYATGGATTTCAATCAGCTTAATATAGAAAAAAAAACAGGTATCATTGATTAAGTTTCCTGTACCTCTGCATCTATTTAACATTTCAGAGATACCAACTTCTGTTTACTCCAATGTTTTTTATCTCAGAAATCTCAGTTTTTCAAAACTGTATTTAACAAATGGATCCATCCCATTAATAAAGAAAATATTAATTCCACTACAGACATGTATAATTTCATTACCTTATTGAAGAGCTTTACTGGTGCTGCTATTGAGTCCGTTTCCCTGAGGTAGTCAAACCATTTAAAAGGGAGTTTTGCATAACCTGCAAATTTTAAACAACATTTTCATAAATCAAACTTCATGCATAAGAACAACAGCAAAAATAACACATTGGSAGTGTGTTACAGCTAAAGAGACAACCAAAGTGAAACATCAGTATCAGAAACTTCCACTCTCTGAACTTTGATCTAAGGGACAAACAGCCACCTGGACATTGCCCATTTGCAACAAACAAGAAGAATGAAGCACTGGGTAACATAAAAGGTATCATTTCAGTTAAGATGAATCACTTAAACTGGAAGTTTTTTGTTCACACAGATTCWTATCTCTACAAATGCTCTACACAAATGACCCAGAACAGATCATGGAATTAAGAACATCCTGTGGGGAAATAACTCTACTATTGAAACACTTAAATTGTCAGGAACAGAATGGTAAGAATAAACATGGATATTTAAAAAGTTTAATAAGGGTAAAAATAGCAGTAATATGGAAAAATAGAGGATTTTTAAAAAGCTATTATAAAGGGAAGAAAATAATCTCYCAAAAATATAATTCAGTAGCTGCTACTGAATATGCATAAAACACAGGAATATCTTTTCCTYTGGGCAATTTCAACAACTGCTTAAACTAATAATTCTCTAATTCTAGCTGGAGCAACAACAGCCTAGAGGATTTCTCTGCAGCAGTGYGTAGTGATGGACATGCTGAAAATCTGCAGTGCAGTGGGCATGGTGTGGGAGCTACAGGAGACATCTGGATCTCACTGCTTTGGGGGCAGAGGGCTGCCACACTCAATACCCACAGCCCAAAATTCAATCCCATCCCTCAAAATGCCTAAGCATCTTCATCTTCTACTGATTTCATGGGATGAAGATGTTTGAGAGCAATGAGCTTTGCAAAGTCCAATGATTTCACAGCAACTGAAGTAATCCACAATACTAAATGGAACTTGGATGGGAGTGCTCACACTGGCTATGGAATATCTCTGTGAACAGATACAGCTGGAGAGTTAATTAATAATGGCAATACTGTATCAGTTCTGCACATTAATGCTTTTCTTCTCAATGAAACATTCCTCTGCTACATCAATATATTTGTACTCAAGTCCATCACACAGAGGAAATGTGCACATGGGCCTTGTCAGACCAGGCAGAACTAAGGAACTGTCCATTTTCCAGCCCATCATTTGGAGAGCAAAATACCCTCCTTTGCAGAGCTAAGGAGCTTTGATCACTTTGATCCTATTAAAAATGCTAATGCACTTCATGCTCTGTATTTTGCTGTGAGTAATTCCTCTTCCAAATGACTTCTAGATTATTGCATGTGTGATCTATAATCACCTCTCACTGTAACACAGGACTTCTAAGAAAAATGGCAGTAAAGGGAGGTAAAGAATTAGGCTGCCATGATACAAGAAACAGTAAGTATCATAAATGTGCTAGCAACAAAATCCACAACCTGAAAGTAGTGTTTCAAGAGTGAAGAGGTAGCCTTATCACCAAAGGCAAGTTTTTCTCCTACTCTGTCTCACCAGTGTCATCTATGTATTCCTAAATTGATTGATATGCACTGATACACAATTCCTCCCATAAAAACTACTGCAAGAGTCTCTGCACCTCAGGTTTTTGAGAGATGCTGGTGCCCATGAATTTCTAAATAATAAATTCACTAAATGAGCTGACTGAAAAATCTGTACAACTGCACTTTCCACACACTCTAGGGTGACAGTTGTCGCTGTACAACAACAAAAATTATATGAAATTACTTCACGTTGCATTACACTGCAGTTACTGCCAACAAAAATAATTCATTCAATACAAGTAGAACCTTGCAAGAATGAGAATGGAGGGAGAAAAACCCATAGAAAATTGTTGTCATCTACTTTTATTCAACTATGATCCTCTTAAAAAGTGCAGTGGGCATGCCAGACCAAGGCAAAAAATGGGAAAAGGGAGGCAAAGTCTTTTGTAGGCACATGTGCTTGTGAACAGACAGCTTTTACACAGAGGGGTTTGTTCAGTGTACAGTCCTAAAGCTCAAGTTTGTGTATAGCCTTCCAAAAATGGACTGGTGTAGTTGTGAATTAGCTTGAGATTCTTTACAATGTTCATTAGTTGTTTTGGTGGCCAGGACTTCCCAACCAGTGACACTTTCTGAAGAGCTCTTTTAGCAACTCCCACATTTGCCATTGACTTAGTGGAATYCTCCATTTCTGACTACAAATGCAAATTATTTCAGCCAACAATCAAACTAACTTCTTCTAAATGAAGAATTGGCTACATCTGGTTCAGATTTCTTCAAAGTAAAGCTGTTGTATTTGTTTCAGACTTGACAAAGTCCTAAGAAGTGACCTGAATTTTGYAGGCTGAGTTAAGAAACAAAGCATATGGCACACACAGTATCACTGAGCAATATTGACAAKAAAAGGTGTCAGAATGCTACCTGTACCTCGGGGTGGAGTTAGTTCAATCATGTTAATTTCACAGAAACCAACAGGGAAAATAGAAGGGGAAGTGGCATGGTAACAAAACCAATCAGACCCATCTGCTGCTTCTGAGCCATCAATSCCAATCATAAGATAGCCATCAGCTAACACCTTGGTAAAGAGAAACAAAATTCCACATTAAACACTTTCAGCTGGGGAAGAAAGCTAGAAAGAGAGCATGCCATGTTTCAAGAGTGAAAGCAGCTCAATAATAATGGAAGCACACTTAGAAGGACATTCAATTATAACAAAACCCCTCCAAATCATACCTGTCTCCCAGTGAATACAACTGTTACATGTACCTTTAATAGTCACAAAGTTATGAGATCAACATTTCCTTTTTCTGATCTCTAGTTTATTTTTCTTGTGAACATCTGCTCTATTCTAAAGCTTTATAACTCAGTCTGTTCCTCAGCTTGCAAGGATATTCAGTACACCATTACTCAAAATCACAACCATACTCCTCACTGGAAAGGTTAAACAATTCAGCTAAGCTGCTTTTTACATTTTTAAAGCAGATTTCACATGGACTGGCTCCCTTTCAATCAAGCTAAGAAAGAAGGACAGTCTTAAAATATTTTCATAGACTTCTGCAAGTCAGCAAGATGAGGTTTGGTTTTGAACAGCTGCAAAACACTTGGTAAAATTAGCAGAATATTTTCCTGCAAATTCATCTCACAAAAGCATTCTAATTAAAGGTAAGACTGAATTTCCAGAGATTAAAGTCAAATTTACATGAGCATGTTTTCATAGCATTTGTATAAACATCTGACAGACATACCCCCTTCACTGTGTGAATGAACTCCACTAATTTTGGTTTTGAGCTTTTTGTTTGAAGCCTGAGTATAGGTTAGGGAAAAAGGATTCCTCTCTGCCTCCCCAAAATGCACATTTGCTTCCTTACCTTTCTGACAGTTGCCACACATATTGCTGAAAGGTTTAGGGGRTCTATAGCTTCCAATTTCATTCCTTCTTTAAACCACTCTCCAGCTGCATCAACCTCTTTTACCTAAAGAATCACAGAACAGCAGCAGAAACAAAGAATTTTATGAGCCTGGAACAAAACACACCCCCACACTGCCAAAACAACAGACTGAAATAACTGTTCTACCACCTCTGCTTATATCAAGGAGGTCAGATTGGATAATAAAAGCAGAAATGCTTGTGCTAGGCCAGGATGTAAACAGAGTTTCAGGTCTGGTTCACACACAAGAGGAACTAAAGGTCCTCWATCAACTCTGCAAAGAGTGTTCTAGCTACTGAACTCACCTTCATAAATAAGTGTGAGGGTGCATCAAAATGTCCATCCTGTTTCTTTGTAATATCTATAAGGAATAATAATAATACTATAATATTGTTCAGAAGTTTTGTTCAYAGAGCAAACAAGTTTTTCTGAATATGCTAACCAATATCACAGAATCACTGGTGATTCTAGTTTATAGTAACACTACCACAAAAATCAGGAGGACATAATCCATCCATTTTCCCTGCTGACTTCAACCTGAGCTGCCTCTATAACACAAACATCATTTATGGAAAAAACCCAATATCCAGTATTTACAAGACCATTTGATTATGTCACAAAATTGATGAAAGTATTACAGAGAAGCTTTTGCAAAAAATTGGCAGGTAAACTACTTAGCACTATGCTATGGCGGAAAATTACATATATATAATTACATATAATCACTTTCAATACATATATATGTGTATGTATACCTATATGTATCTATATCCATCTGTTTATAAATGGTTTCAGTGGAAGTTGAAGCATTAGGAAAACTGAAGTCCTTTCCCTCAAGGGAAGCCTTGTGGAATGCTTTACAGAAATTCTGTCTCTGAACAAGGGATACCAGCTCAAAGGAGCAGAGAAATAATAAAAAAATCCCAGACTTTTTTTTTTTTGTTTAGAAGCCTTAACTATTTCAAATTACAATGACTTTTGTATTTTTGGTAGCAAAGACCTTAATTCTGCCCTTCTATCTGCCAAAGTTGATTTCACTTTCATTTCACTTCCCCAGTCCATTCCACAATGCCCTCTAAATCACATAAATACTACAATATAAAATATTAGACAGTCTTTAAACTTGCAAGTAAATAGAAATTCTGTATCTACTAGGATACTTGTCCACATTGTATTGTACAAAGAGAAGTAGGTAGATGTGCAGAAACTAGGAGTTTGTGGAGCAGGGCTATAATTCCAGTTATCAGCATGGAAAGTGACATTTATCACGTTYGAATTGTGCAGTTAAAAGTTTTTCTGCCTTCATTTTGCTGACCTCTGTTTATCATTGAATCCCATCAACACCACAAATCAACCTAAAGGTTATTACAACTTTTCCACCACTGTTASTTATAATTTTAACTGGAATTCCTGAGTGTAATAAAACTGGTAAAACCCCTGGGCCACATTACATGACATTTTTAAATACCATTATTCAAGTTAATTTGAAGAATTGTATAAAACAACAGAAGCGCTTAAGCCAACACTGCCCACACAAMGCCTCTAACCCAAACCAAACCTACCAGATCTTTTGAATCTGTGTCCTATACTTCGAGACCAGCCAATATGATGGATGAGTGGGCTGTACATATGGCACCAGAAGTCATCAGTTTTGTCCTCACTCTCCTCATACACCAGCCTCAGGCGGCCCCCGATGACGCTCTCCACCACTGCCACCCTTGTGCGGCACAGGTGCGTCTTGTCCACCACCTCCACCCTCATGGAAGTTTTGAAGGGGTACTGCATACTCTCAGACACCTCAAAGCAACACAAAGCACACATCCTGTAAGGATGTTCTCTGGTTTTCCAGTTCTTGTCATTTAAAGCACTTGGCATTTAATAGAAGGACTTGTTTATCAACCTCGAGGAATGACAATTATTTCTCTTCTGTTTCATTGTAAGAAAATATTGCAGAAAACTAAGAATAGATGCTCCAATGCTTTAATTGTTCCAAGGTCATCCCTTAAGGTGAGATTCTCACAAGTTCAAGGAATTTTCCACAAAATGGAAGTTTGTTCAGTTGTTAACAATGGGTGAAGTTACCTTGARAAATAACTTCAACAAGAAAACCCTCACAATATTTTGTTCTTGCTTTGTCATCCACTCAAAACACAGCATTTGAAAAACAGGATTAAAATACTTCATTTTAATGGAAAACAAACCTTCAACATAATTAAAGGTGGCCATTTACAAAAGTATTTCTTCAAAATACGCGAAAGGAAACAGATGTTAATCTGTTTTGTGAAAATAGACTGTATGTAAAAATCAGTATCTCTCACTTGCCGTTTTCATTACCAACTCCCCCAAAGGGCTGAGATCTTGCCAATTTAACTTGGCTTCTAACTGAGCCAATTTCAAAATAAAAATTAACAACTGCAGAAAGGATTTTTGGTTGTTTTTTAAACATTACATGCAGTGTAAAACAAATTAAGTCTCATATTTCTACTAAGAACTATATGCACCATCATCTTACAATACTGGTAAGTAAACCTAAAGCACACTACACAGCAGCTGCCACACCTGAAGACATGACTAAGACAGTCTTCATGACTAAGACTTAAAAGCATGATCTTCATTCCTTCTACATCCATGCTATAATAACATATTATGTTCAGTTCCTTGGAACAGTGCATGATAAAAATCATTCCTCAATTAGAAAAATAAGTTTTCATTTTTCTTACAYATCACAGGGTAACTTATGAGCACTTCTGGGTTTTCTGTGGATTTTTGAAATGGGGTATTTAAAAATTAAAATAGACTAACTAGTTTTTATAGAAAGCTRTTYTTTCYAGAGMAAACAGTTCTCCAAATAYGTACTGACARGTGTGGACATAACTGGAGAAGGGATTCCAAGGAAAACTGTATYTAAGGGAAGAAACYACTGTATCTCCTTCACTGCCAGAGGAGCTAATGTACTGTAAAATATTTCAGTTCTTCACACTGCTGCAGTTTTCTTTACAGAACATCATCGATATTACATCAGCCTTACCTTCTGAGAAAAGTCAGGAGGAAGTGTTTTGGCACCAGTAAGTCGTTTCACTAGAAAAGCTTTCCAGTTTGTGTATTTGTGTTGGATGGCTGTTGCAAATGAAGGGGRAAAAATAAGCCACTGATTTTTAATTGTGTCTGTTAGAGACAATATTAAGAGTCTGGAATATGTAAAGAAGAAATCCCAGATGACTATTAAAGGGCCTAGATGACAATAATGRCAAAAAGCCTCTTTAGAGAATGAATGGTACCCAAGATTAAGTTTATGGGACAAGAAAAAGAATTTAATAACAAAGGATAAATAAAACCAGTGCATGTTCCTCTTACTGATTAGCCAACTGCTGCCACCCTGACCCTAAAAGCTTTGAGTCCCATCAGATGGGCTACCCCAGGAAAACACTTCCAGCATAAGTCAAGCTCTTATTTTTCCAAAAGTTAGTATTATTAATTCATAACTGTTGAATGAGTCGTTATGGTAAAAGAATACTTTGATATCTGGATCATGAGCAAATGTAATTTAATAAAGAGACTTTGAAATGAGTCAGTAAGGCTGCAATTCACGTACTTCGAGGAGGAACTAAGGGCTTCCCACTGGTTGCACACCAACCAACTGGGTGGATGTCAGACCCACAAATGTTGCACCAGAAGTCAAGACTTGAATCATTTTCAAAGCCTTCRTATCTCAGCAGAGCATTGTAGCCTGAAAGAAAGCATGTTGAGAAATACAAGAATGAAACAAGATTATAAAATATGTGTGAATATTTCTTGACCAATCATCATGTACATTACACTGGTTTTCTAAATGTAATTTGTAATTTTAAAATTTTTTTAAGGTTTTAAAAAACAAGGCAAGGCACATTTCTGGATGCTATTAATGCACAAAATGGATTACTCTGATAAATGTGCATGTATTATCATGTAAGTAAATTTAAATAATATTAAAATTCTTGAACTATAAACCTTTAGAAGTTGTGCATAAGATGACAAAATTAATTACACACAGTATCTGCTTTTTCATATCTTAGATCTGTGACCTTGAATTTCTAACTTTTTACCAAGAAAAGTGCTTTTTATAATGAGGCTTCTTGACAACTCTTACACAGTCTCCTATCTGCTCTGCACTGCTCTAACTGCACTCTGAGGTGGTGTTAAAAATCCAAACCAAGCACAGACATTCTCAAGCATCACAGCAGCCAGTGCAGAACAGTGACAGCACTACAATGAGTAACCTAAAGACACAGCTCTGCCAACCTGACCAGTGTCAGCACAACTCCCACCAGGTGATCAGTGACTGAARTATTTGATTTGATTATTGTAATTACAACTAAAACATTTACCTGCTAATTTTACAATTCCAGCTATCCAGAAGACTTTGGTAGGTAGGCTGCAGTCAGTGTTTGGAACCTCCACTCTCACTCCTTCTGCAATGTCACCCCAGCAAGTCCCCATGGGTGCCTGTCAAGGTTGAGGTTAAAAAGTCATCAGCTCACCACGTGAAAATATCAATTTCTTGCAATCTCAGTGTTCTACAAACAACTTAAAAAGACAAAACATTTAATATACAYATAACAAACATATGGTTAGAAACCACTGTTTCTATGAGAACCTACTTTGGTTTTGATTTGATGACTATGTGTAATACTGTAATTGTATCCAATTATTCCTGTGTACTTACTGAAAAAATTCTATAGCATTCCAAGTTAAAACAGCAGTTAAGCACAAGCACAAATTGTACATTCTCAAAGGTCAGTTTTATTCTATGATGTTTCAATTAGGAAAAAGCTACTGGTGTTAGTAAGAATGGTGGCAATTGCTATGCAATTCTACTTGCAAGAAAATCATGGTACTTGTAGCACAGACATCAAAACCTTGAAATTCTGTAAGTCAGGCATGCTGCTGGAAGAATGCCTAAAAATGATTTCTTTTATCTATTCTGGTGATTTATTATGGTGGGGTTCATCACCCACTGGTTCACATCCTCTCAGAGGAACAGGCTTTCACATCACCTGCAAGTGATCACTCCACAGAGCAGGCAAAAAGAACAAAAGGCTCTGAGTGGCACCTTTTTAATGAACACCAGAAGGAAAGGCACAGAAGGAAAGGCACAGCAAGATCCCTCACACTGTCCCATGTGAGGAATATGTTAGGAACAAGRAGGAATATCCACCTGATGAACTCCTAAGGGTTTTCAGAAGCTGGTGATAGAAATTCCATTTAGTTTGCTATCTCCAGAAGAACATTTTATTGAACAGAGCACCATGAAATGTCAGTCAGAGATGGAATTGTAGRTAGCAGAAATGCACAGTGCTGAAGAATCTAAATTCTTAACAGTGACTCAACCAAAGTTATATTGGTAACAAGCTAGAAAATTTCTCAGTCTGCATTAAACTTAAGACTACCCAGGAAAGAGATATTAATATTCTGGGTGTTTTATAACAGTCMCATCAATTCTGAGAAAAATAAATTCTGTATCAGTTCAGAGATTACCCAGCTATCACTGGGACAACTGAAGGAGGGATCCACTGACTCTGCACTGTGTCTGTTCTCAAACCCAGAGAACTGAACCACTCAGTGGGAATAGCCTCCAACTGCACAGAACTTTTGTTGAGAGCTACCAGTGAAGAAATCTGGATTAATCCTGAATGACTAGAAATGACAATATTGCAATTTTGATGGCAATCGGCAATTGCCACTAGCAGCACTAGAAGCTGAATTTATCTTAAAAAAGGGAACCCTTCTCTAATTGAAGTATTTGAGGTTACAGAAAACTTAAAACTAGTTTTAACTCTTAAAGGAAATGTAAGTATGCCAGTTTTTATTCTTGAGGCCTGGTCTCTTCATATTCTGCTATGTCCCATCYACACCAGTCTAGACCACAGAGCTCTCTTCTGCCAACTGGCAGCCACAGAAAAATCCAACTGAAAAGATGATGGCTTATTTTCACACAGAAAATAAGCAGGTACAACTTAAGTCCCATCCCATACTCACTACCCTCTCTAAATTGACATGTGTAGGCTTTTGAATTGAATTGGGGAAATAAACTTTTCAAACTGCATATTTTAGCAAATCTTGTTGCCTGTATAGTGATACAGATGAGGCCAAACAATCAAAAATAACAGTGCTGAATAATTTCATAATCCAACCACACTCAAATGAAGTACATTTTACTGCTTGCTCATTTATTCAGTTGATTCAGAGAGAATAGCACATCAAAACACTTCTCCTGACATCAACCTGCAATGGAAATTTCAYTTCTAGAGCATGGATTGGTATAGACGGAAATAGCAGAAAGTTAAATTTGTCCTTGTCTGTGGAAACATTGGTTCTGCTAGTTCTCCTACACCAATCCATATGGCTCACCCTTTCAAGGAGGAAGCCATCCTGTGCAGCATCACTGCTGAGTGTCCTGAGGGGTGGTTTACAGCACACCTGCTACACTGCACCACCTTAGTCTCCTTCACTCATTAGGGATATTGTTGAAGCAGGAAGACCTGGATAAACCAGGCCTGTGACAGCCATATTCCTTCAGCTCTCCTCTGTCTCATCTGATTATCACTCAATGTTTGAAAAGCTCTTTTAAGAACTTAAAACACACTAGAGAAGTGTTMAGTCTTACTTATCTGCTGGCTGGAAGGTGACTGCAGTCTGGATTGGCATAGTGTGAACTAGCAGAACCATTATTTACAGGTAAGAACAAATTTACCTTTCAGACTCATGACGAAGAGMTCCACTTCACATCACTCCCAAACAAGGAAGAGCTGGTTCTTGGCTTCCTGCTCCGGAACATGACCTGGGAGGGGTCTATCTGTGAGCACCAAGGGCCTCCTCTGCAAGGTAAGGTGCAGTCAGGAAGGGCCTGTTTGACAGGAGCACCTAAAGGCCAAGTATTCCCACATACGCACCTGAACAAAGAGCTCACGTGGCTTAAATARGTGGTTTTAAAGGTTCTGGATGGCATAAACATTGCCATGATTCCAGCCATTAAAATTAAATCAGGATTTGAAGGGCAGATCCTGATGGTGATGCTACCAATTCCATCGGCAGCACAGTGATGCTATCAATTCCTGAATTGTAATCGTGTGTCAGCAGTGCCCCAACAACAGGGGAAAACATGCAAAAGGGTTTAAMCCAAAACCTTCAAAGCAGAGCACTGCCACCCAGTGTAGCATCCTAGAAATGCTCCCTTAAATCACTGGATACAGTTTAAAAACACAAGAAACCAAGAGAAGAAAATATTTTGGCTCAGAATAAAACTCAGCTGGGAAGAACAAACTTCAGGAAGTGTGCCTGTCACTAGCAACAGAGTGAAAATAAATTATTGCTCTTACTGGACAATTTTATCCACAATTAAGTACTGAAAAAAACCTCAAACCCCTGTAACTCGCTTTCAGTTGTATTAACCCTGATAAAACCAGCTATAGAAAAGAGTAAAMAGTGTTTAGAGGAGAAAAAGTGGAATGCAGGTCAGCAAGGAGTTCACTGTATGCAACTAAGCTTTAACTCAATATTAAAAACATTGAGCTTTTTTCCTTGTAGCAGCTACTGCTGCATGCCTGATCAATGCAATTTGACAAAATAAGAAAAAAGAGGCTGCAAGGTGCCATTTGGGAATTCTGGCACTGTCATGGGCTTCCTGTAGGACATCAACCAAAGCAGTTCTCTACTTCAGTTTACTGAATGCTGAAGTCATGGGAATGGCCACTCTATTGCTACTGAATTTCATTAGTGTAACTCAACACTCAAGTCKGGAGTACAGGTAACACAGAAGCACACAAAGCACATCAAAAAACTTTGAAATTAATTCTTATCGTAATGAGAAAGAGAGAACTTCCCAAGATTTAGATACTTTAATTCTAAAACATAATTGTTTTAATTTGAAGAAGAAATAACTTCCCAGGGAAAAAAAAAAATCAGAAAAAGTGATGTGTGAAATCTATACCAGATCTGAGATACTAAAGTATGCCAGGTTATTAGAAAAAAATAATTAAAAAGCCAAATCTCGCATCTCATTTTTTAATTTTTAATCCCTTAAATTTTCTTTAATATTGATCCTAATGTTACCCTATCAAATATCCATACAGATACACCCAGTAYAACCAGTAAATTCAATATATTTGGTTGAATAATGAATTTAAGGGCAGATACATCATGATTTTACTGTCAATTAAAAACTTTGGTCTTGCTCAGAATAAGTTTTATGTGTTCCATCACACACATACAGGTGTATGAAATCCATAATATGGAGGGTAAACAAGCATCAACTAATACAAACTTTTACAMATCAAAGCAATACAGTTCACAGAAAACAGCAATAATCTTTCCAGAAAGGCAAAAAGAATATTGTTTAATTATCAATAGAGTAGGACAAAGAAGGATCTAACAAAAGAGCACTGATGTGTTTTTTAGATTCTGAGTGGTTTAAATAATGTATTTTTCAAAGAAATAACTACAGTAAAGTTAAGTGCAAATCATAACACTAACTCATATCCACCAAAGAAGTAGAAATCTCTAAAGAAAACTGCAGGATTTGCATTTTACTTGTATGAAAAAGGAAAATGAGGACACAAAAGAAACAACTTTCAGGTAACTTGGTAGCACTGTTGCCATTATTTTGTGAACATTTTCAAGGTACAGTGTGACCATGAGTGTGCTCTTGGTTCACACTATTGGAGCACTGTGCAGCTGAATGACTGAAAAAGTGAGRAAGGAACATACAACTCCTTTTAATAAAATGTAATGTTGGAGCATAATTTACAAGTGACCTGGCACTTGTAGCTGTCTCTGACAGAGGATGCCACCCATCTTGAGACATCTGGAGATACAACAGCACAGCCCATGTTATCAAACTCTGCTTTCTGATATGGACTTATGAAATCCCTTATTACAYGTACATAGCTGTGAAAGCAAAGTGCAAACATGCTGACTCAAGCAGGCTGAATTTGATACAAGCTCCCCAAGTTCTCCTAATGCAAGGCTCTGTTCTGGGCAGTAGCTGAGGCCTCTTGAGCATAAAGGGARCCATTCACAAAGTGCCAACTGCCAGGAGCCCTCAATTCCCACTGGTTTATGATCTGAGAGGGCTCAGCAGGAATTCCTGAGCTGGAGAGAAAATACATCTCTTCTGTCTCATGGAGGACTTCCATGAAGCAAAATGTTTGTGTTGATTGCATTTCAGCACATAATTTCGAGCAAAATAAAAGTTTTGTAATGCAGAACACTTCAACTCCTCAAATTAAAAAATATGCAGAGAATACACCTTCTGTCAAAGGTTTTACTTGAGAGACAGAAAGTACTGACAATATTGCAGTTGTCAGTCTAATGTCTAATTACTGGAATTTTACAAACACATTAAAGACAGATTACACTAAATATTTTCCCCAGTCCCCAACTTCCWCAGTCATTAAAGAAGGTCCTTTTGTCTGAAACTTTTTAAACTCTAAAACTAAGAAAACTAACTTTTTAAATTTCAGATTTCTACAGAGCCTTCTTTTCCCCCCATACTACACTACCTGGCAGCACGACTGACAGGGAGAATCTGACTAAAAGTTAAGAAAGAAAAGTCCAAATCTAAATAYATAACAAAAAGATCAGTCCAACACAATGGAACAAGCCTGACTTAATCTAAAAGGTCTTTTATCATTGTTTTCAGTACAGCTTGGCTTGGTTTGTTTGTTACTCTGCAGTACATGGGATGATTTTGTGACTTCAACAKAAGAAAAACAATTCTCAAGTATCAAAGAGCCTTCCTTTTTGTTTATGAGAGTACATGTATGATGAAAGCAACTGATGGTGTTCAGAATTGTTTTAAAGGACAGATAAATTAYCTAAAAAGTARTCACACTCAGTTATATTTCATGAAAAATATTTGGATATGAATGTTTTGGAAAAAGGAATTCAAGAACTTSCACTGACTCACTCATACACACACACACACAGAAGGAAAGCACAAAGTGAGAAATACTCACGTGTTTAAAGCAGGTAACAGGAGCTGCAGTAAAGCTATTACTGTTGATGTAGTTACCCCAGCTGAAACCTTCCACAGGGACAGCTGCTAAAGGAAAATTATTTTAGTTAGGAAGCTGMTAATGAGGCACAAATCTTTCAGTGTTTTTGTCTCAGCTCCATTTGTATGCTGTTACCTGCTTTTGTCTTTGCCTGGTTTTGTAAAGTTGCTTGGTACTGGGCATATGCTGCTAATTTAGCCACTAAGGGCTGTTTTTGTAGAACTTTAGCCTTCTTTGTTGGAGGCTTACCCTAAAAAGAAAAACAARAAAACAACCCAAGTAAATAACACCTTTCCAAACTCCCATCAGGAAATTCCTACAGGTCTGTAGCTATCTTTGGCAGATTTAAACTAAAATTAGAAGTACACCAAGACTAAGTATTACACAACTACATGTATTATAAAATAAATATAAAAACCAGTAGTAAGGAGTGTCCAAAAGATGACTTTTGCACTACTATCCCAACTTGAACAGCATTATAGACTCACTGTTGTTTACCTGAAAAAAAGATATCTCTTAAAAGCAGGTCAAAATGAAGGATTCTTMATCTAACTTACAGCAACACAGTTTCTTGGCATTTGTTGCAATGAATTTGAGACAGAGTATAATGATATTTCAGGTATATATCATTATGCCTGTCATATATAGGTCATATAATGTCATATTAATGATGCAAGACATTTCTCTGTCTTTTCTTGACTACTCCAAACACACCTGGATGCTTATTTGATGAATATTTTAACTCAATGGACACACACCTCTTTTGCAACTCTATATAAAGAAATCCCTCAAACCCAAGCCAAGTGATCTTAAAGCATGCAGCCACGTGTACAAATACCCCATTTCAGCACCACAGACGACAGAAAGGATGGAAAGAAAACGGTGTCTGTACCGCTACCTGAAGCCTGGCCAGAATGCTGGCCTTCTTGGAGTTGGAGGAGTAGCTTCTGGAGCACGACACGCTGCAGAAGCGCTTGGTTTTAGAGTAAAAAGCGTCCCGGACGCCAACCATGCCACACATCTCACATGTAGCTAATCAGAGGAGAGAGAAAAAAAAAACCCAAMATGTTAGGAGTGTAGTTAAAACCACAGTGAAAATTCAGAATGAAGATCCTGGAGATGGTAGCTGAGTTTCTGAGGGTTTGACCCCCAAAGAAAATTGCACGGGAAAAACAATTTAAAAGAGCACTGATCTCACTGAAACACCAAGAACCTCAAGCTCACTGGTTGTGGGAGACCAGAGTATTCCTCTGGGTCTCCTGGATGGGCAGCAGCCAGGACAGGGGGGATGGGCTCACACAGCCTGCTTGAAAGACAGCATTGGCTTTGATCTGACACCGTGGRGAAGGCTTCCAAAGCTGTCTGAGGATTTGGATGACACGAGGGTTTGATTGGTGTGTTTTTTATTATATCACTGGGTGTRTAGATATTAGTTTTAGATTTCTCTGTATACTTMTTATTAGGCAAATATGGAGGCAGATCAATGTGATAAAGTCACATTTTCCTGTTTTTCTCTTCCTCTTTGCAAAGAGTGATGTTTTTTTAGGATTGGGTAAAGGTGTGATTTCACTGTGTGACTTGGATTTTAGAGGAAAACAATGTTAACGTAATTTAGATTATAAAAACCCAGGTGCTGTTCCTGGGCGGGGAGAATTCACTTTTCCAGCTGCTTGTGAACACCACACTGGACTGACTGAACCTAGAGATAAGACTTCTACAATAAACATCTTCAAACTGCARCCCAAGGACTCTCTGATCCCTTCTCCCAAGCACGGGCAGTGAGAAAACAGCTGCTCACCACAGTCTGGAGTTATCTCAGAAGAGATAGCCCGGCAACTGGTGAAACAGGGCATCTTTCAGCTCCCTGGTAATCCCACCCCTGGTGCAAGTGAATGACCCAGCTACATCAGCTCAAGCCAATTGTAGGTTTTTCACTGTTCTCAAGAAAGCATTTGGTTAGAATCTGAGCCTGCCAAYCTTGATTTCCTCTAAATATTGAATACTTCCAACCCAAAATAAAACCAGATGTCTTGTTTGATTCATAAATTAGTATATCCCAAGTACCCTAGCCCACCAATGTTTTTTTCTAGCTAGAATCACGTTTCAGAGGTGCAGTGTATTCCATAATGAGTAAGACTCAGATCAAATAATGCCAGTGAGACAATACCAAAATTCTGCCCAGAGAGAGCTCTAAGCTAATCACTAAGATTTCATATAAAATATTTTTCCCAGGTAACAGAAGAAATCTTCCCTTTTAAATTTATTTTCCTAGTATCCTCCAGCTCACAGCTAAGGAGGAGTTAACAGGTACACACTAACAGGTTTTATACAGTAGCAGTAAAGAAGTTTTCCTAGTATAGGAAAACATATTTGAACATATTATATATGTAACATAAAGGGTAGAGAGAAGGTATGCCCTGGCATAGATAGAACTCAGACATTGCCCTCAAAGCTCCAAGAGTAAAACCAATGCACATGAGAACACAAACACATGCATGTGCAGAGACAACACATTTGACAGGAGGGCAGATGTTCCCATACTATTTCTTTCCTGTCAGCAAGATTCAAACCCTGTCTTATTTCAGTTTAGCAAAACCCAACAATTCCCCCTCCCAAAACCAAGCAGCCCTTTAGCTGCTTTGGTCCCTTTTCAGCTGGGACCTTTGGGATGGGACCCYCACAACCCAGCACAGGCTAAAACCCATCAACATCCAACTCCTCACACAGCACATACTTACCCATGCCAGATTTGCCATCTGGGTAAGTATAAACTTGCCCATTGTTCTTGATAATTGGGAGACTGGATGGCAAAGGAGCAACCTCCTCCTCACTTTCATCTGAGCTGGAGCTGCTGCTGGTGTCCTCACTACAACTATCATAACCGTCAAACATCCCGAACGAGTCTCGGCGCTTCCTTTCCACTCGGGAACTATGCTCTGTCTACAAATCAAAAATAACCAAACAACAAAAAAACCAAAGAATAGCAGAATGTTCTGATTGCAAAATTTCAAAGTCAAGCTTAAAAAAAGTTTCACAGGTCAGTTTTCAAAAGTAAGTATTTTAAAGCACTGCTGTATCAGCACAGACATGAGCYRTGTATTGCCAATTACATGAGCATTGGTATAATCAAAACTGGCCAATTTTTGGTGTTGTGATGTACAGGAATAAAAAAATCTGTCTCATGATCCACAGGAGCCATCCATACATTTAATTTCCTTGGTATCTTTAGAGTTCATTAAGCCTGATGTGCTGAACACTGACAGCCAYAAGGATCTGAGATGCAAATGAGCACATTCCAGATGGCTGCAGCCAATTCCACTAAAATTCATTCATTTGAGAAAGCTGGGCAGAGAAAAGACAGTTCAATCATGAGGGCACTTATATCACAGGAACAGGAATGAARGGCTCTCTGCTCTCATTGGCTTGTGGGGTTATCCATAAATCACTCAGCTCCCCTACGAGTCCATGACTCCTGTGTGAAGCAGGAACACCTCTCCAGCTCACAGGGCTGTTCTGAGGATTAATACATTAACCATTATAACAGCTCAGTTACTATGGCAATAGGGTCTGCACAAATACTGAAAGAGAGAAAGGTGACTAATTTGCCACCGTCATATACAAAAAACTTGTTACATAATTGTTTTTCTAGAATCAAAAAATCTGAAGTAGGATAAAAACACAATTTTGAAGMAAGCATGACAGTTAAGCAATTTCCAGCAAAGACATTAAAGAAGCACAAGATTAACTGATGTATTTTTTCTGAGGCACATCCACCACATGCATTTAGATACAGTGACAATTTTGACTTCATTAATATCTTACACAGCTCTATTGAAACAAGGCTACTCCTACATGAGCTGCCCTCATTAAGCTAGAAAAAAAATTTATGTTTTATATTATTTCCATAACCTTAAACAGTATCTGCTAAGTTTGAGAGGAAATAACAAATAAAGAGAAAAACTAAGAAATCCTACAATCAAAGCACAAGTTAGGGGAATGAGGTACAGACAAGAAAACAGAAGAAAAATTAAGAAAGCTTTTGGCTCAACTTCCTTTTCCAAGAGCTTAATTTATTTAAAAGTCAGTGCAGACAAAAAAGTAATGTGATTGGGCTTTTCCTTCTTAAACTGCATTTGGATTCATAGCTTCAAGATTACGTCACAATTGCTCAAATCCCTTTCCTAGAGTGTATGCCTGAACAGCTTTASATTTCATCCAAGCCTTTTTCTGCCATGCTATCCCTTTATTATATCAYATTCTTCTTTGCAATCTAAATAAATTCTATTATGAAAGATTTTCCTAACAGATACAAGGGAAAACTGATTTCCACACYGATCCAATCCTAGCATGCAATTATTACAAAAATATTCCCCAAAACCCCAGTAAGCACAAAAGGTTATGCAATAAGGCAAACACTTTTAACACAYAGTAGTTCTGAAACAAAACAACAGAAAAAAGTCAGTGTAATGTTAATTATAAATATATTTCTCAGAAAAAAATTAAAATTGTATTAAATCAAATCAAATYCAGAATAGGACATAACCTGACAACCTTCTCAAGGCACTGAAACCAGCAATCAGGGTGTGTGTGGGATTGTTAGAGGAAACACTGAGCCATGGCAGACAAAGCCCAGCCCTGACCCATGCTGGCAGCAGTGTCACCTATCCTGTGTCACCTGTCCCATCTGCCAACAACATGCATGACCAGAGACTTGTTTGTGTGTGCATGTGTGTGCAGCTCAAGGCAGAAGCTGAGCACAASGTTGCCATGGATACAGTGTCCTGCCAACACTGCCAGCAATTTTCAAAGCAGAAGATGAAAACTAGTCATCTTCCTCAAGATTTCAGGAGCTCCTTAATATCTCACAGTATTTAAGTTCTTTTGACCACAGTCTCTGCTAAGACGTAAAGTGTGATTCCATGTGAACCATTTGCAGCAATACTACCAAGAGCACTATGATGCTCAGAAGGTTTTATGGACATATACTTGTGGTGTTTCAGAACCCAGGGAAGGAGCTCCCTCTTCATGCCCTCATCCTTTTTAAGTCAGCTGGTCTGATTTCACTAAGAGATCAGGGTCTCATCCCATACCAAAGTGTGATTTTCAGCCATTTTATGGAGGCTGCAGTACAAGGCAGTCTCAGTATATCTCCTTCCCACTCCACCCTTCAGAACCCTGCACCTATAAGGTGATCTTTCCTCAGTGGTCTGCTGGAAGAGTCAGAAATGTTGCTGCTGCTCAGAAGGGGAACTGAAGTGCAGCCCATTCCCAGTCCCTCCAACTCCCCATGCCAGCTCTGCTCCCACTGCCAGGGAAGGTGGAAGAAAAACTGGGAAGCTGGGGCAAGGTGAAGAACCAGAAGCTGAAGCACGAGGCAAGGTGRCCACCACAACAGTGCACCTGGCTCTTCTTGTTGGACTTTTGCATCRCTTTCACTTAGAACCTCAATGTTACTGCTAAGTTCTCTTTGCTAAAATATCCACACATGGGAAGGAAAAGAGTTTCTCTTTGCAAATTTAAAGTTGGGTGCTCAGTTAGGAAAAATCATTYGTCAGCATGATACAATTTCARAAGTAGCAATCCTCAAGTTTTTGAGTTTAACTACACTGTCAAAACAAATCTCATGTATCACCTCTCAATTTATTTAACATTCAGCCAAATTGTTTCAATTCAAAATTACTGAATGCCAAATCTGCAATTCAAATCAGCAGCTTTGCTTACCATTTCAAAATAATGCTGTAGTTTTTATAAAACATTTGTAACCCAGCTTTTGCCAGAAGATGACCACATTTGCCAGATAATTTATGCAGGACATTCTTAATGTTAATTTGTARTTATCACCTGGATTGCAATTGGGGAAACTACTCAAAAGCACTTCTATTTTGATAATAAACACCACAGAGGTTCTTTTTAACCCATGYTGAAACACAGCATTTGTAGAAATAAGTGAACATAGGAAGCTTTGACAWCCCTTCCTGCAGAACTCAGAAGAACAAAAGAAAAGGAGCTCTAACATCTGGAAGCGAAAAAAGTTGGAGCATTGCTCTGAATTCAAAGGTCAAAGACACATTCTTACAAAAGGACAATATAGACCTCAAACAGAATTATAAACAAGATAAAGCTGGGGCTTTGGTACAGCAGCAGCCTGCAGTTCCTGCTGAGTTCTTGCAAACTGGTTCCACCTTTTTCTTTTGAAAATTAAGTACAAAATTTCCCCCTTTCTGATTTTCTAGGGCCTTAATCTTTTTTCCAGAAGCTCTCAACCATCTCATCAATAGTTCCTGGTGGCCTCTRATAGGTTATGGTGAGCTTCATCAGAGATACCAGGAAATCAGAACCATCTACCTTCGTGCACACAGTCTCTGAGCCTTTATTGTTATCCCTCCTATCTTCAGAAAAGGCAAAAGGAGAACCCAGGAAATGACAGGTGAAAGAKCCTCATCTCATCCCTGGTGAGGTGATGGAACAAGCAATGTTGGAAGTCATTTCTAGGCATGWGAAGGACAAGCAATTCTTGATGAGTCCTTTTAGGCTCCACACATGACAGCAACACCTTTTCTGTCTCAACCAGCATCTCCCCACAGCAGCTGCAGGGCCTTGGATTCAAAAATAGGTGTGCAAAAAAATAAATAAGCCTCAAATCAACATAAAACCAGTTTCCTACTTTTCAAAGCTGGACTTAGCACCAAGAATCATGCTGAGGAGATTTGTCTTTTCCWCAAAACACAACCTTATCAGTGTGCAATTTCTAACAAAACTGGGAACAGCCCCCATTCCATCCACAGAAACTGTTTGGAGTAGGAGCCTGGCTTGCTAGAAAACAGAACCTTGCAGCTGCTTAATGCCAAAAGAGCAGCAGCTTGAGTAACTACTCCACAGAGTCTATCTATACATTGAGCAGAAGTAATGCACAAAAAAAGAACAAGACAAACTATCAGGCATTTGGGCTAAGGCTTATTTTCCCAACAAGATTACTGGTTCCTCAAGAGAGGGTTTCAGTCAGAGCACTGTGAAATGCAGCATGAGCAGAACTGGCATATAACCCTGTACTATTTGCTTGGGGGGCTGTTTCTTGCATACTTTTCTTTATTGAAGGGATGGGTGGAGAAAGGAACTCTTAAGAACTGCTTTCTTATTCTGCCCAACTTCCCATTTTCCTGTTCTTCCCCTCCTGCCTGTGAATACTTGACAAGAGAGTATTTTTAAGAAATACTCTTAATTAAGCATTACATAAAGCAAATGGCATGAAAAAGAATATAGTTAAGGAAACTGGTTTCYCTGAGAGCAGGAAGGCAACTCTAAACAAATAAGAAAATCACCAGTTTCTCATTCTTTACATACATTTT
>CADDXX010000356.1:529950-557978 GCA_902810485.1 Alauda arvensis
ATACATATATATGTATATGCATTGAATTTGACCAAAACATTGTAGCATACATTCTTTGAGTGTAGTAACTAACTCCTGCATCCCAAAAAAGTGGGCACAAAGGGTGAGCAAGCCATGGCAAAACCAAAAACCATTTCATGTTATTTAGACACCAAACACTCACAAAATGGCTTTAGTGTCTTGATGAAGACTATGCTCAAGCATTGGCAATATTTATGCTAAGGAGTTTTGAAGATAAAAAATTGCAAGAAAAACACCCCATCATTATGTAAGCAAACCTCTTGTTCCCAGGTAAGTGCAGCTGGATACAGGAGGATGATCCAAAGCAGCCACAGAAAGGTTTCAAACCACTCCAAATGGTTGTTGTTGCTTCTGAATTCAATGTGGGGCTTGAATTCAGAGAGGCAGCAATTTGGAGCTTAGAGTACACGAGCTGTAGCTCATCAAAGGTACACCAGCCTTGAACAGAGGCATCACTTCCTATATTCAGCTCCAACCCCCCACCCCAAACAGGACAGAACCATGGACAGATGGGATTTGAGGCCAAGGTCAACAATGAGATAACCACAACCTTCAAGCCAAGGGTCTGCTGAAAGACAGATTTACTTTAATCACATATCCTTAATGGATCCAAGGGTATTTCCAAGTTAGACTTCAATTTGATGCACGTTTCATTTTCAAAAGTTCATTGATGCTTTATGCTACAAACTTAGTTTCAGCTSTGGATGTTAAGGAAACACTACAACAGAACTAGTTTATTACAACTCTCCTGAATGCAAGTTGGCCAAAATAACTTACAGCAGAATAGCAGCTTGTCCCTGGGGAACTGAAGCCTAATTGTGCCTCAGATCCTGACCAAAAAAGAAAATTCAAACATGGTACCAATTTAAAGAAAACAGATTTTCAGCTTTCATTAAAAACAAACAAACAAACAAAAGCCCCCAAAGTTTAACATCTTGGGATTCTTGGAAATCAGAACCAACCAAACTTACTTTTTTTTACATAAGCAACTCACCTCTATCTGGAAATGTGCCTTCCACTCTTATTATAAGTAAAATCTCTGCTGGAAAATTACAGAAATGTTTTTTCCTGTCTCTTCATTTGCTATGTATGACAGCATTTTGTCTGAAGCCAGTTTCTGCTGTTTGCCAATGGTTTTGTCCATAGCCTCTTCCCCAGGGGGTTTCACACAAGWGGGGAGACTCTTTCATAAAAAAATATATCACATTAGCAGGAAATTTTGGAGGGGGGGGTGTGATGATTAATATGTGAAATACCTGAGTTTTGATAAAACTAAAAATCTGTTACAAACTCCATTACGTTTCTACAAAGCCCTTACAGGAGTATCTGGAAGAAGCAAATATTTCACTTTAAACACCGTGATACCACTAAAACAAAAAACCAAAAACCCAAATAAAATGACAAATTTAAATGCAAAGAACCCCCAAACCACCACCAACCCCAAACCAAAGTCTTCAACASCTGAATTCATTCCACGTGCTCAGAGCCAGGTTCAGCAAATGATCCCACATGCCCAGAGTTCACCAACTTACCTGAGAAGTGAAGGAATGCAGTAGTGGTTTGCAGAAGATATGAAAAGCCTTACAAAATTAAATCAAATTTCAGAAGGTAAGAGAAATGAAACCCAATGTAACTTTTATACACGTTACCACTGCTGCCAGAGGCACTTTAACTCTTTAAGRAACAATGAAGAGGATTCTTACTTCCAGTTTGCAGTCTTTCTGCATGTGCACAAGCGTTCTCAAGAACAACACCTCAACTATTCCTGGAAGACAAGATCCCTCTGCATGGTTTCCTACAGCCTACATTACACACTTSCTCAAAACCATGCCTAGGCTGAAGGAATGAATAAAGACAATTGACCTGCCAAATTCTATTGCCTTCATMGGGGAATATATTGTTTTAGCTCTCTTTAAAGGCTCCAGATGAGACTCTCATAGCCTTATTCCATTCCTTTTAAGCCAAAATCARATTGTTGAGTACAATACATAGGTAAATCACAGGTCCTCAAACCTGCAAAATAATTTAAATTCAAAATACAAGAGAGTGCCCTGCAGCTTTCTGTTTTGACTAAGTTTAGATTTGAAAAATCGCAACAGTTGCCAGCCACATTTTAAAATAAATTGCTTTTTCATACACAGAATTTTTACCATAATCAGCATATGCTTTGTAGCAGGACTTCTAATTTTCAAAGCCACGCCGGGCAGAAATTGCTACACTTTCAAACATTTCCAGCAACAACCTGAAAGCGAAACTGGTTTCACGAGTTTACTCCTTACAAAGAGAACAAAGTCACAATATCAGAAGTCATAAAAATTGCACGGGGAGGGGGGGAAGTGGCCGCAAAGAATCCAAAACTTTTGAAGCGCTGATATTAAAGAAAACGCTCCAGCGCTTCACATGAGCACGCTGGAAAACTGAACTTTAAAGGCTGGAAATACAGGAGGAAGTTGCTGAACCCCGGCACTACAGCGGAGCAGGGGGASAAGCGGGTCCGAGCGCGCCTGCGAGAAGCTGAAACTTTTCTCCGAGGCAGGAGCAAAGAGAGGGGGAAGGACAAAGCCCGACCCCWCACAGCCAGGCCGCAACAAAGGGGTCCAGGCGTGCCACCCCTCCGTGCCCCGGCCGGRCCCCCCCGCGGCTCCCCGGGACCCTCCGCAAGCAGCGGCACCCGCCCTACCCCCGGAGCCCCCGCCCGGGGCGGGCACAACCCCCTGCACCCCGCGGGGCCGCCCCCGCAGCACCCACGGGTGTCCCCGGCTCCCTCCCACACACYGCGGGGCCGCCTCCCCCCGCACGGCCACGGGGGCTCGCTCAGCTCCCGCCCACGCCTCAGCCCACGCCGCTCTCCCCACACAACTCAGGCACCGGGGCTTCCGCGGGGCCGCCGCGGCCGCGCCTCCCGCAAGCTCCGGTACTCACCAGCTCCTTTGTGTTTTCCATCAGGCCCTCATGGGTAAGAGCCGCCCGCCGCCTCTGCGCGCTCGCCCCGGGGCCTCGGGCGCGGCGGGTGCCCGCGGTCGGGGCCGGGGCCGGCGGGGCGGGGGTGACCCGGACAGTTCAGCCGCTCCGAGCGCCGGGGACCGTCCGGGACCGACTGCGGCCGCGGGGACATCAACAACACGAGCGGGYGGCGGCGCAGGCGCGGACACGCCCCCAGCAGGCTCGGGCTGCGCGGGGAGGCCCCACTGCCACATCCCCCCCACTCTGGGCGAAATCATTCGTTACCGGGGGTGGGCGCTCCGCACCGAGGCGAGGSACCGCGGAGGGTAAGGGCAGCCGTGTCCGCCAGCGAGTGGGCACGGGATATTCCGGTGACGGCCTGATGAACAGCCGCTGAGGGACGCTTGTTGCCTCACAGCTCAGGGGATCCCCCCCCCCCCCGCGGGCTCTCAATGGAGTGGCCCAGCCGTGCTCGGGTCACGTGGGACGCGGGATGGGCGGGGGCGTGAGGGCAAAGGGAGGCGAAKAAAGGAGTCACGTGACCGCGGGTCGCCGGTGAGGGGGCGGGGCTTGATCACATGGAAAGGGGGCGTGCCGGCGGCATGAGCCTATCACGGGCGAGGGGCGGGGCTAGGTTGGGTCACGTGGCCGGGCGCACGTTTTCCGCTTCCAGGTGCGGTGCGCGATGCGGGGCTCGGCGGCGGCCGCGGCGCGGGGAGCGCTGAAAGCAGGGAAGGTACCCAGAGTGAAGGCGCCGAAGAAGGCGTCTAAAGAGACCAAAGCGGCCAAAATGACGAAACCCAAGCGGACGGCGAAACGGCTCCTGGCCGCGGCGAACCACACGGCGGCTAGCGAGGCGGCGCGGCGCGCCCGCCACCTGAAGGTGCTGAGCAGCGCCTCGGGCGCCGAGCGGGAGCTGGAGGAGCTGGTGTTCGGCGACAGCCTCAACGTGGAGGAGGACGAGCTGCTGCGACGCCTGGCCGGGCCCCAGCGGGTATGGCACATCCAGGGCCTTGTCCGACCCCACAGCGGGGGCCCCGGGTGGGGTCGGTGCTCTCGGTGGCCCCGCTCGCTCCCCGGGCTCCGGGCCGTGCTCCCGGTCACACGGGCTGTGCGGTTGTTTTCAGGTTGCTGGTGCAGAGGGGAAAGGCCTCCAGGAAGAGTCCAGCGATTCGGAGGTGGAAAATGAAGCGAAAGGAGACTTACTGGCCAAAAAGCCGGCGTGGGTGGATGAGGATGATGAAGCCGAGGAAAAGTAAGTTCGGGTTGGGTGGTGGGAATTGCGTATCACRCTTGGGAGTGCGTGTAAGTGGCCTTGGTTTGAATGATCTTTGTGTTCTGTGTGTTTTTCTCCTCTAGTGTCGATATGACCCATAAGTACAGGAAAAATTACATGAAGAGTGATGCCGAGACAACGCTTACTAAGAAAAAACTAAAGAAAAGACTCGAGGARCAGTGAGTTTCACTAATGTTTTTGTGGGTGACTGTTCTGAGATGGGGTCATTCCTCTCCAGGGTGGGTGCCAGGAGGATGGCGCCACACTCTTTGCAGTGGTGCCCAGAACAGGATGAGGGGCAGTGACTGTAAACTTGAACATACAAAGTTCCATCTCAACATGAGGAAGGATTTCCTTCCAGGGAGGGTGACAGAGCACTGGAACAGCTGCCCAGGGAGGTTGTGGAGTCTCCCTCTGGAGACATTCCAAACACAGCTGGACGTGTTCCTGTGTCACCTGCTCCAGGTGACCCTGCCTTGGTGGGGGAGGGTTGGACTGGATGATCTCCAGGGGTTGGACTGGATGATCTACAGAGGTTTGATCTCTCCTCTAACCCAGCAATTTTGTGAGCTGAAATACATTTATTTGATGTTCAAAGTCACTTCTTAATCCACTGTGCTCATGTGGCCTCTTTAAAGCCAGTGCTTCCTGCAGCATTTGCAGTGTTTTTAAATCACAAATAAGAATAGGAAATAAAATGTGCATTAGCATTGTYTAGATTAATTTGTTTAATACTTGTATCCAAGTGCCCAAACTAATTTGTCTTCTAGGGAGTTATGCAAGAAACAAGTCTTAACAATTTTTAAAAAAAATCAAAAACTTGTATTGTGTTCTAAGTGCAAGTAATCCTGCAAAATTTTGACTGTGCATCTTCTAAGTACTTAACTCATAGGAGGAAATTACTGTGTCACAAAAATTAAGCTTTATTTCTCTAACTCTTTTCTTGTAAGGTTTCAGCAAGCCATGGGGGGAGTTCCTGCCTGGGCTGATCTAGAAAACAGGAAGAAATCCAAAAGGACTTCGAGTGACAGTAAATATGTCCAATATTATTCTGATAAGTGTTTCTGTGGTTCCCTGTTCAGCTTGCTGGAAGATAATTACTCTTGATGCCTTCTCACTTTCAGCAGTGTGCTAATACATTCTATTTTTGCATATGAKATGATGTACTTTAGTTTGACATTAGGTATGTCAGCTTTGTTCCTTCAGTGTGCTTTAATTTAATTTGTTTCAGTGAGGAAAATGTTGATTTTGCTGTGGGTGTTTGTGCAATGAGCTGTTTCCATGTTTTGGTTTCATGAGGTGAGAGTGATGAAGATGATGATCTCCTGCGTAGGACCGGCAATTTCATCACGAGCTCAGAGTCTCTGCCAAGAGGGATTTTGAAGGTAAAGACAAATCTTTCCACTTCAATTGGACTTAAGTGYACACTTTGGCTCTTGTTGTGTATAAAATTAGTGATTCTGTGAATTTGTTTCTGGGATTAGAAGCTCTAGAGGATAAGCAGACTGAACATGTGAAAGCATGAAACAAACTGAGGTGGATTGTTTGACAGAAGAATTTTCAGCACTCTAAATAGCATCCTTTAGTAGGATTTTAATTTCTGCAGAGGGAGGATGGAATTCTCCCTCAACTTCGAAGCTACTGAAATGATCTTTAAGAAGACAGCCTTAAATGAGTATTTCTCACAATGTTGCCTACAGCTATCTGAGATGAGTCACAATGCAGCTGCTTTYACACTCAGTTTTAAAGCAAGTAGAAAGGCTGGTGAGTTCAGCCTGKGTTTGCATTGGAGTTGCTCCCTGAATGGGCTGTGTGTGCTCTGCTCACCTCACACTGCCCAAAACTTCATCACAGGGCTTGAAGCATAAAGAATAATTGGCTTTTTATTCAGTGTAAGTGTTTGATGGGGTTTTTTTTAGCTGTCTGATCTGTGTTGTAGATGAGTGCCTGCCCTCCTGCAAACCAGGAACGTTTTGCCAATGGAAAACTGGTGACAGTGCAGTTYCATCCTTCAGCTCAAGTGGTGATGACAGCCGGGCACGATCGCTCTGTGTCCCTCTTCCAGGTGAAGAACCTCAGTTTGTACATGGTTACTAACACAGAACCTTTTCTTTGGGTGTACATGAATAGCCTGGAGTGGTAGCCTTTGTTTTCTCTCTTCCTCTGCWCACTGGATGTAATGTCTGTGGTTACAATGGAAATTCCTTGGTTAAAAGCATCTTGGGAGGAATTTCCACCTGTGACTTCACAACAAGCAAATGCAGAGTCCTGGCAAACGTTTTGTCTCAGAATTTTTAGCTGAAGGTTTGTGTTTAAAAATGTCTGGTTTGAAGGTTTGCAGTGATGAATTCTAATGTGGTTTTTTGCTCCTAAGTTAGAAAGCCTGTAGTGGGAACAGCCCACTTTGCTTTGAGACTGTAAAATTGCTGTGAAATCATGTTGGGGATGGAGAGGCTGTGCTGCAGGAAGAAGGTGTTCATCCTTCATAGTGGTGTACCTCTTACTACTAAAATCTCAGCTGAGAAGTTGATAAGATTTTTTTCTGTAAAAGTATTTGATATATTCCTCAATATGACAACCTGGTTTGTKCCTTTCTTTTTTGAAGGTGGACGGAATAAGGAACCCAAAAATACAGAGCATCTATTTAGAGAGTTTTCCAATTTATAAAGCTCRTTTCAGTGTGGATGGAGAGCAAGTTATAGCCACTGGTACTCACCACAGCATGTTCTTTGTGTATGACATGATAGCTGGGAATATCATCCCTATCCCAAAAGTRCGAGGTATGTTTTGCAGCTCTGTCTGGGCACAGTTGAAGCTGCTTTAAAAATTTTTTAAAAAATGAATTTGCTTTAAAAGGAAGTGCAGTGGGTTGTTGAAGGTTGTATTTTTAACTTGTCTTCAAGAAARTTAAGTACCTTTAGTGTTAATTTGTCTGGGATATTAATTATCACACATGAGCAAGGTTGAGTTCAGCTTCTCTGTGACAGCATACTGCAGAAATGAAAAGCTGCAGTCAGGTCCTAGTCATATTCATCCTACCTCTAAGTGTTGAAGCCAAAGAATAAATTACACCAATTTCAAGTTTCAAATCTCTTTTTWAAGGTGTGGAAGAAAAATTTCTCAGGAACTTTGAACTCTCTCCAGATGGATCATWTATGCTGCTAACTGGAACTTCAGGTTACCTTCACTTGCTGTCCATGAAGGTACTTTCTCTGCATGGTTCATGCAGCTTCACTTCCTTGGTGCCTTTTCCCTTTCAATCTGCTTTTATCTCATCTAACTTCCAGCTGAAGCCAAGGTATGATATGTACTGTGGCAGGCCTCAAAAATGCACTGCTGAATCCACCCACTGCAGCTTCAGGGAATTATTTTGGACTCTCTGAGACTTTGTTCTGCAGCTCCATGGGGCTGGTGGAGTTCAGGGCAGTTCCATGGGGTTTTCAGCAGGAGGAAGTSGTGTGTTGGTGGTTTATTTCATTGCAAAAGCAATGGAAACAGCATGGGAACACCTGGGGGTGGGAGAAATACAGGACTGCTTTTTTGGGAGTCATGCTAGTGCATGCTGCTGTACCCTGCTCATGAATCATGCCAAACACTGATTCATAATGCACAGAGCAATCTTTCAGCTGAATTTTAAAATGATGGCAGGTGGATTTGTTTTTAAGCTTTCACAGGGAAAAATACTTTTAAAGGAGAAAGTTCAGTTTTGTAKAACTCAGGCCCTTCAGTGAGGGAGCAGACAAGTGTTGGTTGGACTCAGGAGCTTGTGCTCTGCTCTGCAGGCACTGAAAATGTTGGTGYTGTTCTCTGAATGTCAGGGAAGCCAACTTAAGRCTTTTGTGGGACAGGAAACAACTTYCCTGTGGAATTCTGGTAGAATCTCTGACAGCATTGTTCTTCATCCTRCAGACAAAAGAACTGATCAGCACTATCAAGGTGAATGGAAGGTGCACTGCCTCTGCTTTCACCCCAGACAGCAGTAAAATATACAGCTATTCCAGTGAGTATTCCAGCAGCTCTAAKCATAATTCCATTTAAATTGTGTGAGTTCTTAGAAGTCACTTATCATTTTAGAAAAACAGTACAAAAAATTTATGCTGATGTCTCTCCTAAAAATATAACCAAGTGATTAATCATTAAAGAATGGAATTAACTATTTTAGTACACCTTTATTTCTTGGGATTTTTTTTAAATACCCTATATTTGATTGTAAATGAGCTTCTAGTTGTCATCTAATTGAATTTATTTTAGCAAAGTGGACTAACAAAGTGATGTGTACATGTGTTTTCTTTAATATCCCTCATTGTGCAACCAGAGGAAGGTGAAGTTTTCATTTTGGATGTGAGAAGTAGAAAGTGTCTRCACAAATTTGAAGATGAAGGTTCTTTGGAAGGAAAGTGCATTGCTGTTTCAAAAAACAATCAGTATGTGGCATGTGGGTAAGTGAYTGAATTTTGACAGCTTCTTCTGCTCTCATTTTGAAGYTCTTCAGTGAACTTATGGGTGACTGGTGAGAGTGTAGGAACATGGTTTGGTTCTAATAACCTTAAAGTAGACATGAATAGATGAATATTCCCTGTTTTATGATAATTCACTTTTTTCTGTGGAAATATAAAATACTGTAGTACACCTAAAATAGGAGTGATACTGGTACTGCTATTGCCATGGATGAGTTCAGCAGTTAATATTGAAATCACAAATTCTGTAACAGCAATTGATTCAGGGTCTTCTCCCTTTTCTGGTTCTCTTCCCTGTACTCTGAATTTGGCTCCTGCAAGGCAGCATGTTAGCCTTTCAAAAGGGGCCTCAACTGAAGGCCACAAGCTGAAACTGGTTCTCCAAATTTATTGACATGCAGCTTCAGCTGGTGTCTGGATTCTTCTCAATGAGAATAGCAAATAAATACAGGATTACAATATATATTTTCCTAGTCCACTGTAGAAGAGGATTTTAAAATGAGCTTATGCTACAGTTATAAAAAAAAACCCACAATAAAAAACTTGGAAGTTATTTCAGAATATTTTGATACCTGGCTCTCCTTGCTTTGAATTCATCCTGGTAAGAGATGGGCTCATCAAGGCTCTCCATAGTTGAGTCTTTTATTATAAAAGTAAAAAGAAAATCCAAACCAGCAAAAACCTAAACCCCTTCACTAAATATTGTTATAAACACCAAAGGAAGACCAAGCTCCTAACAAAATATTATTACAAACTCCAGTAAATAATTGGAAATTRCATTTTCAGGTGAGTAGTGGCTGTAGATAACAAGGCAATATGTACTGAAATGTTACTTTTTGGTATAATCTTTGTTCATTTTGTTCTGTAGCTCATCTTCTGGAGTTGTAAATTTATACACTACTGATACCTGCCTCAAAGAAAACCATCCTAAACCAGTCAAAGCCATCATGAACCTTCTTACTTCTGCCACCTGTGTGACCTTTAATCCCACCACTGAGATTTTGGCAGTGGCTTCCCGTGATGCTGATGAAGCTGTCAAATTGGTATGTTCAGCTTTATTGCAATATTTCTTTTGTGTCCTGCTAAAAATGCTGCTGGTGACATAATAAAACTGATAGGAAGCAGATTCAGGTACTGCAAAAGGTGCTGGACCAACCAGATCAAGRCATGGCCAAGACACTGCATTTACAAGAATATAATTTTATTTTCTTTAGTAAAGTTGCTCTGAAAATAACATTTTGTAGTTTAGTTTACCTATTCACCTTTTTAAAATGCCCTCTAAAATGTCTGGAAGTGTTTGAGGCCAGGTTGGACAGRGCTTGGAGCAGCCTGGTCCAGTGGAAGGTGTCCCAGCCCATGGCAGGGGSTTGGAACTGGATGARAACTTTTAAGGTCCCTTCCATCCTGACCAGTCTATGATTCTATTTCAGAGCTGTAAATACAGCTCAGCAACAAATGTGAGTTTTCAGCAGCTGTAAACTGTAACCATCTCATTATGTGGGGTTTTTTTGCCAGCCTTATCACAATTCTGGCCAACAGTGGCTCTGTTGAATTAATCTGAGGATTTCTAGGCCTGAGAATTGCAATAATTGGTTCCCTGGTGTATTCCCTGCTCCTTTTCTTCAGTAGAATTTCTATATGTAGTCATGTAGGGTACATTGAACTTGACATTGAGCTTCAATTATAGATTTGTAGTTTAATTTTATTTTCAGTGTTTTCTTCCTAACTTTAAATTCTGCCCTGTTTCCCAATAGGTGCACCTTCCTTCATATACTGTATTCTCAAATTTCCCAGTGTTCAGAAGAAAACAGATTTATCTCACTCAATCTATGGACTTCTCTCCCAGAAGTGGATATTTCTCTATAGCAAATAACAAAGGCAAAGCTTTGTTATTTAGGTGGGTGCTAAGTCCATTAATGCCAGATGTTTGTGTTCTGTGAGATGGGGCAATGACTGTAAGTGATGAAGTGATTCCTGATCTGAATTTCACCTGATGAGTTACTGCAGTGTGGGGTTGGCTTTCCCTGCTGGAGAACAGCCCTTGTTTTTTGTCTGGTTATATAATACACCCTGTTTCCATACTTTTTGCTTTTCCTCCCCTGCTGCTGTGGTCAGGAGTGAGGAGCAGTGCTAACTCTAAGCAGGAATGGTTTTTTTTTAACTCACAACTTCATGGTGCTTGAAAAAACTGCTTAATTTTAAGATGAGATTTTAGTGATTTTCGAAGAAAGGGGAAATTTATAGAAATATTCCTAAATATTAATAAAACTTGTGATTTGTCCTTTATTTGAGCTTGAACTGCATGTTATAATGACAAGTAATTATCACAGGTGGATGTTTGCTATCTTCTACTACATTGGTGTTTCAGATTAGCTGAGGATACTCAGTGACACTGCTGTTGTTTCTTTGTGTTGTCCCCACAACAGATTACTGAGAAGTTTTAAACCTCTCTTTTTCTTTTTTTTTCCTTTAGGCTAAAACATTATTCATCCTTCTGAAAGAGGATACAGGAGAAGATGAACCAGTAACTGAGGTGAAAATAGCACTAGAACTGTTCACAACATTGGTTTGAGGAGCCTCAACATTTTCATTTTGCTGCCTCCACTTCTTTAGAGGTGGCAGGGAGAATTTCTTAACCCTGTGTGATCTGTCCTGCTGGGGTCACTCATGGGCTGGAGTAGGGCTGACTGCATGTTAAGCTTGCATAGAATTTTGTGATGGCTTGATGTTTGGAAAATACTAACAAAATTCTCTCCACTAATCTTTCCCCAGGTGTTGTAACCTGCAGAGACAAGGATGCAGACAAAATCAAAGCTTTTTTTTTTATATTTTATATGGAAGCTACAAAATATTAATAGAATATATGTCTTTTAAAGTTTGTTTGTATGAAATAAATATACCTGTTAAGTTTCCAGGCAACTTGTTTCAGCTTATTCCAATGTTTCATGTAACCTCACAAGTAAGATTTTATTGCTTGTCATTCAAGCTGGTGTTTTCCAAAATATTTCCAGATATTCTCAAGAGCTGAAAATCACACAAAAGTTTACTGCAAAAAATACAGAAGATTAGGCAGGCTTTGGCATAATGATTAAATACAACACAAGATTCAACATGAAACCACTTAAAATATCATTACTTAGCATGAACTTGGTATTAACTTCATTAACTTAGCATTTACTTAGCTCATTTAACCTAGAAACTTAAATCCTTAAGATGTGAAGTTACCCATAAAGTTCCACGAAAAGAGAATTAGAAGAGAGAGAAAGACAGAAAAGATATAGAAAAACCACAGAAAAATCATAGAAAAATCAACTTATTTGGTTCTGGCATGAGTAAGACCAAACTCCAAGAAAGCTGGCAGGGCCATACAGCTAGGTACCAGGTGATTATCCCTTTCAAGCCCTTGGGACTTTGTGGGCTCACCTCCTAGATGGGATTTCTGGAAGCTCAGCCAATCTGAGGGGCCTGGGGGTGGGGTACTGTCACCTGAAAGGCTGGCCTGAGCTGCCCCCAAACACAGACAGACACASASAYACAGACATATGGGAATACAGCTGGAGAGCAGGACTCWGAGCACTGCTCRASTTGTGACTGAAGGGGATGTGYYAAGTGTAGTGGGCAGCAAGCCCTGGCAAGTCAAGGCAGAACCMTGARTGAGGAAGGAAAAGGTGTTTGGTTTGCTTTGTTTGAGAGGAATCATGCAGGACTGCACATGCCTGTGTGGGTTTGTGCAGAGCTAGGATTTAGCAATGTTACTAAAGAACATGATTGTTGCTAATTTTAGCTATGGCTGGAAAGGTGTGCAGACTGAGTTCTGTAATCAGTAATGCAGGTGTCCTCACAGCTTGGCCTTCAGATCATCCTAGTGATRYATGATTGGGGTCCCARTGGGGGTCTAGGGTGAGCAAGTGCTGTTCAGCAGTTCCTGGTAGCCTGCTCTCTGTGTCGGTACTGTTCACCTCCCTGCTAGCAGGCTGGAGTGCTGTCTCTTTTTCTGTAGAATATACCAGATTATCCAGCAGAACCTGTAAATCCCCTCAGTCTGGGTCTCAAGAATGGTTTCAAATACTTTAGGCACTTCCTCCAGATCTTTATAGAGAGGAGGTGAGGCATCTCACCCATGCCTCCAGATCAGTTGGAGAGGAAGGCACCTTTACCACTGCCAGGCCATGACAGACTTTGTGTTTACCCCTCTGCCTCAAGAGGCAGAGATGTGGGGCATGGCCCTGCAGCCCAGGAAGAGGCACTCCACCCCCAAGTTACAAATAAGGTGTGAATCTGGAATGTTCTCCCCTTCCTTAGGTAYCATTGGTTAAAAYTGCACTGCAGTGTCCCCRCCTCAGTTACCCTCATTGGTTACTTYCCYTCAGCCCACCCCTTTGCAGTCCCTGCTYCTCTTGKTAYTGGACCCTGACCCTAAACTCCACCCTTGCTCTACCMTATAAAACCCACTACCCCACCTTTCTTCTCGTCTCTGGGCTGTATTTGAGATGTGTTGTGTTTTATGTTTCTGCTTAATAAATGAATTCCCGATTTCCATAAGGAACCCATCTGATCTCAGTGTTGATCACTGGGGGCTGTCTGTGACCCCAGGGCTCGGGGGAGTTGTTGAGTTGTTGTGCCCCTCAGGGTGGAGTTAACCTGGGTTCACTCCCATTGCAGTTTCAGATGGTTTTCCAAATAAAAAAATAAATCCGTATAAGGCAATTAATTCCATTTTCCTCTCTCCCTCCCTAAACTAAGGTGCTATTCTCTGGCCACTCAGCCTGGTACTTCAGTTCGTATACTGGCCATCACTGATTACAACACTGGATTAGTCCAGGTTCACTCAGTGGGTCTCTTCCTATCTGTTTCCAGTTTTTCAATATACATTTCAATGTAGAATTTATAATACAATAAAATATAAAATATAATAAATATAAATTATAATAAATTATAATTTAGAATTTATCTCCCATTTTAGTTATAGAAGAAACTGGTCCCATATCCAATAATTACAAATATACAAGCTTTTAGCTCTGAATGTCATAGTGGTGTTTTTGGGTTTGTAACGGAGGGGGGATAGGGAAGAGGGACTGCCAGGCTGGCAATCACTAAAATCGACACAAGAGGGTGCTTCAAGTCCACAAATGTGATCACAAAGCTAAAGCAACTCACAACCCCGGGAAACAATCACGGTCCAACACTCTCTCAGCAAATGAATATTTATCTCATGGGCACCCCCATGCTGATATGCTGGCAAACTCAAATCAACACAGCACTCTGCCATGAACTCTCAGAGTTCAGCAAGAATGCAAAGAATGCAACGGAATTAACCAAACTTCGGCACAAAAGCGGCTCCAGATGAAGTTGGGGTGGGCTTCAATTGTAAATGGAGACTGGTTTTTCTTCTTTCTTCATTCCTCCACCCAAGTCACGATGTTGGGAGCCTGTGCAATGAGACAGTGGAAGAAGGATTTTTCTTTAAACTACGAGCTTAGCTTGATACAACTATTCCTGATACCTCCTGGGGACAACCTCTAATACATTCTAGGGGACTTGAATCCCTAAAATATTTCTGGGGACTTGAACCTTTGGGGACAGGGGAAACTCTGACCCCCTGAGGTTGGCAACTCAAACCTCGCCATGATGAGCTTAGCCAGGGACTCAAACCCCCCTTTACCAGTAACTCTGTGTGGGGATTTGTATCCCTTGTCAATRATCCCAAGAGAAATAATTGAAATGATGCCTTTTCTTACCCCAGGGATCTTGTCTCGAGTCCCTGCTGGTCAGAAGCTGATGTTCTCCCTGAGAATTCCTCCAGGCTAAAACTAAAGGCATCAGTGCCAGCTGGAGATCTGTAGACCACAGATTCATTGAAGCTCTAGGCTGATCTGCCTGGCCCTCCAATTTACTGTCATGAAATCTCCAAAATATCAGAATAAGACTCCTTAACACTAATTTGGCTTACAAAGGGCATAATTTATTCAGGCCTRAGGTTGCACAAAGGATCCTCCTAACCATTTGTACACACGTGATTTTACAAGTGAGTGCATATTACAATTTACCCATTACCATAAAACCCACCCCAAGTTCTCAGATCCAGTCCTTGTTTTGTCTGTTACTACATTCTTAAGCCAGATGTCTTCTGCTTATCTTCAGTTTTTGCATGCCTTGTTTCTCTGCTAAAAGAAAGTGAATTCCAGTGATCTTAGGGGTAGGTCTGATAATTAGAGGCTGTGACATACACAAGAGTAGAAAAATCACCCAGCAGCTGGCAAAAAGTCTAGAAGAAACTGTCTAAGAGAATTTTTATCTGCAGTCATTTCTGGAGGCTGCAAAACTCAAATTATAATTTGAAGAAAAAAGTGTTCAATAGCATGCATCCAGCATTGGATCTATTGTTAAAATAATTAATTAATGCTATATTGCTTCTCTGAGCTTGGGATGTGGTAGTAAACAAGTGTCTCATTGCAATCACACAGAGCTGTGCATTGTGTTCCATGCTCTCCTACATCTGTCTGGAAAGAAGCTGAATGATACTTCTGGATCTTGCACTTAAAATTAGCCATAATAACTCTCTGATTTGTTTGAAGATATCCTCCAGCAAATAGCTCCTCCAGCAAATCATATTTTCACCTCAGAGCAATTAAACCAGTGGAACAAGACTTCACTTGAATATGTTTACTGCTCTAATCCTGCCTTTGCCATATGCTGATTTCCCCCAGAGGGAGAAAGTCTGAGTACCMTGCAATATTTTCCAAATAGAATAATAAATGAGTGGGTGTTTGAGCTCTGAAAGGATGTGAAGCCCTGAAGCTGGTGTAGCTATTTTGGTATTTTACTTGCATAGAGCAAACCCAACATTTTTCCAGCATGTTTTCAGCTTGGAACCCTGTGTGTGCTTATGCCAAATTTGGCTAAGAACAAATTAAGGTAAAGTGCGTATGACAAATTAATGAACAGGTCAGGCCTCTCCTATCACACATTTCCAGGTGTGGAAGGTTGTACTAACTTTTAAATACAGTAATAAGTACAGTTTAAGCCTCTTCTATCCCACTTTTCCAGCTGTGGAAGGTTTTACTAACTTTTAAATACAATAATGAACATGTTTCTGCTGGAGGGCCCTGCAGGAAGGGGAGCCCATGACCAGACCCTTTTGCCTGACAGGGCTGTTGGCAGCCAAGCTAGACCCTCCTCACAAGGACATGCAGCCCTGCTCCTGCCATAAAACAGCTCCTTTATCCTGGTCAGATGCAAGGGGGTGTTTTTGGATGCTTTTCTGTGCAAGGAGGCTGCAGAAGGACTGGCAAAGGGCTGTAGACACAGAGCAGGTTAATACTCCACCTCAAGGCTGCAGTTCAGTGTGGGGAAGATGCTCAAGGAGAGGGGAAACCTCATTTTTCTTCTATGTGCTTGCTTATAGAGATCAAGATTTCCAGACACAGGATGTCTCTGAGCATCACTGTTCCAGTTACATATTTGGCAWATAACTGTAAAAATTGTGGACAGCTGGTCCCACAGGCCTGGGGTGGTCCTGGGTGTGTGTCAGGCTCCTGTTTCAGTAACAGCAGCATGGTCTGTGGCTGCTCCAAGCTGATGCTCTAAGGCATCCCCAAATTCCTAAGTTTTTTCTGCCTTTTCCCTAGTCTGTCCTCTGGAAACCTCTTCTATGCTTCCAGGCAGACTCAGGGAAGGCTGCAAGAAGTCTCTGGCTCAACCAACTCCCTAAATCTAAAAATACAAGGCATGTAATTGCTGTTAGCACTTGTAACAGCCTTAAACCTGTGCAAAGTTAACCAGTGGCTTTAATGGGGCTGCTCTCTATTTAGATTATGTTCCTGATGAGCTTGTCCTTGCTTCATTACTTTACTCCCTTCATAGTTTTCCTGCACTTTGATACCAAATGATCCTTTGCTCTCAATGACAYGGAGCACATGTTTCTGTGAAGCATGTGCTAATCTCACTTACAGACAYAATTTGCTTTATGAGTGGCCATGCCACCTCCAGAGATCAGCCTAGTAAGGAGGACTAGAGAGAAAATGTGCAAAAACTGAGTTTAGTAAATTTTTATGCTAATGAATTTATATATTGTGATGAAAGGGAAGAGACTGATATCCTCCAGGTAGTAGCATATACTTCATTAACTTTATTAGGCAAAATGACTTAAGACTTCAGCAATATCAAATCTAGTCCCTGCCCAGAGAAGCAACACAGTGCTTATGAGCATCATTAACTGCCAGAGCATATGCTTGCACATATGTAGTAGAAGTGAGATCACTCTAAAGAACTCAAATTTATTTATTATTTACATGTCACTCAATTTCATGGATGCATGGGAGTTGCTGCYACAAGTGTTGAATTGGGTCACTCTGTGTGCAGCCAGTTATCCTGGAGGTTGTGTAGCCTGGTTTTAGCCCTGGTGCATCCACAGTGTGCTTTGAGCTGTGATGTGGAATTGCACCTGAGTGTAGTTCTTTCTGGCAATATTTTTGCTGGTGTGGTTCCTCTAAAGCTCAGAGCAGTGGATGGTTTGTTTGCATGAAAAAAGGCCTCCTGCTTTGTCAGAAGAAAGTTTGTCTTAGCTCTGCAAAGGAGCATTGTGATTTTATGTGCAGATAGCTGGGATAATTTCAGCTAAAAAAAAACAAAAACCCAAACATGTCAAGATTTTAATCAAAAGAGTCTTCTGGTGCTTTTACTCAGAAGAACCACATGCAGAATAGTTGGTGTTGGTAAGTGTTCTCTCTGCTGCACTCTGCTGTCCTGGAGAACAAAGATGTTCTTTGGGGTTCAAACAAAAATCTAAATACTTCATATATTCTCCTTGTCTAATACTATGTAAAAACACAGAGCTCTGATATGGGACATTTCCCCCCCACCCTTTTCCCCTCCTCAGCTCAGGCAGAAGGATTCTCATTSTAGTGAATCTTTATCCAACTGAATGAAAACAGGATTTATTTTTTTTTAAGGAGGGGAGGGAAGTAATTTTTAGACCCTGTGCCAGAATTTTGTTCTTTTGTGCAGCTCCTGTGGGATTGGCCTGTTGGGGTTCCCTGGTCCAGCAGCTCCAGGGGTGCTGCCATTCCTGATTCTGATGACAGCTGCAAAGAACCTACTTGCAGGGTTAAAGCCTTTCAGCATGATAAATTCTATTCCCACCCCCCCCCCATCATTTCTTTCCAACCTCACTTTTTCCTTTTTAATATAACTAAGCCAAGTGGGATAAAACAAGGAGTAGGTTTCTGCACTCCAGGTAAAATTTATAGCTTTTGAAAAGCTCCTGTGGCTCAGGATGTTAATTGTAACCTAGGACTGGAGCTAGAAGTAGTAAATCTTTAATAACCTCATGTGCTGCTGCTCGGAAAGAGGGAAAGATTGAACAGTCTGTTCCTCTAAACACACTGGGATGTCTCTTGGCACCAGTTTTGGTGATGGCAAAAAACTTGGAATTTAAAAAAAAACACTTAAAAGTAGTCCAAAGCATGCATACAGGAACAAGGGCTATATCCAGATTTCTCCAGTGTTCAAGCAAAATTTGATTTTGTCATGGTGACCCGGGTGGGAGGGCAGGAGTCATGGATAATTCTGGGAAGGGGTGGGAGAGCTCAGCTGGGGAAAGGAACCTGTTCAAGTACTGGTTCCATGGCTGCATTTCATCCTTCTCTGTTTTTCCTGGGGCTTATCTTGTTTGTATGCACAGAGACAAAAAYCCATTTTCAGCTCCTCCCCTGAATTCCTTTCCCTGTATAATTTTACTGTGTATTAAAGGGGGCATCTGCAAATCCAGCCCCAGACCAGAACTCCTTTGCTGTAGGCAAGCATAAAGCAAAAACATGTTGTCTGCCTCAAAAAGGTTTACAAGGTTATATTTTTGTAAAAGTAAATCCATCTTCCTCAGCTTTGCTTTTCATTCTGAGGTGGTAATTTAATCTATTCTGCTGTTTACCCATGAGTTAGATGCTGGAGTCATTTGAAGAGTATGAAAGAGTGTTAAAAAACTGTGACAATCTTCTGAAAACTTAAAATAAGCAGGTTTCATGACCCAGCAGAATAATTCAGAGAGACTCAAGTGATTCATGGCAGAGGKAAGACATCTGATGAACAGCTCTAGTACAGGAGGGCAGATGATGCCAGCTTCATTTGCAAGTAATTGTTTTTGTACATGGCTGGCATGAAATCTGCAGCAACCTGGCATTTCAACGTGCTCCTCAATACAAACTGGCTACAAAAGGAGATGCATTAATATTCAACCAGCAATATTTTTACTGGACCTAATTAATTTATATAAAAATCTATCTATTGGAGAGAGAGAGCGTGAAAACCACTGTAAAGCTGGAATGTTGTTAAAAGTACTGATCTGTGATTTTTTCTGATTTTCAAAGTGTGATTTTATTGCTGGGCTGGCCCCACCAAGGTAGGGCAGTGTAGGGGTCTAGGGTTTTTCTGTGAGATAGGATTAGGAGAAGCAAAGCAGGCTCAAACTTAAATGATATAAAGATAGTTTTATTCACACACAGTAAAAAGGAAAAAAAAAAGGAAACAAAATGAAACTTTCAAAACACTTCTCCCTCTCCCATCAGCTTGTTTTCTTTCTCACAGACATTGTATAAAGGCAAAACTCAGAACCCAAGGTCTGTACTACTTATAAAACAATTTTTCATCAGTGTCTTTAGAGAGAAGTCTTTTCTGGTTATGGTGACTCTCCACAAGAAAGGAACAGTCTGCTTGTGGCTGTGAGCTCTCACAGAAACAGCTGCCTGGGAACCTGTCTCTGTGCTTCTCCCATRTCACACAGCTTTTCCCATCAGCTGCACTTGGGCCATGGACTCTGCATTCTGGGGTGTCATTTTAAAATCAACAGTTCAGGTGCAAAGGATGTTCTTCATCCCATTCAAGGGCAGAGATGTCTCACTGGCTGAAAGGACTGTCATTTTTTTGGTCCTTCATTGTATTTTCTCTTGTAGTTCTTTATCAGTTATTCYTGTGCACCATGAAGGTTAAGGAATGTGGCCCTTTGTCTTTTGGAACARCGATTTTTGCAAACAATTGCTGTTTTTATGAAGCCTTGAGAGCAGCTGACATCCTGTCAGTGCTTTGGCATGAGGCACTTTGGGGTGAAGCTGCAGGTGGGGATGACTGGAGCTCATTTATGCAGAAGAACTTGGTGAAAGGGGAAAAAACCCCTTGTATCCCTCCCCAAGCTTGTTTGCCATCCTGCTGCTAGGTACAAATGCCTTCCACTGAAGGGACCTGCTCTTAGCAGATATCTGGGAACTTTGGAATAAATTGTTGGGATTCAATGATAGATCCATATATTGGTACATCTYTAGTTCTCCTTGATCCTCATAAATCCACAATCACCACAGGCTGTCTCTTGCAGTTTTGCTTTCCTTATGTTTTAGGGAAGTTTTAGGGAAATGAGGGGCTCTGTGGGCTTSAGGAATTGTATGAACTGTGATGCAGAACTGGATTTAGATGTTGGTGATGTGGCTTGATCATGTCTGAATGATGTGCTGTTGACTTAATAAATGTCTGAAAGCAAGCTATTTATGTAAAGGTTAAAACTCTGCTGACTATTTGAGTGCTTGAATGAAGAGCCTGAGAGTTCAAATCTCTGTGTTTCTCTTTACCTTTTCTCTAGCTGCTGAATTATTTTTATTGCATTTCATTTTATTCAATAACCTTATCACAGACTTAAAATGAGTTTATCCCCTGCTTTCCCTCCTCACACAGAAGCTGATGAGGTCTCAATTTTCCAAATAGACTTCATTTACAGTTGCAGAAACCTCTGAAAATTGAGGCTTTTTCCTTCCCCCTTGCAGTTCCAGAGAGTAAATGGTATGCAGTGCTATGAGCAACACAGCCCAAAGCTTTTCRACTGAAAGTTCCTGTTTCCAGAGCTGGGAGAAGTCTTTTGTCAATGGAACAAGTGCAGAGCAAAGCAATAGCTTTTCATTTTCTTTGATGTGATAATCCGAGGTTCAATCCCAAGCGATTCCCTTTCTCTGCTTGTGCTGTGCTTCAAGCATTGCACCTCMTACTTCCAACCTGCATGGAACTGAAACTAATAACACAGAATGGCAAAGTGCACATTACTGATCACTGGGAGGATGTATCCTATTTTATACAGCTCTTTTGAAATTAATAAAAATGAAGCAGCGAGTTCTAATTAGGCACTTCTTGGCAAAGTATGGACTGACTTTGTTTTCTTTAGTGGGCTGTAATTGTGTATCCGTGTATTTCTTTGCTGCTACTTGGAAAGAGTTAYATTTTTGCAGGAACATAACCCATTTTCCCTTTATTGTAATTGTTTTGGAATAAGAAGCAATCATCCAGGACTGAACAACTTGCTCTACCAAACATTTTGTTCTTAATCCTAGTAAATTGCTTTGAGAATTGAACAAAGCTCTGCTCAATCATGCAAGATATCCATTCCAAAGAACTCCAGGAAAGTAAACCTGCCTCAGCCAATTGCAATCATCTTTTTTACTTCTCARAGATAAAACTGTAAGAGCATGGTTCCAAATGCACAGGAATCTGCACTCAATGAAGAAATCAGTTTAATAAAACAACTTCATGTTCCTCATCTAAATCTGCCAACCTGGCAAGTGTTTAACTTCTAATTTATTGCTAATAGAGCAATTCTGCTCTGACAGGACCTTCCATCTGTGGGTATGGGTGTTTTGCAGCTAGGAATGAAGGTGTTGAGCCCTTCTGGATGGACCTGCATGAGAAGGCAGAGAGTGGAGGGGATGAGGTGTAAAACAGGAGTCACTTGTGCTTTTTATTGACAGTGTGTTTGCAGATACTGCTTGTACCCCCTGTGCTCCAGACAAAACCCCACAGGAACCTGCTGACAGATAACAGAATTGCCTTCCCCCCTCCTTTTTTTTTTTGCTTGTTTGTGGCCTTTTGTTTGTTTGTTTGTTTGTTTGTTTGTTTGTTTGTTTGTTTGTTTTTGGACTTTATGTACCAAGTAGATATTTGTATGGATGGGAAAATCTCATTTGAAATCTTTCCTCTGATGTGCAAGCACATTCCCTCTAAAACTGGAATTTCAATCTTACAGTTTTTTTTTTCTTCCCCCCTTCCCATGTCACTTGTTGGCTTTATTTGTTTTTTGAGTCAGAAATTGAGTGTACAGACTSCACACCATGTTCTTGTACTGGCCACATGCACTCAGCCATCTTCTTAGAGAATAAAAAAGGTAATAAAAGTTTCTATGGAATAAGAAAAGTGATATTGGTGRTAGTTATTGTTCAAGGAAATGCAGCATTTTTCAGAGTTGTGTGAAGATTTCTTGTACTTTATCATTTCTRTTTGTAACTATGGGARGTTGGTAGTGACTGCTTGAAAGAAACCATCCACCTATTGAGTAAATAATATTTTACAGGTTAGTAAAGAGTTCCTTTCCTATTTCTTTTRAAGATTATAAAGTAGTGAATATGACAGGAACAMAAAGTTASGTTTTGAAACCACTGGGGTGTAATAAGCTAATAATGATGGAGCCTTGGAAAAGGGCAATGCACCTGGGCATTTTCAGAACCTCTGTAAATACAGGTTGGTAAAACAGCTAAATAATATTCATTTTATCACTACAAGTGTCTTCCAACTCTTGGCAAAGTGCTGCTCTGTCTTCAGTTTGCTGCTCCACGAGGCTTCTTCATTAGCAGAAGCTGTTTGTGGTTTGTTCTTTCTACAAACTCCCACTGAAAATATTCACAGCAGTGTCTTAGTTCTGCATGACACAGATAAAGTCAAATCTGGGTTTAGGATGTTATAGAAAAAAAAAAGTGAAAATGCATTTTAAAAAAWCCTAATGAAAGGTTTGTGCTTTTAAATAAGTCCTGCAAATAAAAGCCTGAGACACCCTATCAAAGGCAATCTGATTTAAAGTTCTAGAAATGCATTTCCACACACTTGGAAATTGGGCTAATTTTTCTTYATACACTGTTTGCACATACAGTAGACATGAATATTGCAAAAACAACAGAAACAACAACAAAATTTGTGAGCCAGAACTCAGAGCTTATGTGACAGTCTGGGAATCCACATGGCCAAACAAGAAAAACCTGAAGATACACTAATTACATTAACATGTACAAATTGGAAGCTGTAATTGAGTCCATCAGTTTACTTTGGGATAATAGAAAAATAGACCATAAAAATAAACAGGTGAACAAAATTGTAGTCTTTTCAATTTACACTTTTCCTTGTTTCTTGCAATTAAAATTAATTAATTGTCATCTGTTTAAAAAACTGATTGATGAATAATTGCGCATTTATTMCTGTTTAAGACTTTTCCTTCATAACCTGTACCCATTTTCCATTCACATACAATGCCTTGCTTCCAGTTCCTGGCCAAGGTGAAGGAAAAGTGATTATCCACGTTATTAATGTTGGGAATTTGTGCAAGGATATGAAACTTGAGTGGATAATAAACATATAGGGTTGCAGAGAAGTGCTGGTATCTTGAGACTGAGATGGGCTGGTGCTGTCCTGGGCACCCTGTGGTGAAACCCTCTCAGAAGAGGAAATAAATGCAGTGTCCAAACAGAAGGACAATCATGGTGCAAAGAATAACACATTTATCCAGGTCTCTGTTTGCAGACAAATTGGAAAGGAGAAAGATATTTGTAAGAGTTGATGTGATGAGGTTTGGAAACAACCTTCCTGTTGGAGTCGTGGAAGGCAGAAATCTTATCTGGTTTTAAAATAAAGCCTGTGGTTTGATAAAAGGAGTAATTATGCTGAGGTTTGCTGTCACAGGAGGGGGTACAGTAGGAATACAAAGCCTGATCTGGAGCAGTGGAGGAAAAAAATGAAAAGAAAATGAATTTGAAATGKGAGGTTTTTTTAACCTGATGTAAATTCAACACTATATTTTCTCATTTGAAGTCTGTTCAAAGTTAGAATTGCTCAYAGTTATGCACATAATTGACTTGGGTTTTTTTGTGTCTGGAGAGGCACCTATGCAAAACTGCTTCTGGAATGTTGTCTCTTTGGATTCAGGGAAGAGATAGCACTTTATGCAGTCTGCACCTGCATGGGGGACTGAAGGAATTGGTTGAAGACAAACATAAACAAGGCTTGATTTTAATTATGACTTTCAGAGCCCTTGGTTTGCTTGAACTTGAGGGAACCTTTCTGAAGAGGGCTTCGACGGCAGATATCAGCTTTATTTGCTTTGTGGTTTGTGTGTTTGTTTTCCCTTAAGGGAGGGGGGATCGAGCAGTGGAGGGGAAGATTTTCTTTGGCTTCTCCTGATKGTGCTGGCAGGGAGAGGGAGCAGCCTGATCCTGGGAGCTGCCTCCTCCCTGGGGAGGGAGCAGGGACTGCTGATGTTTGGGCAGGGAGCTGTCCATCCTCTCAGGGCACTGGAAGGGTTGTTTTTCTGAAGAACTGGAGCAGCTTGAGGGATAAGGCTCCAATCTGGAGGGGAGAGCCTGCTCTGCAAGGATGTGTGTGGAGGGTATTTATGGCCCCCTCTTAACATAATTTTTTTGACCAGTGGATCTGAATGCTGGCTACTGTAAGAAGTTCTTTGCTTTAGGCCAGTTGAAATAAAGCTTTAAGGGATAAAACAGCCCAGACGTGGCTCCTGGCTGTTATTCAGCACTGGGGTATGTTTTTAGGGAGCTGGGGTTTGCCATGGCTCAGGGCACCCCTCTGCCCTTTGCTGCTTTGCCCCTGGATTTCTGAGACACAGCTGCAAGAAGATCTGGAGTGGAATTGGCAGTGGTTCTTGATTATATCTGCTTCTAGTTGCTTCTCTTAGTACTGTTTTGTTTCATTTTTCTCTAATGTACTGCAAACCTTTTTTTTTTCCTGCAACTGAAGTTCCTTTTTCACAATGAGGCAAATCCACACCTAGTGTTCTACTGCCTTTTTTTTTTTTTTCTGCAAGCAAATGGAGTCTGATCTGAGTGCTATGGAGTATTTGTGCTGCGGGAGGGAGATGCACTAATTGGGTGGGCTTGGCTGGGTGTCAAAGCWCCAAGTGTCATAAGGAAGATGAATACAGAGCAGCTGGGATTGCAGCCCAAGCTGGATGCTCTCGCTGCTTACAGAGGACATTTAGAAAAGGATGGGAAAAACTGTCAGGCTGAAGCTTTGTGTTTCTCCTCTGTAAACTTGGTATTGATTGTTGCTCTCCAGAGAGCCACTGAGGAGGAGGGAACCTGAGGTGTGTTTGTCCTGTGCTCAGCTCAGTGAGAGCAGGATGGCTCAGGGATGGGAGGCTGAGGGAGAGGCAGGCCCTGAMGGGAGGAGGAAAGTGTTGTTTGTGTGTGTATATGTGTGTGATTATTTCTATTTCCAATTTGCAACAGGCTTAGCTGTAGATTTGCCTCCCTCCTGTGTGTGGAGCAGGTAAAGGACTGCCTCAAGYRCTAATGCCCTCCTGCTTTGTGCTTGGTGGGTTAGTGCTGGTCTYAYGAGAAAGGTCTACCTGATGTTGTAGGGTTGGGTATTTTTTTTCTTTTTTAAACAAAGAACTGGTCTCCCCCTCCAAATAATTAAACCAATGAGTCTGTTCTTTGTGTGTGAGCCTTGGGTGGAATAATTAAGCTGGGTTTTGTTCTGAAAGCACTTACATATTGATCTGTGCTAGGAGACTGCAAATGCCATTGCCTGGCTGGTTTGTTACCATTAGCAGATGTTTTTGTTTCTCCAGTCAGTTCTTTGGAAAAGGGGAGGCTGAAAGAGCCTGACTGGAATATCTCAGAAAGGGGATTAAAAAGGGAAAAATATCTTGTGGTGTTATGCTATGGACACAGAAGGGGTAAGATGGGTGTGTGCTGTAATTCATTGCAAGAACTGGCATAGCTGTAAGTTGTAGAGGACACAAGAACTGGGGTRGAACAGATCTCAGGAAAGCCAAAGAAGATAACAGGTACCTGTTATCTGTATTTGGCCCTGTTCATATAACAAGGCCTTGGRATGATGTAAAAAAMCCCTATACTTTCTGTATAGCACCTWCCAGGCACTYTGAGGSTGGTAATTTTTKTTGTGTGTGTGCTTATGCTGTGTAGCAGTGTGTGAATTCTAGCCAATATATTCTGTAATGTATATATTTGAAGAGATGTATTTTTTAAAGACACTCATTAAAAATAGTTTTTGGTGTTTGTTCAATCAAGAGATGATAAATTCCACTTAAACCAACGTATGTGCACTTTCCCAGGTGGGTTGAAAGAAGGATAAAAGTGTTATTGCCAGAATTGCTGAATTATGTTTTTGTAGTGACTTGCTGCGTGACCTCAGCTGTATTTCATTAGTCATCAAACCATGATTTAATGATATCATTAACGACAACAATGAGAGAGAGTTTCCATGCTCTTGGGAAAGCAGAGTTAGCTGCTGCTCGTGCTGTGCTGAAATCAGGGAGCACGTGGGAGCTGCTCACCTTCATCCCTTCCCACCAACATTTGGGTGCACAGGGCTGGGGATTTGGCTGAGCTGTTCACAAGGACACCACAACTTTTCTTTTTGTCAGCCAGAGCTCTAAATTATCTCTTACATAATTTAGAGCCAGAGCTCTAAATTATCTCAAGGAATAGCCAAAAAGAGGAAATTTGCCTCATCCAAGATGGGTTGGGGGCAGTAAACATGGAGCAGGACAGGTTTCTGTGGCCACAAGATGGCAATCACAGAGCAAACATGCATCCTCTCTGCAGGATGCAGCTTTTAAATTAGCACTGGGCTCCTTGGGCTGCAAAGATCCCCATAAAACAKAAATGGTCCAGCAGGTAGAGAAAGGTGCTGTGCTGTTGATATGTAAAATGTACATGTGCTTGTTTAAATGGTATTTCTTCCCTAAACCCYGCAGATGCCCAGTGCAGTATGTAAATACACTGTTCACTGCTCCAGGCAATTGCTGGGATAACTTTTTCTGGTTTATCTTTATCACTTTAGGGCTGTGGCGAGTGGAAGGCAGCAGTATTACATTAATATATATATGATGATTCCAGCRTACTGTAGTTACAATAAAGCTGTTTAATAGCAGCCTTTTTATTTCATCTCTTTTACCAGATGCTGCAGAAGTTGYCTGGTGACTTTTATATTTCAGTTCTGAGGGCAAAAAAAAAAAAATAACTGTAAAAATTGGTTTGGAATGTTCCCTGTTAAACTATTTTCACGGGTCAGAGGCATGACATGAAATATTTCTACAGAGAAAATAACAAGTTCTGCAGTACGTCACTGCTACAGGCTCCATTTTCACATCCTGTAAAATAGCTCCTCTCCTTTCTCCCCATTTTTCTTGCTGTGTGAATGGATATGGAAGAGTTATCAGAGTTTGCTGCAGTACCGTGTGCTGATTTTGATGGAACTATTTCAGAAACAACAGTTAGTGTGAGACTCTTCAGCAAGGATTCGAGCAGAGAGCCCACACAGTGTGATCACTGCATTAAAACACCTCTCTCTCTCTCCACTTGACTCTGCTTCTCTTAATCTGCAGAGGTCAGGCACCACTTCATGTGGCTGCAGCAGTGAGGGGAAGTTGAGGATGGGTTGCAGAGGACGATATCCTCTGCAGCAGAGCATGCTGATGTGTGGTGGGCATCCTTTTGGGAGAGCTTGGCTGGAAATCCTGCTTGCAGCCATCAGACTTCAAGTCTGTGCAATGTCTCTTGGTGCCTGTGCTTGTGCCCATCTGTTTGGAAGGCTCTGATCAAGCCCACGGGGTTGTTGCCCCACCAGACATGGGATTCAGTCTTTCCCAAGTGCCTTCTCCAGGGGTGAATGGTGTATCTGATACTCAGTGGTTGCTCTGGGCCACCTGCTAGAAGGAACGGTTGCAAGAGAAGTTTGGGAAAGCACAAAGGAACACAGGAACAGCAGGCTGTGCTTTGCCCTATCATGGAGGAAAAGAGAGGAGAAGATAATATTATGAGAAAGTATTTTGGGTGCAGATTGATTTCCAGGAACGGGACTCTCTGTGGTCTCTGAGTGTTTGGTAGCACAACCCTCTCTTCCTGCCTTCAGCCACAGCTCTGCAGTTTCTGATCCCTCTCTTCCATCCCTTCAGCCACAGCTCTGCAGTTTCTGATCCATCCCTTCAGCCACAGCTCCAGAGTTTCTGATCCCTCCCTTCCATCCCTTCACCCACACTCCGCAGTTCCCTCCCCTCCCTCCCCTCGCTCCCCTCACGCAGCGCCGCCGTTCCCGCCATTCCCCGAGCCCGCCCCACAGCGCCCCCTGCCGSCGCCTGGCGATCATCGCACCTGCCCTGCCCGCCGGGAGCCGCCCGCGCCCCCTGCCGGCCGTGAGCGGAACTGCAGCGGAGGGGAAAGCGCCGCGCTCAGGGAAACTGTTCTGGGTTCTGCTGCTGGGTGTGATCAGCGCTGCAC
>CADDXX010000356.1:558305-694500 GCA_902810485.1 Alauda arvensis
TGTGTGCCTTGTTACACACACCGGTAAAGAACTGTCATTCCTATCCCCACACCTCTGCCTGAGAGCCCCTTAATTTCAAAATTATAATAATTCGGAGGTAGGAGATTTACATTCTCCATTCCAAGGGAGGTTCCTGTCTTCCCTAGCAGACACCTGTCTTTCAAACTAAGACACAGCTTTCAATAAATGGGGGGAGAAAAGTAATCTAATCTTCATGGCTTTGCTCATGGCTTATAAATGAGAGCTGGCTGTATTGAATTTGGTGCAGCAATGTATTGTGAAAATTCTTGTGAAAATGTATTAAACAGAATTGGTTTATTTCTTGCTAACTCTCCTGTGTTGTCATAGCATTGGRATTTTTTAAAACGTGCATGGGATTAAAGTTATTTTGAGACCTTAAACTGTGAATTCCTTCKTAAAAACTGTCAGAAAAATGTAGATAGTCTGTGCTGCRAGCTGAGAAGAGCTGGAAATTTTTWAAAATTTTTGATAACTTTGTGGAAGATAGCCTCTTGATGTGTGGTTTCTCTCAAGGGTGGGGAGGTGGTTGAGCAAAGGTTTGAAATACCACCTGTTTGAGCAGTCAAGCTGTTTTTCCTCATGTGGTAGATGTGTGCTGAGAAGAAACTCATGGATTGTTTGCCTTTGTATATCTCAAAARTTGGAGAGTAGTTACACTTTCCTTAGTGGTTTAAATTTCCTAAAGGCTTTCCCACACACATTCAGTTCTCTCTCTCTCCTGCTCTGACATCCCAGCAACAGAAAGAAGCTCAGGAGCTCTAAGAGAGGGAGAATGGACCTGCTCCAGGAGTGCTCTGAGTCTGTTCCTTCAGGCACCTGCTTGGTACCACTCTGAGGATGAGGGATGAAGAAGGGCTGCCAGCAGGCTGGAAAATATCTCTGAACTACACCAGCTCATAGTTCTCTTGACTCTTACATGGAGGTATATGTCAAAATCTGTGGGGTCTGAAGGCTTTTGAATTTTGGAGAAAACTCAGAACCAGCAAATGCTGCATGTTTGAAAAAGCACCCACCAAACCACAAAACAAAGCCAAACATGCAACAGCAATAGGCTGCAGAGCCAGGCAGCACAGGGGACCCGTGGTGTGTCTTTAGTGGGGGCATTGGACACAAATCCTGTGGGGGTGACCTCTGTGATTAACCTCTGATCCTCTGCACCAACAATTTCCTGCCTCATTGTGGAGACCAGGCAAGTCAGCACTAGGAAAGCTGTCACAGTTTCCAGGTGGTTTTAGAACTCCAAAACCTGAGGGATCCCATCCCAACAGACATCAGTGGCACAGGAAATGCTGAGGACTCTGCTGCTATTAGGCAAGTAATGGWATAGTTTGTATTTCCTTGGAGTGGCTTGCTATGGGCATCTTTAGGTGCCTTAAGCAGGCTTTACCCTCATGTAGTTCTGAAGTTATGGAGGGTTATGAAGTGTTAAAAACCTGATTATACAAGCAAGGGAGGCCCCAAAGTGGTTCAGAGATTTGACCAGTGGGGCACAGCAAACCCCCTGAGCCATGAAAATGACTCTCCACTTCTTTATCCCATTTCTGTCCTCTAATCCAAAGACCACATTTGGGTTGTAAAAATAACTCCAGCAACCTGCAAGCACAGAGATCTGCAGCTCCCTCATACATGGTGCAGTTGCTGCTCAGCCCTGTGGATAAAAGTGTCTGGAAAAATTATTTGCTTCCCTGCAATGAAGGGGCATTTTATCCATGGAATTAAGGCAGTTTCTTATTGTGACCATTTGCTCAAAAAAAGAGTAAAGGGAGACTGCTATGTGAAATCTGAATGCTTTCAATTGGGAGTAGGGAGTAGTTTTCCCTGCATAAACACAAATGCTGAGGAAGGCAGTGAAACTCTGTTCTCTCAGTCTCTCTCCTTGTGGGCCTGTTTGTTCTCCTGAGGGACTTGTGGATGCAGCTGGGGAGATAATTTTTGTGAGAGCAATTTCTTCTGCAGCAAAGGCTTCTGATGATCTTTAGGAGCTTCTGATGAGCTTTTCTCTCTCTACCTCATTAACCAATAAGGACTGCCCCAAGCCATGTTATTTTTATTTAGATATGTATTTATTATATTTATTATATCTAACATACACATATATATGCACATGAGCTGTAACTATGTTTTTAAAGCAGTTAGGGACTAGTAGCAGTGGTGGTCTCTTTTTYCATCATTGCTCTGCTGCTAATGTCCCCTGAGCACAACAAATATCAATATGAAAACCAAAAAATATCCAGCTGGGAATTGTTTTCATGACTTCACTCATGAGAGGAATTTCTCCTTTACAGTTTGGAAGAGCTGTAATGCATCCAGTTCTGCTGGGCTAACTATAAAGGAAARTTTCATAAGAGTTGAACCTTTTGTGTTTGTAATTTGTTTGCTTAATAGATTTGTTTCGATGAATRCAGCAGTAATTATAAACCCTTTTACCAGTCATAGATTTGAGCCTCTCTTAAGGGGCTGTTAAGTGGTTACTGCTGTTTTGCTAAGCTTTTATAAAAGGTATCATCACATGATAAAAATTGAGATTTTCTCCTGTAAGTTCAAGAGGGTTTAACTAACAAAACTCTCTTCACTTCTGCTTAGTGCATGTGTCTTTCTGAGCAGGTTCACCAATTCGGGAGAATTTGTGGTGCCTAAATTTTCCAGTGCACAGAAGTTCACAGCACACCTCATGTGACAAGTGTAGAACTCATGCTGTGTATATACACACACATATATATATACATATATTAAAGATTTAGCTGACTTTAAAGCTCAGACTCTGAACAAGAGACTGTAAACTGGACCACAGTTATCTGGCTGTAGTTGAAACAAGTCTACAACTGGAAAAGTAAAGAGTAAAAGTTCAGGTGGATCAGATAGTCCATGTATTTATGGATATTATATTTGCCCGCCTTTAACCCACCCTTAATAATTGAAGGGATTTAATTATTCTGGCCCTAATCTGCATCTGGTTTTGTTGCCTACTTTTTAAAAATTAAACTTGTGAAGAACCTTTTCAAGACAGGGGTTATGCAGCCCCCTTTTATGATAATTGAGAAATATTGGTGAGCAGTACTTTGTGCCTGAGGGATCAGCTCCTTGCAAGAGGCTGTACAGATCAAACAAGTTGTTAATAAAAACAGATTCTTGACTGGTAATATCCACCATCTGGGAGCAGTGATTGCAGATACAAAATTGGATTCACCACGGGAGGTGGTTGGTGCTGCTTGATGTTGAAATAGCCTTTGATAAAATAGGAAAAAGAGCTGTTTACAGGGGATAGACTTCCACAAATTTCTTGCATGAATCCATTAAAACTCTGTTTATATCCTGGGGAAGTGGGTGTTAACTGAGTATTTTCTAGTATCATTTCGCATTGAAAATRAGGGAGAGGGTTTATATAAAGATATATTTGCCTTTTCTTATGACATTTCTCTGTTTGTTATCCTCAGATCTTGGCAGAGGAGGTTAGAACAACCACCAGATYAATGACACTGTCTTAGGTTGCAGYGCAAGATGCAAACCAAAAGTATRTATTCTATTACCATCTGTTAAAACCAGGTGGGGCAGTGTTCTTTATCTCYTCCATGACYCATCCTGYATAACTCAGGGGGGGRATCTTCTGTCAATGGGCCAGCTGTTAAAACCAAGTGGGGCAGYATCTTTTRTTAATGGGCCATTGARTCTCACTGCATGAYTGATAAAATTSTATCATCCCATTGKGAGATGCTCCACCCAGCAGGAGGAGCCAAGCATTCCCACCTGGATAAAAAGCTGAGAGTCAGAACACMAAGCCTGCCTGTTTCCACTGGATTCCCAGAGGAAGACTGGACCCATCTCACCACCACTGRACTTTCAGAGGAAAACTACACCYTRTTGAAAGCATCTCTCYGTRCTCTTGCTGCAGCCAGCTCCTTGGAGAGGTGAATCCCTCCTTGAAGAGCTGGGGYTCCTAAAACTGCAAATTAAAAGCCTCTGTGTACATTCTGACCCTCTCTGTCCTGGAGAGAGAGYCACTATTCCCACCCTCTAAAGGAACAAAACACTGTTTTCATGTCCCCTTTCATGCAGAAACGTGGCTCTGTGGAGGGCAGCCCTATTTCTCAGTGCCAGTGAAAGTGTTTGGCTTTACAGATGATATTGATGTTTAGCACCAGCCCCTGCAGCTGGGCTTGCTAAAAATAGCTTGGAGAGAGTACAGTGAGGAAAAAGTCAAACTGTATAGAAGGATTGTATTTATTTTTAGGTGCTTAACTGATGTTAAATTTCAGCCTCTCTCGCTCTCAGTAATGTGTATTACAGAGTGCTCTGTGTAAATGCTTTCAAGCCTCTGGGTGCTATCAGGTAATGATTCCTACCCAGCTGTGTCAGTCTCTTCTGASTAGGTGGGATGGAGTATTTACTGAAGTGGAGGAAAAAAAAATCCCAAGACAATTGAGAAAAATAGCCATGAAAGGATCATTGCTGCATCTTAGAAAATTGTAGTCATACCTTTCCCCACCTGAGGTTTCCTTTGCTGTCTCCAAGCAGTCTCCATATTCATCTCCACTGTGCTGGTGAGAGTTCTGCTCCTGTGTCCTTCCCTACAATGTGTAATCAGCAGTAACATCACCTTGGAAAGCCCTGCTGCTGTGTGGTGGAGAGAGAACTTCAGTGGGTTCTGTTTTTCTTAAACAGGAACCACCTGGAAGATGAGTTGGTAGAATGTAAGCTTCTCCCTGACATTTTTACAGCTGCTGTTAGACAGCTTTTTGTCACCTATTGGTGATTCAGGGAGGTTCAGCATCTAATAAGTGATTTGATTTGGTAAATGGGAGATTTCMACAGTAACTCTGTGTTCAGGTTGTGAGTGCTCACAGCCTCTGTTAACACAATGCACCCAAGACAAATTATTTGGAGGGAAATGGTTTTTGCATTCCACAATACTTCTGTGATGACCCTACTGCTTTTGTTATGTGGGAGATCCACATTCCAATCGTAATGCTGAATAAAAAAAACCTGTGGAAACAGCCCATGCTCTTTAATTCCAAGGAATTGTCTCAGAATCAGACTAAAAACACCATAATTGGGTTTTTGGTGTTAAATCCTGTCTGGATCAATTGCATTGATTTCATTAAACCACAGGTCTGGCTGTTCAGTACAATATCTATTTGATTATGTTTTGTTGTTGCTGCATAGATTTATATTGAATATTCAGACATTTCCTCAAAAGATAATGCCACTCCTCATCTTCTGTTAAATACAAATCACTGTAGTATTTGAATTATAATTGCATGAAATATGCAGGAGGACTGCTTTACCTGGAGATGCCTCATGAGTGGCCAGTAACTCTTTCTATTTTTATCCTTTGATGAAATAGCARTGTATTTATTTGAGTATCTGGAGGATTGATTTAGAAGTAGCAAGCAGACAAGAAAAAACATATATTTCCCTCTTGACTTTTAAGGAGAATTGATGTAAGTAAGTTGGGGAGGTCTCTCAGGGTTTCTTGTCCTGGTGGAATGCAAAGACAGGGTTGTGCATTGAGCAGAAGGAAGGTTCTATGCTCATTATTTTGGAAATGTAGGATGAAGCTCAGGTTTGGGCCATAATGAGGTTCTTACTCTTGATTGCTTTGGACAGATACAGAGGCCAACAGGACTCTTGATTTCAGTGGGAGCAGAACTTGACATATGAATTACATTTTCAGCTCTAAGGACCCAATTCTTCAACGAGTTTAAAAGCTGAGGTGAGAGCAGGCATATCCATTACAAAGGTCTCTTTTTGTGGAGTCCATTAACACAGTTGGAAGACAATGATAATGCTATTAAATGAGTAGATTTGAAAAATGCTTGAGAAAATTGTCTTGTTAACAGGAASCAATGAGCTGGTAACCTGAAATTAGAGCAGTGGGACTTGTTATACTTTAGACWTACTTGGAGGGAGAGGGAGAATATTCAAGATTTTAAGCATAGAAAATACATATTTTGAAATTCCAGGTTAAATGGAGAAAGCATGATTACATGTGTCTTTTAATATATCCCAACTCACAAAAATCCCTAATTCTGTAAGACCTTTGTACCAAAATGAAAATAACAATCTTGACCTCAAATATTTTGTAGCCAAGCATAAAGGAGCTTTGGCACTGGGTGATATTTAAAAGAGATTATTGCAGGAGTTTGCTGATTCTTTGTCTGTCATTTTAACCGTTGAAGGCTTTGCAGAAATGGTGCCTCCATAAATGCTTTTACTGGAAAAGATCTGCTCTTTGCTGATGGAATATTCTGCAAGTTTGTTGGTTTAAAAAAACATAAGTTCGGAATTATGTGAGATCTAGAAGTTGTCAGTAATATATTGCTCCAGGGCAACCTAGTGCTTTAGAAYTGTGCAGAAATAATGGGGAGATGTACTGGTTTTAGATAAGTCTTTCATGAGTGGAGAATCTAAAAAATCTGATTTAACTGGAACTTATATTTTTTTTTTGAACTGCATTTCATCAATGAGTAAATGGGGCCAAGTACAACTAGGGAAAAAGCCAGCAAATTAGCAATAAATAAATTGTCATTTTGTAGGGTTAGGGATGTTCAGCATTGGTTTTCTGAACAAAAAGAAACAATTTTCTTAATCACAGAGAATGTTTGATGTTAAATGAAAATTTCAGAGTAAAGAGACATGGATAATCTGCATTATTATATTGATAGAGTATTGCTATTACACACCTGAATAATGACCATATGATGCCATATGCTCCTAGCTAATTGATATTCTTATTGGCTTAATAAGACTTGATCTTAAATAGATAAAAACTCAGCATAATTTACCAATATTTCAATAATTTAAGTATTATTTATTTAGATTTAAATTATTAGGAAAGTTATAAAAGGTGATGCTTCAGGCATGGTAAAAAGTAGACAGGAAATACAAGGTTTAAGAGTGGTGGGTGTTTTATATTCAACTCTGACCTGGCTGCTCATCTAAACCACAAAAGCAATTCTAGCCTCCCAAAGCCTCCTGGAATATCTTGGCACAACATTGCACCTCCAGGGCCTTTGGCAAAATGAACTATTTTTGGACTCATGGAAAGGAATTGCCACTTGGAAGGAAGTAGGAATATAATTTCTACTCATGGAGTTGCCTCGTACCCTTCTGCTATAGGAATTATTCTGTGTTCCTCCTAATTCTCAACAGATAAAGCTGTAAATCTTCCCAGTGCAATTTCAGACTTTCATTTAATAATATATGCAGCAAATCTATAATTTAATTTATGTACCTGTGGAGGTTGTTAAGCAAGATAAACACTCACATATTAAAATCATAATAGAATTTATGCAAATCCCATTTCCCACCTGAAATAGTGGGTGCTATTTGTCAAAACATTTTTTCTTTCCCTAACACAGGCTCTGTGCTACTGCTTTTTTTCATTTTCTTCTTTTAAACCAAAGTAGGAATCWAAAATAATTTCGAACTGATTTGATGCCTAATTTTTCATGTAAAAAACCTTCAACAAAACAACAACAGAAACACCTGTGGTATGAAAACAGTAATTCTCAAAGCAGCAGCCYGAGTCTCTTCCTGAATGTTCAAACTTTAAATCTGAACTGTGCACTCTGGTCAAGCTCTGGTTTGCAATGTTTTATTTTTATTACATCAATGGAAGAATGATGATGTTTCTGCTGGGGAAAAGCTAAATGGCTTTATCCCAGGCTTTGTGTCCTTCTCCTTTTCTTGTGCACATTTTAAGACTGGGTTCTTTTCCCCTTTTTGGGGAGGAGGAAAGCTCTTTCTCTGATGTTGTTTCCCTGGATATTAGTAGGAGTGACTTCCCAATTATCTTTTTTCCCCTAGCAAAGTGAAAATTCCSAGAGWGTGCCCAGTGGTGTAAGTGCTGTGTCATGCTGGGATCCTTCTCCCAAGTCCCAGATCCCAATAGTTTCTGACACATGGGACATATTTGGTGWGAAGGTTCTTWKGYTAACAGGGAATGCATGGAWACACTTTATTTTTTGTTTCCTTACTGTGCTCCTGTAGTTCTGCTTTGTGATTATCAGTCATGGCTTGTGTGAATGCAATATTTCACATTTGATGTGTGAGCTGTGGKCTCCTTAAGCMTGGCTAATGTCAAATACTCCCTCTTTTGTAGCATTATCTCTTAAATAATAGGAATGTTTTTGCTCTAGAGATTATCTAATTCATTCTTTTCYCTGTAGCCAGGATATTGTGGGAGCTTGCTTTGGGTATTGCTTTACAGTTCTGCACTAAACTGGCTGCTGTGTTTATCTTTTTCCCACCCCTGCATTTATAATCTTTCAATCTTTAACAACTGTTCTGTTATATTTACCAAACTTTGAAGGGCTCAGTTTCCTGTGAAGGTAGAAGAGTTAAATAAATCTTTGCTGTACGTAAAGAGGTTTTTAACTGTGAAATGCCTTCTGGAGTGCTGCTCTGCCTGCTTTGTTCTTAAAAAMCTGGAACTACTTTTGGGATTCTATAAGCTTCTGCTTTAATTCCTGGATTTTCATTTTAAGTGAGGGATGACCAAAACAAAAAAGAGGTCAAGGTTTGGGGAAATTCAGACCTAGATCTGTTGAAGGAACTTATGCCTTGAGAGGCTGACCTAGTAGAGAGACTAGACAGAGTTAAAGAATAAAGTAGGTATTGATTAAAAGGATACACCTTGGGCAGTACAAGAGCCTGGCCAGGGCTACACCCAAGATGGACCCAAAATGGTCACAGAATTGTCACGAGGTCTTACACTTTTATAAGTTTTGGTCCACTTGCATATTGGGTTTAATTGTCCAATTCAGGTGATGAAGTTCCAGCCCACSTTAGAGTCAAGCCTGTCAATGATTTGTGTTGGTTTTTTTTAAAATCATATTTTAAAAGGTGACTCCCTGTGAATGCTCTTATTGTATTTTGGGTTGGAAAGGACAGATAATGGAGTTTTGATAACAAAGCATCAGAAAATAGAAGAGCTCTCTTTATTGCAGGAGTTGAAAAGTTTACATATTTATTAAASTTCTGACAATTGTGACAGCCATCCTTGCCTGTAAATGTCAGTGCATGATAAACTTCCAGAGCTTCCTCCTTGTTTCTCAGACTCTTGTCAATCACTGCAATTATCACATAACTCAAAAGTCACAACATAAACTTTCTTTACTTTCCTGCTGCATCATTTTTAAGCTTAAGCTGTGATTTGTTTTTCTGGAATGCATGACAGCTGCTGGCTATTAATAGGAATTTTTTTGAAAGCACTGCCTTTGAACCCTGCCCACTGCTCTGAATGCCCAGCCACAGCAGGGGAACCCCTGGCCTGGGTTTATTGCTCTTATTGCACCTGGAATTTAATGAAATATTGCAAACAAGRCTGTACACAATCTTACATAACTGACCCAAAAATGGAGATACAAAAAGGGAAAAATATGCATGGAGGGAAGAGTTATATGATGAAAAGTTAGAGAAGGGGGAAAAAGTTTAATGTAAAGACAAGCAAGTTGCCATTGGGTAAAAGGTTGGATATTATGGAACTGGAGATGTTTGTGCATCCTGGGTACTTCATCTGTTTTAAGGACAAATCTATTGTGCACCATGTTCTGGTTGCATTTTTCTATTCCAYATGCAAAGTGCTGAACCAGAGCTCTGTTTTTCTTTGCTGCTTTTGCAGTAGCATGTTCCAAAATAAACCAATTTTTGCAGCTGAGATGAGATGCTAAAGACAAAACATGCTGGGGCTTCCTCAGAAGCTTCCAGCTGGGGCAACAGGTTCTCCACCAAAGTGTGCTCCCACTGAAAAGACCACAGATTTGTGTTTTAATTTCTTCTCCCCCCTCACTTTTAAACCWCCTTTTATACCTGTGCTGAATAGTGCATCTAAAAATCTGAAATGAATGAGTTACAATAGTTGAGCTTTTAAATTCCTGCTGGTGCACAACTGAAGTCAATGGGGACTCACTACTTATCTGAATGAGTGCAAGATCAAACCCTAAAGTAGGCTGTTGTTGCTGAAACAATTCTATGTGTTGTACCTGTTTCTTACAAGTGTGTATATATATTTATATATATTTATATATATATTTATATATATATACACTAGCAGACACTTAGCTGTGTTAATGGCTTTTCTGCTGCCCAATCCAATCTGATGTGTTTGCACAAATAGCTCTCAAAGATTTAATTCTTTTCAGTTCTTCGTTTATGATTTCTAAGCTGTAAAACAAAAATAAACATTCAGGACAGTAATTAACGAGTCATTAAGCTACTGTTTCATTTTAGTGTTTATTTAGGGTATGAAAGGTTTTATGCTTTTCATGAATTGGTTTCCCAGGAAATGAGTCCTTCAGTGCTGTTCTGGCAAAATCCAGCTGGCAAGGATGTCTTGAATTGGCACTGTATCCTTCTCTTCAGAGCTCTAGCTGTGTTTGTATCCAAAAAGGAAATGACAATCAGGCAAGTTACAAATTACCTGAAGAAAGGCTCAACAGACAAATCCCATCCACTGCTTGGTGTGGAGTTCCTCAGAGCAATTTCTTCCTTTGTTTTCATGTAAAGTTTGTTTCAGTCTGGCCACAAGTAAACAATGAAGTGATGGGGATTTTTTTTTCAAGTTTGGTTGTTTTTTAAAAATTTTGATTTAATGTATCTTGCAATCTCCCAAATGTAAATGTATGTAATAAGGCCTAATTTTCATATAACATTCAAAGTGATTAATCATTTGATTATGTATACAACTTGATTAAGGAAGATGATTCTTTTCATCTACAAAAGCTTTCTCCAAAGACTGAAATGCCTTTTCCAAAAAGAAGTTGCCTGAATAGCATATTTGTTGTTGTTTTGGTGGCTTTTCCCTTTTATAGTAATGGAATTATTTTTTGGGCACTGTTCTGGATGTCAGTCTTAGCAGGAAAATCTATGACAATATGTCAGATTTCTCATTATTTAGGCATCCAACATCTTGTTCAGGGCTGTGTGGATGCTTCCCTTCTTTCTCACAGTGTGGCAGCCTTTCAACTTCTGATTTTTATTGTTTTGAATTCTTTTCCCTGGTGTTAGGGTTTAAGTGTAATGTACCACAAAATAAATTTGTGTGCACAATGAGGAGTTATTATTTGATCCAAAATTTCTGGCTTTTTGCTTGAAATTCTAAAACAGATCAGTGACTTTTGAAAGATCTAGATTTGCTTTATCAGAGTCTCCTTGATACCCACAAGGCCCAGCTTTGCTTGCTCTTCTTTTAGGCTTTCTACAAACCTGAACAGATCCATGGTCTCTGTGTTCTTCATGAACCATCTCTAAACTGTGAAATCTGGAGAATCTGAAAGTGCTAGGAAAATTAATTATCTCGAATAGATAATTCTGCTAAACTTTATGCCATTGTACTACTGATTATTTAYACCTAAATAACAATCTGATGTTTTATGAGGCTGAGGTGATTCCCAGGAAGTGGCATCACCAGAAACATGGATCTTATTGATGCACCATATGAGACASAGATATTCTCAAATGCTACCAAAACAAAGACTTCAAGATGTCTTTCATGTTTTCTTTCATCCACTCTTATGAATGGAGTTTATAATTATTTTCTTTCTGTGTCCAGCTGAATTAAGTCAGATTTCCTATTTAGAGAGTATTGAGTTCACACTCAGTTGCTTCTAAACCAATACACAACCTGTTATTTTCCTGCCTGGATTATTTTTTATCCTTTGTAAGCTAAACAAGATGTTAAGTGTTTTGAGAGGATGATTAAACAGACCATTTTAGTAAATGACTCTGACCTTGTAATTTACTTTAAAATCAGGTTTTACATCCAGAGCACATTCTTATTCCATTTCACTGAGGATGTTCTCAATTTGCAGGCTGTGCAGATGTTTAAGATTTTCCAGCACTTTGAAAGCTGTATGTAAATTCCTGCCTGTGGAGGAAAAAGATTTAAACAAAAAGAAGCAATGAATACTTTTGGGAAAGTGGATCATTGCCATAGATGCATACTGGAACAGCAGTGGCAGTTGTGTGATTCTTTCCCACAATTCTGTAAAATTAAATTTTCTTGTTTTTATTCCTAAATCAAATTGCAGCTGTAGAGGTGAGGAAGAGGAAAGGTGCCCCCCATACAATTTCTGAATGTTGATCTGTTTTCCTTTATAAAGAGCTGCARTGTAACTGTTAACTTTACCAATTTTATTTTGGCTTGAGGTAGAATGACACACTTCCAAAACACACCATTTCCATAACTGCACAAACAAGTTGTTTTTATAGTACATTTCCAATGTGATTTACCATCCCATATGTCATCTGATAACGTGGCACTGGCAGCATTTAGAGAAGAATAGCAGCAGGGTAAAAGTTTTAGTCTTTCCAGAATTTCTCAGTGTTACATATTCTTYTTGGTGTGTGTGTTTGTGTTTTGTTTTCATTTTTATTTTCCTCTTGGACTTACCACAAAACATTAGATCATTTCTTGCTGAAGGGTTTGTTTGTTCCTGTGAGCCCAGTTCTCTCTTGGYGTTGATCCAGTGTGTTGTATTTATTTTCCTCAGAGAAATACTGAGAAATACTGAGAAGAACTTTCTGTGCTATTCAGTAGTGCTCTAATACAGTAGGATCTGAGGAGGAGGAGCTGCCTATGGGATTCTAATCCTAAAGACTGCCTTTGGTAGTTTAAAGGGTACTTAAAACTTGGAACAAGTCTTAAATATGTGTTTTGGGACTTAATGCAATTGATGTGAACCAGCAGTGGTGCCTGGCCTAGATGTGACATTATTAAACTTTGCCATTTATGCCTTTTATTTTCAGTCCAGATTTGCCCTCATCTTTGCACCCCAAAATTTGGATTTCACAATAGAATGGACTGTCATCCTAACCAAAAGCATGGGGTATAACTGTTCATTTTTTCTTTCCTTTTTGTCTGTACTTGCTACTACGGCTGTATGAAAATGTTCTGTCTGTAAATCAACTGGAGCTGAAATGGAAATTACTCCCTTTCTCTGCAGCCATTGTAATAATCAAAAATTAAAAGAAATCTATAAAACATCAATAAAATTATTTCAACAACACTCTGTAATGCATGCAACCTAAAATATTTGAAATCATATGTTGGGCTCTGTGTGTAGTCAAAGCCATGAGGAAAACTTTAAAGTTAAATAAACATTTTTACCCTGGTTCTTCTGCAAATAATAGCATTTTAACCCTATTTTTTATCAATCTATTTTGAGGGTTTAATATCAGACCTTCATTTCCTCATGCACAGTCCARATGATGCTCAGGGATACAAAGGATGCAGATGGAGATCCACTGCTGGGTGATATTKTGATGAGAATTTTTGCTGTTTTGGTGAGGATTTTCAATGAGAAAAGAAACAGTTCAGGYTGAGAAGCAAACAAAACACTGGGCAGGGGTGCTGTGTTGCATTACTCATTTGAAGGAATTATGGGGAAATGGGCATCAGGACCTGGGCTCTGTCTGAGCTCTTTCACTCACAGTTTTGTCCAAGATGATATCCAGAAAACCTCCTCACTGAGCTCATTTTAATTGCTAAGCATCTTTGTGTGTTTTTTGGTGTGTGGGATTTTTGTTTGATTTTTTTGTTTTGTTTAATTAGTCAAGAGAGTAGGAAACTTCAAAGAATCATATTATTGTATAGTTTGGAGAGGACTTGAATTTAAAATCAACCAGCTTTTTGTACACTTCTGCATTTATATGGGGTTTTATCCAGGATCATTGTCTCCATTTCTGATTTATCACTGAGAATGGACTAATTGCAAAATAAATGTAGTCACTGAGGYAAAAGTAATGCATATGACAGGTGGATTTATATGACACCAGACTTAAAGCTAGAGGTAAACTGAGATGCTGCTTCAGTGCTGAGGAGAAAACCAACGTGGAGATGCCAAGGGAGAATTACACAAAGCAAATAATSATATGCATTTCCATTCTCTCCTGTTCTTCTGTGGACTTTGAGGAATCTCAGTCTTTTAAAATTTGAAGATRYAKCTCTGACTGTGAATGAAAAATTTGTGATTATCTAATCCAATCTATATGGTAAGAGGGTAATTTCTTTATCCTCTGCATTACARTCTGTGTCCCTGATTTGGTAATTCCCCCTGGAGGATGGGCTCTTTTATAGGGTGCTTAAATCTGATTCTAATTTAACATAAAATCTAAAGGAATGAGGAAGCTTTTAAAATAATGCTTGATCACTTGCAACAACCACRTGGATTGTTTTAAAGGGAATTGTAAACAATTTTTTTTCCTGCAACACCATAATGTAATGAACATAAAATAATGAACTAATGAAAAATTTTACTTTATCAAGCCTTGATGACTGTGATCTGCAMTGTGCACAGGAAGGTTGTGAGAGAGTGGTGAGTTGTGTGTTTGTAGTGGGYTGACCCCTTCCTCCTCTCTCCCTTAGCCTAAATATCTGAGCTGACATGGTGTGGATGATCCTTTTGGCTAATTTGGGGCAGTTGACCTGGTTGTGTCCCCTCCCAGGATCTTGCCCACTCCCAGGCCCTTTGGTGAGAGAAGGAATGTCACTGTACTCCATTTAATTCCATCACAACTGCAAAAACAACTGCATGTGCTGTTCCTATCAGATTTGCAAAGCTGTAGTTTTGTTATTTCAGTGAGTGCTGCTTTTCTGGGCTCCTTTTGTCCCATCCTTTGTGCAACAGAGGCATTTCCTTGGGGAGCCAGGTTAAATATGTTTGATAGACACATTTCAGTTTGGTTTCCAGATCTAACTTACAAATGCTTCTTCACAAATATTTTTTCAGGTACAAGGGTTTGAAGCAAGAATGAACAGTTCAGGGAGGGAGCAACAGGAAAAAAAGCTGTAATTAAAGGCTGCTTCCAAATTCAAATTGGCTTATGCATTTTAAGGTATCTGACAACCAAAATCATTGCCTTGACCAGAGGAGCTGAAAAGAGCCAGGTCTGTCCTGTGACTGCAGTGATGCTTGATAAAGGAGTAGAATGAAAAACCCTTAAGTGAGGAAAAAAAAAAGAAGAAAAAAGAGTGGTATGCAAACAGCTCTAAATGGATTCCATGATCATTGGCACTGGACATGAGTTCCTCCTTCCTCTTTTGCTGTGCTAAGAAAACAGAAATTTCTTGCACTACCAAAGCAATGCTTCCATATACCAACTTGAAATCTAATCTGTGTGTTTTTTGTAAAACRACATTGAAAATTCTTACTGCATGCAACAGAAATCTACCCTTTGAATTATACCTAAACACTTACATTTCCCTGTGCATCARTATATTTTAACTTCCCTTGTTGTAYAATCTATAAATTAATTGCCTTATTAAAGTGGGCAGATTTATATGAGCTTATTGGCTTGTTGTACCTTGTTTTGCCCATAAACAACAGTAAGCACACTGATTTACAAGTGCTGTTGATAACTTATCAAGTACAAATGCAGATGTGTTTTTTGTGGAACCTGTTAGGATGGAAGCAGGGAAATAGTTCATTTGGATACATTGCTACAGTGCTATCAAATTCATGCTGTGCTTGTGGGTTTTTTGCCATATATATTTTTTTTAAATTTGTYTTTATGTGCTCCATGTAACCTCTGGCTGTTTAGGGTGAGTTAGAAAGGTATAAGCATATGTTCTTAGATGATGATTACAGACAATACTTTGGCAATCAGTTGTTTTGGGGCCAGATGGCCATCAAAAATCCCAATATCACTTACTGGTTTGCAAGATTTATTTTCTAGAAACTGAACAAGCTGCATATTTAGAAACAAAAAAAATGTAGGTCTGCACAGCTACATTTGTTTAGTTTGAGAGCAGCCATATGCTTCCATGTGCAGAGTCCAAAGTGTCACTGCTGCAGCAGATGGAGGTGCTTACAGCCCACCTCAGTGTGGGGAGTTCTGCAGGAACTTGTGGTGCCCTCCTTGGTGTTCTCAGCTCATTTAAGGTATCCCAGGGGCTCTAGATASCCAGTACAAAGCTCAGACTGAGTTTGTGCTGCTGAAAGGAGCTTTGTGTAGATATTAGGACACACAAGTTTCATTATTCTGTTCTGTGATCCTGGGTACAATCACACCTGTGAGGTACAATCACTTTGTCAGGTAGTTTTTTTTTCACATGAAGATTTCCCTCTCTTGTAGTCAATAAAGTAATATTGCACAGTATGATATCTCCAAAAATKACTTCTTTTGAATACCAAATATATCTATTTTCTGCTCAGGTTGCCCTGAATTTGATCCCTCTGGCCAGTATGAGYTCTGTAAGACCAGTGTGATGCAAAGTGATGGGTGAAATTTCAATAGCTGAGAACACTTGTTCAGTGATTCATTTCTCCTCTATAATATGGTCAAATGCCATGATGCTCTGACCAGGCTGATGACCTGTGCATTGGGCATGTTAATTTGAGGGTGTGTTTTTAATAAGAGACTCTCAAACCCTTGCCATGCTGAACCCAGTCATGGTTACTCCTGGCTCTTGCAAAATTCAGAATTGTTAACATTCCGTTTTGACTGCCTTAATAAATTGCTTTTTTGGGCTACCACAGCCATACCCACTCCTTTTACTTCACTGSTAGCTGTGGTGGAGCCCCAGTGAGGGTTGTTTTGTTGAGCTGGCAGCCAAGCTTTACAGCTGGATTGTGATCAAGCTGCCATCCCTGAATCACCCTGTTCTTCAAGTCAGGTCCACCAGACTGCACCATTACACAGCTCTGGGTGCCTCAGCATGCCCAGCAGGATGACTGATGTCTCAGCATCACTCAGGTGCATGCAGAGGGACATAAAAAAGCTGCTGAAAGGGTGGCTTGGTCCTTTCAGCTTTGCTGGAGGTTTTCTGGCTTGTTGAAATGAAGTGATAAACCATACTGAGCGAGTGACTTCCAGCAGGTGGGAGTCCAGCAGGATGGTTACATCCAGCACTTGAGGGAAGCAAAGGGCATGGAAATAAATGTGTCAGAAATAGAATTAATTTTGTGCTGCTGCTGATAGGTGTATAATTACAAATGCCACCAGCATCACATTGCTACAGGAGGGAACCATGMACATTTGTGAACTCGCTCTGTAGAAATTCCCCTGCTTTTCTCTTCCCTCATGATCCTGCTGTTTTGCTTTGTAATTAAAGGGAATAATAAAAGGTTTTCTCTAGCASAAATGCAAAGTAAATTAATTCAAAGCTATATGTATTTTTTTTGTCATAAAAGAGTAAAAAATGTGCAAAGACCACCAACCTGAAATCAAGCTCTCAGCTGKGGTGAAGATGTAATTCACTTATTTTTGTGATTATTTGCCATGGCTGTAATGTGAACAGTGAATTTGGATGCTAAACTTGAAAACTTCTCCTTGCTGAATGCAGATAAGAGGTGGCCCAGCCCTTCAGAACACTGAGTTACACATGAAGCTGTCCAGTGACCCCAAAAGAAGCTGCACCTGGAAGCCCAGTCCTGTGGCTCACAAATACTTGAATGAATTCTCTTACAGGGCAACAGAGGTTTAGGTTAATGTATTTATGTGTGCATTAATGAAGCCTCAGCACTTATTTTGTCTGCCAGTGTTTCTAAATAGCAATTAGAATACATATTCAAAGTGAACTTGAATTCCAGTGACAGTGCATAATAAATGGACATATGCTAAACATAATTACATATTTAAATGCATTAAACTGCAAGGATGATTTGGGATATTTCAGCAGAGCTCAGTGAAGAAGTATGGGAACTATCTGCAGTAATTGCTCTAGATTTAATTGTACCATTAAATGCATGAGTGTTTATACTGTAAAATTATAACCTGATTTAGGAAGAACTTGCCAAGACATGGCAAGTAAATGTACATTTTCTATAACCAGTATTATTTGTGTAGCAGCACAGTGCTACCCATATTCTTGTATCAAGAGGAGAACTTCCAATAAGATATTTATAAATACAAAGAACTTATTGTCTGGAGGCATAACTTGCTTGAGATAGAATGRATTAGATTTTTGTATCTTCACATAAGCAAAATATCCTTGGGGGCTTTTGTTAAAATCATGCAGGGGAAGATGGCTGCAGAGTAAAAATTCCATCTGACAAAAATGTTGCCAAATAACCTTTGCATAAAWTTGGTGCTTTCAAAAGTTAAATTGAGATGAAAATTTTCTTTTTATTTCTTCAATTACCCAGGCAAAGGGCCTAAATCATTGTCTTAGGAACACTTCTTAGATTTCTGGGGGTTTTTTGGGGGGTTTTTTTGGTTTTTTTTTCATGTATGGAGCTGGAAAGTCTGATGTCCAGAGATGACCCAAGACAGCAGCTGCAGAGAGGAAATGCTGGTTGGTGAGAGGGTCTTGTACATGTGGGTTGGGAGGTTATCACAGAGGATTACCCCACAGAGAGGGATTTCAGCTGGAGGCCATGCAGGACACAGAGAACTCCAGTGTTAGCCCTCACAATCAGAGATGCTTCAAACCCAGCCAAAGGCTGCTTGAAGTTTTTCAAAATGCCCTTTTCTGTGTTCATGGTTGTTTTTAATGTGCAAACAGGAAGGAGATGTTGCCACAACTTGTTTTTCTAAAATCAGTTTCCATCATTTCTTTAGATTAGACACAAAACTGGAAAGCAAAACAAACAGAAAGGCAACTTGACATAAATCTGAATTTCAGTACTGTGCCACTGAGCCATCAAATGAGCAATAGGGACTTTTTTTCCTGTGTTCTTCCTTGCTTTAAAACCTATTCAAGGTCATGGTTTGAATAGAAAAGTAATTGGATTTGAGACACCATATGTTGTGGGAWGCTTATGACATCCTTAATGAATGTTACACGGGTACTCCTTCCAAAAAAGTATTGACATTAGCATTGTAATGACTTGACACGAAAATTTTCATTAAGAGAAACATCTTTAAGTCAGTCTCATATGATTTTTTTCCTTTCTCTCTTCCACCCATCATGATAAGGTGCCCGTTGCTGAGGCACAAAGGGCTCTGCTTGTCTTGCCAGGCTCCAGCCTGTCACAATCACTCACCAGACTTTACTGCACTCTCACAACACCTCCTGATTCACAGTGACAAATCCCACACTATAAAAGCAGCCAGATTGCAATGCTGTGTGCCTCTTGTTAGTCATTTCACAGTATTTATGGTGCTGCTCGCACAGATTTTATTCCTGTGCTCTGTTTTGTAAATCAGCTACAGGTAAATTCTGTTAAAAGAAAATGTGTTTTTAAGGCAGTAAAGTTTGGAGAAGTTTCTCTTTTTGTTTGTCCCTTTCAGTGTTTTTGTCTGAGAAACATAAAGGTGGTCCCAAATTTGTTCCCTTTTTGCTTGGCAGTGTAATTTTGAAGAATTCTTCATGTAAGGAACCWTAATATCATTTGTGCAGGACCTGTTCTTCTCCTAAGTGTCCCAAACAGGCAAATTTCTCATTAATTTGTGAAAATTCTTCATAAAACTGCAAATAAAGAACAAATGTATGAAAAAGAATTTGATAGTATTATTCTCAGGTGTTRACATCAAAGACATACATAAAACTTAAACAAATTCTGAGTAACCAGGCAAGCAAACATCATAAAGAAGGAAGCTGTTACCACTCACTCCTGCTTTGAGAGGTTTCCTTTCTCATCCATTTCATGTGGGTAGCAAGATCACAGTCCTTTTCCAAATCATAGTGCATCATCAAGGCATAAATAGAGCATGCACAGTTCAGTTATTACTGGTTGCAGTTTCTCTAAACTTGAACCTGGCCCCARATTTCTTCTGTTTCCATGGTTGCTTGCACTGGCTGGGAATGACAATGATCTGTCAGAATGGGATGTTGGAGTCTGCATTTGGCTGGAAACACTTCTGTGTTGGAAAGCACACTTGTTACACGTGTGTGACACCGTGACAAAGGCAGGGGAGGCCAGGTTTGTTGGCTTGTCCCTGATTCCTGTTTGATTGGGGCAGCAGGACACACAAGGCACAATCCTCTTGTGCATTTTGCTCTCTGCTGTGGCTGCTGCTTAAATTCCTGTGATGGAAACAAGCTCAGAGGCAGCACCAAGCTTTCCACATGTTCTGGCACTCGGTGTGGTTGCTCCTGCTTCCCTTGAGGTGTGGGGTGGGAATTTGGTGAATCTCAGCAGCAGATCTGTGGGAGACCAGAGTGTTCCTCTGGGTCTCCTGGATGGGCAGCAGCCAGGACAGGGGGGATGGGCTCACACAGCCTGCTTGAAAGACAGCATTGGCTTTGATCTGACACCGTGGAGAAGGCTTCCAAARCTGTCTGAGGATTTGGATGACACGAGGGTTTGATTGGTGTGTTTTTTATTATATCACTGGGTGTGGAGATATTAGTTTTAAATTTCTCTGTATTCTTACTATTGGGCAAATATGGAGGCAGATCAATGTGATAAAGTCACATTTYYCTGTTTTTCTCTTCCTTTTCCTTTTGCAAAGGGTGTTGGGTTTTTAGGATTGGGTAAAGGTGTGATTTCACTGTGTGACTTAGATTTTAGTTATTGGATTTTAGAGGAAAACAATGTTAACGTAATTTAGATTATAAAAACCCAGGTGCTGTTCCTGGGCGGGGAGAATTCACTTTTCCAGCTGCTTGTGAACACCACGCTGGTCTGACTGAACTTTATCCATAAGGCTTTTAAAATAAACATCTTCAAACTGCAGCCCAAGGACTCTCTGATCCCTTCTCCCAAGCACGGGCAGTGAGAAAACAGCCGCTCACCACAATCCAAGGTTATCTCAGAAGAGATACAACATCACAGATCCATGAATGTGTGTCTGGGAGCTGGTGCTCAGCCTGCTGGGGACTCTCTCTGGGCTGTGCAGAGGTGCTGGTGTCACACACAGCAGCACAACCACCCAGAGTGACCCTGGCACAGGGGGCTGGTGGCTCCCTATAAAATGTTCTCAATCCCTGCTTGCAGAACTGAGCTGGCAGTTTGCTCTTCTGCTGTTTGCATGTGCATGGGAACTCAGACAATGCTCTGAGTGCTTTATGAGCCAGCCTCATTTGTCTAGTTTAGAATTTATTTATTTTTTTTTTAATAAGACTAATTGCTGCTTACAGGCTGAGAGAATGGTGCTCTAAATGGTTGGTGGCAAAATACACCTCTGCCCTGCTGGGAATTCTTTTGCTGTGCATGGGAAGTATCTGGGAATAGTACAATCTGAAAGACACACTAATCATTAAACTAAAGAGCTGTCTGAGCTGCCAGAATTAAGAATGACATGGGGAGGATGGTGGTGGGTGGGGGCTGAGCTGAAATCCAGCACCAGGGCTGTGCATCCTCAGTGAAGCCCCACATGGTACTGAAATCCTTGTGCATTATGGTAAAAAAAAGACATTGAATGATAGGTCTTTAGTGGAAATCAGCTGTTTATTAAAATATTTGGTGAATTCCACCTGCTTAAGTGTTTTTGTTYGTCTGTTTTTTGTTCAGCTCCTTCTCCCCTAATGGGGTGGGAGCATCTGCCTAAATTCATAAACTGCATCAATATTTTTTGCTGTTTTTCTAATACTTCTAAGGATTTTTTTTTCTCTGTTCAAAACCTGTTATTTTCCTGTCCTTGGAAGATTTATTATCCTGTTGTTCATTTTCTGTCCTGAGTATGTGTTTGACACATCTTTAGTTATTAGAATGGAAGCCTGGCACTGTAGGAAACAGAAAATGTTTGCCTGCATTACATTTCATATTATAAATGGTGCTTGTTCTTTGCCATACAAACAGGCTCCTTGAATAATTTTACAGTGTGTTATTGAGAACTGTGCTGAGCCATTTGCCAGTAAATCAGCATCTCTTACAGTAAACCCTCCATGCTTTGTCAGCCACTATATCTGGAGAATAAAATCTAATTTAAAAAATCCAAGCATGGAGTAGTTATAGCTTATCTCCCTGAAAAACTTGGAGTTTTGCGTTTAGGAACCAAATATTTGGATTTTTTTGGGGTGCAATGTTCAGCACTAAAGCTTTGAGATGTAAAGTAAAATGTGCAAAATGTGCCTTTTGCTCCAAATCTGGTATCTGCAATAAAATACAGTGGCCATTTACAATTTTCCTTTTAGTTCCTGACTTTTGGGGAAGGTTCACCTCCTGAAAGCTGCTTGCTGGCTCAGCTTTCAAGGCTTGAAACAGGAAAGTGGAAGGAGAGATGCATGGTATCTATGAAGTACAGTTATGCTGAAGGTCTTTGCTTTCTGCTTTTATCCCTCAGATCTCTTCTAGCTCTCATTTTCTGCAGAGGAAATAAATGAAGTAACTTGAGGATCAAGTATTTTGCAGGTAAGTAAACAGGATCATGGGAATTAAACAGCTTGAGGATCAATTTACACATGTGCTGGGAGGATCCTGGGCAAGGACCACCAGTCCAAGCCCTGGGGCAGAGAAGGCACCCTTGTGCCAGCCCTTCTCACCTGAGCCTGCCCTGCACCTTGCACTGAGCACTTGAACCCAACTCAGTTTTGGGTTTTCCATCTCCATCCTGGGGGTCCCCTGAAGGCCATTCCTGGCCTTTCTAACTTTACAAGCTGCAATCTTTCCACACTGCAGACTCCTGACTTTTCCTGGCAGGTGCTCCCTGCACTTTTCTCTCCAGGCACAGGTAAAACAGCATTTTGGTCACATTAAAGCTCCCTGGCTGTTCCCTCACGCTTCTTGTGGTGCCTGTTCTTCYATTTGGTGTGAACACTTCCWTGGTGCCAGAGCATTTTCTGSCTTCATCTTGCTCTCAAATGTACARCATGAGCATTGGGGATGGGAAATCATGAGAGCCCTCTCCAGACTGGACAAAAAACAACCTGAAAAGTCCTTCATATTCAAGTGAAACTCCCCCAGAGTCTGAGCCTGGACTGTCAGAGCCTTTGGAGTTTCCTTGAGACTCAGCCCTGAATGGTGACTTGATCAGAGAGAAGCAGCCTTGATCAAATTGTCCAGAAACTGAACTTTAATAATGCAAAAATAACATAAAATAAAGTGTACACTGTATTTAGAGTGAACTGGAAAAAGGCAGGAAGAAGAGGCCAAAGGACACCAGGCCAGAGTCAGACAGGGGTAGTTCTACATTTGGTGGGAGGGGAATTAAGGTGGGGTCTGAGGGAAGGGTCCAATAGGGAAGAACAATTAGGAATATTCAAATCTCTGCACCAAAAATCAACCTATRGTAACACAAAGAACCAAGAACTTTCTAGTAACTTTAGCATATTTGAACATGCCTAAAAACCTCTTGCTCATGGCACCCACAAATCCAAGGGCTTTGGTGCAGGGTTCTCTTCTTCCCCAGGAAAACCAGCTCTACATCCAAGAAAGTCAAACATGGGCTGTGTGAACTTGTTAAACACATTTATTGAGTTCTTGACAGTAACCAAACACAGTGAATGACCATTTTAAATAAGAAAAAGGCATTTTGCTTTTACTTGGTCAGCTCCTGTTTTATTTGTAAAGAAAAAAAACATCCCTTTCAACACCAATTTACAGGATTGAACGTTTTGTCCCAAAAATGGCTTCAGCAAGGAAAATGACAATTTTAAACTAAGATTTCAACTGCTTTCTGCTTTTGAGCCCAGTTCCTGTTAATGATGGACCAGAAAGTAGAGTTAAAGTTATACCAACTCCAAGTGCATTCCCAATTGTCATTAACTCACTTGAATGGGCTGCAAACAAAGAAATGAAGTAAAAAGAAAAAAAAAAAAAAAAAAAAAAAAAAAGAAATAAAGAGAAAAAACACAAATAACGCATCCACAAGTAGTAGAGACTCCTGTTATTTCAGAAAAGAAAAAAGGAATCAAAGCAACTTAACTAAATTAATTTGTTAAACACATTTATTGAGCTGTTAATAGTAACCAACACAATGTATGATCTGTTGTAAAACAAGAAACAGAAAATGGATGTATTCTGATTTTGCCAAATCCTACTACAGATATGTGACAGAGGGGAATATTTCAATTTCCTTTATATTCTGCAGTGATATATTTACAATACTTCTCTCTCCAAGTCTGTCCCTTGTAAAATCAAATTAACAGAAAGATCAKAACCTAGAAAGAAGTTTCCTTTACAGTAGTCTTGTTCTGTCTTGTCAGTATCCATTAATGATAGTGAAATAATGAGAGCTTTCCAAGGATTACTTGGCACACAGAACACAACTCCACTTTGATGCTGTACTGAGCCACCTTTTTTCTTTTTTTTTTCTTTTTTTTTTCAATTGAGGGAGGTGGGGGGGGGAGATGAGGAAGAATTTCATATGTACAACAGCTGAAAAGTCTTTGTTACTAGAAATTAGTTCAGGAAAATTTTAAACACATTTACTGTAATACTTTCTCTTTGTTCTGTAATGTTTTTAAATGGCCACCAATCACATAGATGAGTTTTGAGGAGTTTTCCAGCATGGTAGCTCTTTTCCCACAGCACATGGTGCACATGAGCCCAGAGAGGGAGGTGGGGTGCATTGTAGATGATGCCAGTTCCCAGAAGGAGCATTCCACTGAGGATTTGGGTTCTGCCTGCTCTGCCTCATTTGAGGAGCCATTCATTTACTGGAAGAGAAAAAAAAACAACAATTATGCTTTAATAAATTCCAAAGTTTAACACTGTGAATCAAATTGATTTAACACCGTGTTAGGCACTTAGAAAGAGTGTCTTAAAAAAGTTAGGAAATTCAGTTTCCTCCTCTTTCTAGAAAATAATTAAGTCTGAATGGCTGTTTCTTTGAAGCATTGCAACATAGTCATTGCTGCTGAAAATGTCCTTTCTTTTCCTTTAGTGCTACTCCATCATAATGATGATATTACTGCTGTGAGGGCACTTCAACACCATTCAGGCAAGACATTTGTGTGCATGGGTTCAGAGATGCATGAGACACATTAAAGCTCAGTTGTGAGCAGTGTAAGGCTCCAGCTGCAGGTGACTGAGCTGCTTTATTGTTTATATCCACAGCTGGACAAAACACTCAGCAATTTAGGTGTTGTGATGGTGCACCTTGAAAGTGAAATCAAGTCTTACCAATTATTAATTTTGTTTGAGATCAGTTGYCATCAAGACTAGCTCATCCCCCCTTTGTGGGCAAGTAAAYCAGAGCAAAATGCACTTTGTAAGGTGAGAAGACTTTAAAATGAGGCTAGAAAACCAAGGGCCTGCTGTATTTACTTCTAAAAACCACATTAGATATCCCAGGCTGTTTTTCTGTCGTGCTTTTCCTGCCCATTTCCTCATCTATTTCAACTGACACAGCTATTCCCCCATAGCTGGAGTTTTGTGAGTTTTTATTTGTTGTGCCCTTGGATTTCTCAAAGAAAGGAGCTCAATGAAAGCATGGGAAGGGTTATTCTGGGGGTGGAAGGTACCTCTATACTGCAGTTTCTGTGCTCTATTGTTTGGACAATCTTTTCCCTGTAAACTAAAGTTGATATTGGTTCGGATACATCGATTGTTGAGAGGCTGGACTGGTCTGAAATTGTCGCTCATGCTCAGAAATATCTGTGATGGCTGATTCTGGCTTAGCAGTCGTAAAGAATGCATCTATAAAGACAAAACAAGGGGGTTTTAGTACTGGTCTTTGCTGTAAGCAAACAACATACAACACTGTTAAACAGATCAGTTAATAAATGGAAGTAAAACAGAATTTCAGTGAAACAGAATTTCAGAAGAACAGAGTTTAACTTTGGCAGTTTGCAGTCAGAGTTAATTTTAAACCATTCCTTGTGTGCTCCTCTGTTTCTGAGCCCCATTTTAAATGAGAATAACTAATTTTGTGGGGAGTGAATGGAAATAGTATTGAGGTGTCCTTGGGTGAGCTGGAAAGGGATGGAATCCACAGTGCTGGATGGAACAGCTGGTACAGAGCAAATGAACTTGATGAATGACAAGAGCTAATTTCCTGAAGTTTGTAGCTCTCAGTGTAGCTCTCAGTTGAGAAGCCACATCTTTGGCTGGTGTTATTCAAGAACCAGGTAGGGGCAGGCTGAATGGGAAGGAARACTGACAGTGATGCTGCTGCAGTCATAAAATTAATGATGTTAAAAAGTGAGAGCCTCTCTTTGCTGACAGGTCTGTCATGATGCTGCCTGTGCTGTGACTGTGAGTGTTCCTACAGCAGATTCCAGCCTTCCTCTGAGGTGGTTTCACAGCACAGAGGGAAGCACTGAAGAATCCTGTGCATCCTGGCTGTTATGGTGACTGTAATTGATTCAACCAAAATCAGAGAGGGTTTCAAGTTACAAACCAGAAATCCTCAATGTTTTGGTTTAAAGATATAAAACCAAAATATCTTCCACATCAGTGTACAGTTTAAGAGGTTTGTTTATGGCCCTTAATGGGGAAATCCAGCAGCTGGGCTTTGTGCACTGGAAATTTTTAACAGCTTTTAGGGAAAACTTGAGCTGGGCATTGCTTTTTCAGTCTGAGCACACAACATAATTAGTGAGTATTCCACAAAATCCATTTGCAGCATTAATAATGGAGGCTRTAACTGTTATTGGAGGATGTGATTAACCATTAAAACGTGACAAGGAGCAAATATCATGAGGTTATAACCCACAGGTAGCAGCACAGACTAGAAATATTCAAATCCTTATTTTGCACATTAATGTTGGACTGAAAAATGTTGCTTGCAGGGAAATATTCAGGTCCTGTGGTTGAAAAGTTCACAATATAGAGCATTTTTACCTGGGGTCAGGTGTGTCATTCCCCCAAATCACCCATTTAGAAAAGAAGCAGTGCTTTCTCTGCCTCCAGACTRAAGTGGACAGAAGGAATATCACAAAAAGAAAACAGCTCAGGCTTTTTAAAGTCATCTTATTTATGATGTTAATATGATTTTAAATCCCAAAGGGATATTTAGGGTTATTTTCTTGTTCCTCATTTCATTTCTCAGACCATATTTCTTCTGCTGCCTGCTTGGGGCAGGCAGATGCTGGTTCAAGTATTCCTTGGGGTTTCAGTAAGCAAGAGAGGAGGTTTTAGTTCAGCTCACAGGTCTGTAGGCAACTCATTGATGGAAACTCTGGAGAAGAGGGCAATTGGTGTTATATTTGCTGTTTTCTGATGTCAGGTATTGGATTGTAAGCTAGTTGTACAGAAATGTAGTTTTTGAGATTTTTCCACGGTGTGTTTCCTCAACAGTTTCATTTTGGATGTGAAGTTGTGTTTTCTCYTGCATAATTTCTCTTGCTTCTCTCTAATAGGGGCTTCAACATATAAAYCTGATTTTTCCAAAGGTATTTGTTGTGTGTATCCTGGAGTTTTATTCTACACCAAAAAGCATTGGCTGATTTTATTCCTAGAAGGCTCCAGATGCTGTTATCTCTGTCACATTAATGTGCTATTGGCATGTGTTTATTCAGACCTAGGAATGGCCTCTCTTATCCTTAATAAACTCAGTGATGTTTGAGGTTATTAAGGTTATTAACAACACTGCTGCACTTGTTTTAGAGTCCCCAARTAACTGTTCACAGCCTCACAGGATGMTGCAGTTGTGAAGAGGCTGCTGGAAGGCATTTGGTTCAAACCCTCACTGAAATCAGGCCCCCCCTTAAAGTTTGTGTGGATACTGACAGAGCTCTAAACAATTAATATTTTTATTTTCACAAAAAACCTCTTCAATGCTTCTGCAAACTGTATAAATTGCATGCAGAGATCCCTAGAGCACAAGGGTTAAATCTACTGCAAAGCTATAAATATCATGTTTAAAATAATATTTTGTACCTATTCTAGATTGAGTGATTTGTAAATTGCTTTACCTGCATCCTTGTTATGTAGACRGGTTTGTTCATTATTATCCAGCTTGCTGTTTCATAGCAGGGTGGAATTGTCATTGACCCATCATATGTAATGAAACTAGATGTCTCTGGATAAAGTTCCTCAATATTAAGCCCCTGTAGTAAGTATGCATCATCTGGAGRATGAAGGAAGAAAGCAACTCAGGTAAAACAGTAGCATTTACAAAACWAACMAACCAACCAACCCAAACAAAACAGAAACCACATCAAACACCACCACCCTTTTAATGTCTCCTAATTTCAGAAAATGATGTAGGGGCTCATCCACTCAGGGATAAATAATTTTTATTACTGATACACTGCTGCTTGTGTGTGTCTCAGAGAAAGCTGGGGTGCTTATGATTTGTAACATTGTGAGATCTCTTTGAACCCTTTAACTTGTGTGTGGTGTCTCCAGTTTGCTTCATTTGCAGAGGGGACATTAAAATGTAGGCAAAGARAAGTGCACACTGAGATGTGTTCCCTCTTTCAATGCTCAGTATGTGCTGGCCTTGATTTGCAGAGAAATCCAAATGATCAAGGAAGTGGATAAGAAAAAGAAGAAAGGCATAATTTAACCTGAATTTAACATACTGTAGTTGAAGGACATAACTTAGATGAGCAWAATACTTGTCTCATACAATCTAATGGGAATAAAAAAAGGCTGCAGACYGTTGTCTTGGGCACAGAAAATCAAAGAGCGCAGACAGAGCAAATGTGACCTTGTTTTGATTTTAACACAGCACAGTCAACACGGTACAGGGTTTTGGGGCAACAATATTGGCAGCTACAGCATCAGTTRTAGTGCCAAGGTGAGAGTGTGATGTTTCTGCCTCATGGACAAGGACCTCACTGTTATTTCATCTTTTAAATGCCTTTGTTATTTTACAAAATMAAACCTTGGCAGATCCTCTCGTGTTTGTCAGAAATAGAGCCCTCTGCCCTTCCCTGCAGCTCGAGGCAGGATGATTGCCTGGCTGGATGTGCCTGGCTGGCCCCTCAAGAAGGGAAAGTGCCATCAGTGTCTGGGAGGTGGCTGAGTGGCACCTGTTTTAATATGCCCAGGCTTCACTGGCTTGTGACAGCCTCTGTCTGAACCCAAATCCTCCAGACASAAGCATGAAAACACAGTGAAAATGCAGTTCTATTTGATGACTGAATACACCTGTGTCCCAGTCATCAAAAACATTATTTGCAGTGCACTGAAAATTTTGCTAGAATTGAATCAGCAGAGAACTGCTGGGTTTTTTCATGCCAGGGCCTGTTTTCAATGAGTCACCACACACTTTCCCCTTCCCCACATGAACATGCTGTTCATTATTTATGAGCCATGGGAGTGGTGTGKTTAGCACCAAGTGGCACAGAGTCAGGCAGAAGAGATTCCCTAAGGACCAAATCTGCTYTCTCACAGCCATATTGGCTTCAGCTGGGCTAAAATGAGTTCAGCCAGGAAAAATTTGCCCTGAAATGTTTAATAGGAGAGGGAAAACTCACTGAAGATTAATACAGATGAGGGATATTGATATGAAGGAGGAAAATATCACTTCAGGAAGAGTGGGAGATAGGGGTGAATGCAAAAAGAGTTTGTCCAAGATAAAGCAGTATTTATTAATGCCTGTATAGGAGTTCTATTCCCATGGGAAGTCTGATGACTCCATGAGAGAAGACTACACAATAAGAATTTGTTTACCAGCATTTTTCCCATGAACAGGTCTGCCCTTTCCCCACATCTTGGTAAGGGTTTCTCATTCTGGAGCTGGAGCAGACCTTGTGGGTCAATACCAGACTGCAGCTCTTCAAAGCTCTGCTTRTATTTACTGCAAATATGTTCAAAATGCTGAAAACCACCATGTATGATCTCTTGCCAGTGACAAACTTCCTTTCATAAACACATCCAGCCTTTCTTGGATCCTCAGCATCATTCCTATCTACAGCACACAATCTGCTTCTCTTGATCTGCTGTGCCTTARGGTGATTTCCAAACTCAGGAATTCTTCTCTCTCCAAATTAGATTTAATTAGATTTCACATTCATTTGCATAAAGACCTTGACCCTGACAATTCACCTAGGAAATGATGGAAATCCTTTTATCCCTGGGTTTGCAATAGATGTGTGGGGTCAGCTTGCACAGCAAAATCTCTAGATGTTCTCTTTATAATGCTTTTCATAGGGAGTATATTATTTATTGAGTGGAGGAAGGTGCATTTGATTTTAAAGTTCATATAATGAGAATCCAGAAAAGGATCCAGGTTACATTTACAGGGTAAGGAATGTAGAGATCCTCAGTTTCTCTGCTTACCATAAAATGACAAGACCACATTTTTATGTGAAAATCTGTGAATCTAAAAAGTTACTTTTTCCACCAATGTTAAGCAAACACTGGGTGAAAACTCATTTAGCATAACTGTTTTGAAAGAAAACTAACTTATCTGCTGAAATGGCACACTTAATGAGGAGTAATAAAGCAGTTTTMTTTTGAGATATCCACACAGCTTCTCACTAAAGCCTGCTTGAAAAAAAAAAACCTTGTTTCAGCTTGCTCACAGTAGATTCTTTGGGCTGTGATAACAGAATAAAACAAGCATTTAAAATCTTAAAAATTCCTTGGGGCCCACTTTACTTCACTGCAGCCATTAATACCTAAGAGTACAAATATCCCTTTTAATGCTCTTTGCCTGTGGAAATTTCWTGCAGCAGGAGAGACAGCATTTAATTTTGTTGCTGTTTAAAAAAACACAAAACCACCAAACCCTTTTATTKATGTTATGAACTGTCCTGACTCTGATGCAGTGCTCCATTTATCATCCCCTCCCTGTTTCTCTGAAGCACATGGGGCCTGGGCATTTTGTCAGCATYGTGCTGAGTATTGACTCCAGGAGTGGAGCCCTAAAGCAGAGGCTGAAAAACTCCAGCTGCTAAAGGCACACTAGAAATCCTTGGAGTGTAAGAGGTAAAATTAGTTTTTAGCAATGATGCTATAATCCATCATGCAAGACAACTGCAAAATTACTTTCAATAACACTTTCATGTTCCCAATTTRCACTAAAAATTCCCAGTCAATACTTGTTACTACAGTAAGTAACCCAATGCCCTGTGGGATATTATGGGCATTGTGTCTACCAGGGGTTTAGTTTTAACAGATCAACTTAGCAAAAACAGTGGTTAAAAATTAAAGCAAATCTGTTCATCACTGCTTTTCCAGCCCATGTTTGGTGTGTYCATACAAACTTTCATTTAGTAAACCCAAATCAGTTTTGATTGGAATTGTGTTTCCCTTGTAAGGGGATAAAACAAACAATGGGAGGCTCCAAAGAGGAGGAGTTCCCACTCTAAATGCAGCATGCAAATGAAATATTTGGTGTTGGGAGGGTGTGGGCCCATGGGAGARCATGGAGCTGGTTCCCAGACAGAAGCTGGGAATGTGGAATTTGTGGGTGAAAGGGTTGGAAAAGGCACACACAGCCTTAASAATCATYCCCTGTTCCCAGGATCCTGCAGCASTGGYAGGYARGRAGCTCTTGCAGAACAGCCTTGCTGTGTTTTTGCAAGGAATCTGGACWAGCAGTTTAAAAAWGGGACTGATCTGCTTCTTYCATGCWGACAAGATGCCATTTGATACTGATAGAACAATCTGGATAAAACAKTCTGAGGAGAACCCTCTGTTGCCTTCCTTGCCATAGGCATTGYAGAGAACTGAGTTTTATTATCATAGAAGCCCCTTGTTTGGACCAAAGATGTAACCAGATTTGTTAAGTGTCAGGGAAAATCAGAGGAACATCTGTGGAGTGTGGGGTGAAATGTGTGTGTGTTGCAGGAGAGGAACAGGAATTATTTGTGTTATCAGTTCCCTGTGTACTTTCTGAAAGTTAAATTCTGGTATTGTTGAACTTACAAACTTCATCACAGCTTAGAATGTTTGACAAAGAAAATGAGGTTTTCAGGAGAAGAGGTTTAATTTGTTACATATATTTTTCATTCTTTTCTCTAAAACACCTTAATTACACTCCAGCTTTCCACAAGGTTAATATACAAACATGGAATTATTGAGGATCATCACTTAAAGGCYTTTCAAACGTGAACACAACAAATATAAAAGTTATGTTAATGACCTCTTTCTGTATCTTTTAAATGCAGCAGTAGTTGAATTGGAATGCTGTAAGTTTTCTGTACAAAAAGAAAACACTGATGAATCCTAAATCCAGTTATTGATGCAGCATCATGACATAACCAGATCTGATATAATCCAGGCTGCTCCATGTGTCTCTTTTACTCCTAACAGTAGGCAGTTTCTCCTGAGCATTCTGTGTGAACACAGCATATGTATGTGCCAAATACAATGTCATTAATSTGTTGTTGCACCTTCAGACATAAAACAGACGTGAAGTTCAAAATTCAATTGATAAAGTGATGACCTAACGAGCTTTTACACATTTCTGAGTTTATCATGCAGAGTTGCTGGCAATGCAAGCCTGGAATTTCTGCCCATAATGAAATGCCTCTTGTTTTAGGATCACTAAATGTGCTATTTGATTCTGAAAGGACACAGCTGTTACCAGAGGAAATGAAARGAAACTTACTTTTGTACGTTATTCTCGTGATGGTGTCTCTGTTAAGCATACGATTTAGAAATGGATTTGATGATTCAGATACCTACAGACGAGAAAATGTACAGCATCAAAACCTTCTCACAAACATTTCCTTGCCAGAACTGCAGCTCTTCCATTTGTGCACACACATGCTCACTCTCTGMTTCTCCTCCAATTGGCTTCTGCCTTTTATTCATTGTTGTGGGAGAAGGAAATAATTATTTCCTTGTTTTTCTAATGAGGCTTGATGGAAAGTTGGTAAAATAAATAAAACACAAGAGATGGGAGAACAGGGTGAACAGAAATTAATGCCTGAATAAAAGTGTGAGCACAGATTTCTTCCCCAGCAGCTTAGATGAAATTTGCAGGTGGTTGATATATTAGCCAGGATTTTCATTAGTATTCTATTATTTTATTTATTGATAAATATAATTTCCTATTTTAATTGCAAATTAAAGCTCTCTTCCTCTGGTTTACATCKGGGTAACATATGAGGTAACACCTCATGTTCAGGGGGAACATTYCATGTGTCAGATTCTACCCCTTTGCTGCCTCTTTCCTGTCACTCAGGAGCCCTGAGCAGAGCTTGGTCCATYCTCTGACACCTCCCTGCAGGTACTTCTAAATACTGGAAAGATTCCCTCTGCCTTCTCTTTAATTCTCCCCTTTTTCATGAATGCAGGTCAGATTGTTGGGTCATAATAAAATACATTTTGGATGAAAAAAAAAAAAATTGGTAGCCTAAATATCTTTCTTAAATATTAGACCTGTGTGMAAATGGCCCTTTTATATCCAATTATTCAGTATGCTCTGTGAAATGCACACTTTTAAATCTSAGGTTAATGCTTTGTTAGGACCTTTATGAAATGGGATTAGAGTAAAGGAGAACTAACAGGTAGCCCACACCTAAGATGTGATGAGGTGAACTTCAGCATTACTCAGAAATAAACACTTTTTTTGACTGATGAAACAGAGATAATGACACAATATTAACAATATTTGAAGGGGAGACATCCATTATTTAAATAAAATGAGAGAAAAGGTTTCTCCAATGTAATTAAAGAGGTTTGGGAAAGCCATGAAGTTTTGAGTTCCATGTTAGATGACTGTAAATTATAGACTTAACTCTGTAGTTTGAATGCAACAGGATGGAGACAAAATACTCATGTCTTTGTAGCTCTGTGAAATGGAAGATATCATAAGTTCCACTTTTAACATTCTTTCAGTTTTGATAGTTTTAAGATGTTTTAAATAACACTGAGAAAAACTGATTTTGCTGGCTTTGACACACCAGCATGGCATTGCCCTCTTTCCCAGGGCCCCAACGTACTGGAAGAGATTTGGATGAATAACATTTCATGAAGAAACACTAAATCTGCAAAGCTAGTGAGTTCTGCCATAGCCATTAAAGTGTTATGAGTGATGTTTGTGATGTAAGGGGTTTTTTCCTCACCTCCCTTATCCCTTCTAATTTCCTTTATATTGTAAAAGCTTTGGGGCAGAAATGGTGTGCTCAGTTCAGGAGGAAGCTTTCTCTGAATTCCAGATCAGAGCCTCTGGGCATTGCAGCAGCATAATGAGGAGTCTACACTTACAGTTCAGGGAAAAGTTCACTGTATTTATTAGGAATTTGTAGTRCTGAATACTTACTTTCATAAATATGGAAACTACCACCAACCCATTTGGACTCTTAGCAGCTTCTGTGACATTTGTGTACAGCTCATGGTTATAGTGGATCAGCTGAACCTGGAAAAGGGAGAAGGGAAGGATTACAATGAACCAGTGGCAAATCATCCCATGCAGTGTTTGCAGATACTCCCCACACACAGCCTGGTTTGTACCAGGATCCCAGCTCTGCTTTGGGTACTTTGTAGTTTTTCAGGTGTTTACAGCATGTGTCACTTTAATAATTCCTGTCACCATCTGGCTCCAACTGCCACAGCACCAGGGTGTTTTCCTCTGAATTCCAGCCAGTGAATTCACCACATCCAGTTACAGATTGCCCGGCTGGCATCACTCCCCTGTTCCAGCAGCACCTGCCATGGGCACCAGGTAATCTGTGCTCTGCAGCCCCAAGCCAAGCACAGAGGAATCAGGGGCTGGAATATTTGAGGAAACACATGGAATGTGAGTTTTGAACTGTTCAAACCACTGCTCACAGAATTCAAAATACTGATATTCACTGGCCCCAGGTTCTGCAAACTTGCTTACAGAGGCTCCTACCATTGAGCACTTGCTGTATTATTGTTAACCAGGTTCTCCTCAGCTCCTGCAGATTTCCTCATGCTGTTTAGTTTTATGATTTGCTGGAACTTTTAAATTACAAATGCACAGTTCCCTTCTCTCACTGCCTATGTAAATGCCTTATCCAGAACCTTGATCTCTGATTTGTCTGGGTTCACCACTGTTACCACTCACATTTTTTTTTTTTTAAAGAGGAACAAATTTAATGAACTCCCATGACATTTAAGTACTCTGAACAGAGGAAAAGCTAGTCAGCTTTAGCCTAAAGATCTTTCTTAGTTTTTAGATGTCAATTAGAAAAGGAAGGTTCTTGTTCTGGCATTGTCAGAATTGCAGCAGGCTGATGTTCACATTTAAAAATCAGCTCTGTCTTTCATGTGCTGATACTTGTAAAGGTTGTCCAGAGAAATTTGTGGACTTACATGCTGTGAACAAGATCAGTATTTACTTTGTTTATATCTGGTAATTCTTGTAACTGTACAAGACTGAGACTGCCAGTAAAGAAATGTCATTATAATGTGCTGTCCAAGTTTATAATAAGAGAAAAAACCAAACTGCTCAGGTGTATACAAGCACATACAGGGTATTTGTTCCAAACAAAGGTCTCAGTGCCTAATGAAGAGAGACTTTTTTTTCTTTCCTTCTCAAAACTGTCACTTTCTCTGTGTTGGAGTTTTATTCTTCTTCCCTGCAACCAAATTAATTTTAAAATTAATTTGGTTACCATGGTACCAYGGGTAAATTCATTAGGTTTTATATATTTTAGAAAAAGGCTGACCATCTAAGGAGACATCATTTTCAAAGTTTCTCACATGGAACAGGATAATTTAGAAAGATTCAAATGAACACAGTGTTTTGAACACAGAATACAACAGGATAAAAATATAATTTCCTATTAAATTTCCTGTAAGAATAATTTCTTTAAGTTGCCTGGAATGCCCATGAGCATTTGGTCTGTATAAAATATTGCTGGAGTCTTCCATGAAGGAAAAGCCACATAAGTAAAATTGATAATTTACGAAAATCTCAATTTTTCAAATGATGACACTTTCAAAAACATCACAACAAGAGCAGACTTCTAATGCTGAAACCACCCTTTGAGTTGAGTTTGGTTTCAGGGCTCAAAGGCAATACTGAATCTTGTTCCACCCTATTGATTTTCTTTGGAAGATTCCCTTTTAAGATTAATTTGCCACAGAACTGCTGATACCTCTTTGTTTTCCTCCAGCTACAGAAGTTCTRTTTTGCAGGAAAAAAGAGAGAATTAAGATTAATTACTCTTTTAGCTGATGGAAAAACCAGAATGTGGCCTTGTTCCATCACCCAAGAATGTGCATTGGACCAGGACCAGAAGCAGAAACAGAGCTTTTCAGCCTCTCAAGGATGTTCTGCTGCAGCCAAACATGGAGCAATAGGAAACTGAGGGGATTTAGAACATTGCAGTACTTCACACTCATTTTTCCTCAGTCCTCTTGGGAATAAGAGAATACTCTTTGTTTTCACATTAAGAGTTATAGACATTTTTCTGAGAAACTCCTGGGGTCTCAACCTGTCTCAGCCTCACTGAGAGCAAGCACAAAGTGTGTTTCCAGCACAGCAGGGAACAAAAGCAAATGMAATTGCTCAAGAAGACAGGTTAAATGTTTGTTTTAATTCAGAGTTCCTGTAAGAAGTGTCTAAGATATCATTAAGGAAGATAATTATGCATTTTTGTCCATCCAAAGTTAAATAAAARCAACAAAACAAATGGAGTTTCTGCATGGTGGGTGCCCAGAGAGGAAAATAATTTTACTGAGTTAAAAACTTACAATAACAACAGTTATTCCACTGTTAAAATATAATTGCTCTTACAGGTCTTGTAAAACCCCTTGGAAAGAGCAGCAAAGTTGCATCACCCCAGAGTTATTTATGGCATTAATTTTGTGGGTATGAACAGGTATGAGATCAGTGCAGTTGTGTGAGTAACAAAACTGTATTTAAAGTTGTCCTACATTAAATTCAATGTACCCCCTGCTTTGTGGAAAGGCACAGCACCAGCACCAGAACATGGAGCAGCTCCTCAGAACCTGTGGTCCTGATTTGTCTTGTGTTCCTGGACCAATCCCTGGCAGTGATGCWGGGGAATTTTCTTATCTTTGAAGCACAAACTCATCTTTTCATGCCCAGGATACTCAACCATGAAATGCTGGTGTTTGACAAGGTGGTTTTACCCACATCCTGATTAATTAATCCACAGGTTTACCTTTTATTCTTTATGTACAAGCCCCCAGCAGTGCAGTGCTCTTGCTTTGTTAATAAATTGGTGACATAAATGGTACATGATCACCTRGACTTCCAGCAGTTTACTTTGCATTTTAGCAAACTACTGCAGTTTTAAGATTAAAATCTRTTAAAAAGATAAACTTTTCTCCACTAAACTAAGGAGAAATGCAAAAAAACCAGTTGCTTGAAAKAATTTTTTTATCTCTGCCTCTTTGATGTCCTTTTTATTAAAACGGAGGTAATTTGGGCTGTTGCTGACAAATGTGGTTTGTGCTTTGTTTTGTATTTTTACTGATTTTGATTTAAAAGAAGTGTACATAAACAACTGGTTTAATAGAAAGGCTTGTCATCCACATTCATAGCTAYATGCCAGCAATTGTATTCTAGATAAATAAACAATATTAGAATTATTTTTTACTTAAAAGAATAAGACTAAGAATGCATGGAGGGAACTCATTTTTCTCCTGCTTCTGAGCAGAGAGCTGTGCAGAGAAMTGCAATMATCACGCAGTGAAATGGAAATGCAGTTGAGTTAACTMCTCTTGGCTGCAAAATCTACCTTATTAGGAATAATGGCATGCTTGGAATTAGCACTGAAGTTACAAATGGTGTCTGGCCATTTCATTAGAGCAGTTGGTAACAAGAACTAAGGTAACATGTTAACACAGAGTGTTATTTTCAGCATGTATTATAGCTCCTAAAAATGAATACATTATATATATATATATAAAAGGCTCTTCCATAACCTACTTTAGGGTTGAAGCAGTTATCTCTAGTTATTTCTAGATGGCATTTGGGCTGCTGACCTTTTATCTTACACTGAAGAGGCTCTAACAGAGCTCATTCCTTGTTTATRTGCAACCACCTCAGCTAGAAAAAATATATATTAAAAAAATGACCTGAACAAAATGATTAAGTCTTTCTCCTTAATATTTAAACTTTTAAAAAGTTAAACTTTTTAAAATTAAAAGGTCTTTTTCATCAATTCTATGATTTTTTTTTCTCACACTCCTTTCTCWAGAGTCTCCTTGCACTTAAGTGACTGGGTTGCTCACCTCTGACTTAAAAAAATTATGTTCAAGTCCTGTTCTGCCTTTGAACAGATCTCCCTCCCATCTGTGCCCAGCTTGTCAACTCCAGCATGGCAATAGCTGCATTTTTCTCCAGTATCAATATTGTGAGGCTCAGATGTGACATTCCTGCTATTGGGGAAAGCATCTCAATAATGAATGTCACTTTATGGAGTTCAATCTGGGTCATTGATCCATGGACAACTGAGAATTTGTGGCACATCACAAAAAGAAGATCAGAATCCAAAGAGTTCTGGCAGAAGACTGTGGGATTTCCACTTGATTTCCAGCACCTCAAAATACAGTAGCAGGAAAACTTTCAAAACCTGATAGAAGAGGAAAAAACTGCAATGGATGTAATGGCTGGTGAAGTTGCCGTTTGAATGTAAGTTGAGAGCTCAAACACAGAAGAGTTTGAGAAAGGCCAGCTTGATTCAAAATAGCCAAAAGCATTTCTGGAATGATGCTTTACTGAATTGTCAGAGGTCCTTTAGGATATTAATACTGTGTTAAAGGAGATGATAAATTAAGAGTCAAATTTTTAGAAGTGATTCTGAGTAATTTAACACCTGTCAGAGTCGCAGAGTCAAAGATTCAGAGAAAGTTGGCACAGATCTGCCCTGCAGGCAGAAGGTAAATGTTTTTTTTTTCATTTTTTGTTTAAGAATATCCTGGAAGCTTGTTTTAAAGCTAAGGGAAGTGCAAGTGCCTTTTGCTGTTCATGAGAATTGCTTAAGAGCCAGTTTCATGTTTGTAATTTAATTGGCAAATTTGAAGTAGAGAAATAGCAAGCAAGAAAAAAAAAACAAAACTAAGAGGACAGGGATTATCTAAGAATGTGAGATAGTACAGCTTAAGGCAGACTAATACAAAATTATCTTGTTTCTGAATGACTTGAGTGGTGTTAAACTCAGCAGGGAAGATAAGTGACACYTCGGAGCTGGAACTAAGCCTGTTATATCTCACAAGTAAGCCCTTTAGCTTCCTCTGAAGGCTTTGAAAGAAGCAGGGTGTTGGCAAACACTGCTAAACAAATGCAGGACATGGACACGATGGTGGTGAAAGGGGCAGCAGTAAAGTCACAACTGCATTTTTTATCAGCTGACTTTCTACATCAGACAACAGAAGTCAAAGTGTTTTTTCCCTATTAGACAACACAGTCTGTATTCATTGCAGGCTAGTTTATACAGCTGAAATGCTGGAATGGAAATAGCTGAAATGCCACAGAAATATTTTGCCTTAATGAAAGAAGATCAGGGAATGTGCCATGCTCTAAAATGCTGAGTTCCTAAAGAACCAATCTTTGGCTGATGCTCCTGCTGTCCCCAGTTTGGGTGCTCCTAGTGTGACTGGAGTGCTGGGCTGGGGTAAATAGTCTGGTTTCCTTTGRATTGATGCCAATCCCATAAAATCATGTCAATATTTAATGGAAATGTGTTGTTCTTTTTTTAGGTGTACAAAGGATGATGGCTTTATACAAGCAATATCTCCTGTGGGTTTTCTCTCAGTCTCTGCCCCATGTCATTACTATACACCAATTCTCCCAGCTGCACTTTCTCCAGTTAGTCTTAGTGGTGTTCCTGACACCCCTTTATTTAATTTCTTTGTTATCTACCACATCCTCTGGTATGGYTTTTGCACAGCAAAACAACCCACCAAACCCCTTTCTCTTAGTGCACAGATGAAATGGAGCTGAAAATCACTGCAGATAAAAATCCAGCTCTTTAAACTGTAATGGCTAAGAATTCTTCAGCCAGAGTAGACACCTAATTGAAGATAATGTTGACCCTCTCTATAACTTTATTACTTTGTCAATCTTACATCATTAAGCAAGTATTTCAGTTCATTATCCTGCAGTAAACAGTTTGTTGTCAAGGTGAGATAGGAGATAGGTTTGTGTGTCTGTAGGCAAAGCTGTTTTACTTTAAATGCAGGTGTTATGTGGGGCTGTTGGTCAGAGGCAGAAACATCAGGATTCACCCATGATCATGAGACAAGCAGCCTGGTTTATTGTTTTATTGGAACCCTCTCACACAGGGGGTTTGAATTTCCCAGCCTTGCACAGCTGATTGGCTGGGTCCTGACACTGCCCAGCTCCTTGGCCAGTGATGTGTCTGAACTGAACATTCCAGATTGAACAGGATGGGCTGAGGTCCCTGTTTGAGTTCAAATCTATCCTACCATTGCTCACCCAGGGACTTGTTCTTCTCTAGAATGAGTCAGGTGAGCCAGGCTAGCCAAATTGGGTTTATGTCATGGCTGGATTTACCTTGTCCAGCCACAGACCAGCTGGGCTGTGACATGCAGGCAGTGCTGCCTTCAGCTTTTGAGTTATGGAGCAACATTATCTTGCTAAAACACCTGATTATTTGTCAGYGATGTGAAAACCTGAGAACTTAAATGTGAGAAACTGAATTAGGAATGTGGCTGTTATTTTCTTTTATCGACACTTTAACAATATCAATTTGCCAGGCTGTTATGAGAAAAGGATTCCATATGAAACTGTCAGTGGGGGACTGCATATCACTAAAAGGACTCATAATAAAAAATTTATTTCTGATTTTAATAAGCTTAATATCTTTGCAACATAAATGTTTAGCTTTATAATTCATTTAAATATATCTATGATTGAGTTTTACTGCGTAACAAATTATGTGTTCCTGTTTCTCTAGCCTTTGCAAAGCCCATTATTTCAAGTTTAAAGGGAGACACATAGAAAGAAGGCAAAGARAAAAATCTAGTTCTTCCTACTTTAAAAAAAATGTTGAAGAAGTGTTAGCCCAGTAAAAATTCAGAATTCTGTCTCCAGAGTTCTCTGATCTCCTCAAGAAATCCCTGAATCCTATTAAAAATTGCTGGTTTCTCAGCAAACTGCATGAAGAATTTTTCCTGGGAGGAAGGTTTTAATAATTAAAATYAGTCAATACTGAAGTGCAGAAGGTTATTTGATCTTGCTCAGAAACTGACACTTTCCAGAAGGGAAAAAAATTGCAATCTCTCTAGTAAATCACTTTGTGCAGAACTGGGAGTCAAGTAGAAGAAATTTGCTGCACAAGAAAAGAGGGCAACTCACCAGGGAAATAGGTTTGCTGAAAACAATTTTGAGTTTGAACATTAAGGTTGAGATTTTTAGGACACTTCCTTGAAAAAAATCTGTGAGACTCTCAGGATGAGATGTAAAAATGCATTTGTTAGCACTCAGGCATTACAGCTTTCAACCACATTATATAAAGTTGCTGTTGGCTCCAGTGCTCCAGTCCAAATTTGTTTGTCTGCTTTCCCCCTGTAATTCCAACTAAGCTCAGCTGTTTTATCAAGTCAGTCTSTATTTCTGTGCAGAACTGAGGCTGCCCACCTCCATTTAACAGGATGAAATTTTGCTCCTGTCACCATTGTCAGCTCTGGATGGTGCTGGGAGATGAAAAAGATGGGATCAAAGCCATGCCTGGAGCTGTCTGTGCCCAGCAGGGCTGGATTCATTTTGAGCTCTGCTCTTTTCCAGCCTTGCCTTTGATGCTGCCTGTGCCACCCAAGCCATGGCATTTTTCTTGTGCATGTTCAGACCCAAATATTCCCAGTTTTATGAACACCAAACCTCTTCCCTGTCCTTTTCTGACCCATTTCTTCCTGTCACTTAAAATCTGTCATTCTTTCAATGCCATCCCACTGTTCCACCCCCCAGTGTGAATTTCCTGGAGAGGCAAAATGGTCCTTAAATACACCCTGGTTTCCTGTCTCACTGGGGTTCAGGGATTAGTGAATATTATTCTGAGACCAGGCCAGTGCTTTTCCCTGGAGTTATCACAGTGGGAAAGGGCAGTGMTGCTGCTCTGCCACCTGCATCACTCTGGGGATGTCACAGGTGGCTTTTGCAAGTGCTYCTGGAAGCACAGAAGAATCAATTCAGGTGCTCTGGCAGGTTGCAGCATCTCTTTTCAGTATCTTGTACTTTTTCTTTGTACAGCCAAACTGTGTTTTTGCATTCTGAATTTTAACTCTGTTGTTGCATAATTAGAATCAACAAATCTCAGAAACAAAAAAACAAGATCCCAAATGTTGCATTAACTGTGTTATAAAAACATTGTTTTGTTTTCTCATACAAGGAGGGCAACCTAAGTGTACACTGATGCTGCAATTCAGCAGAATTGATGCTGTGGCTGAGAGAAACCACAACCTTCTGAATTACTTTGACTTGTTTGATTCACCCTGTTTGATCTCTCTCTGTGGCAGATCAGATGAGACAGCAGAGAGGGAGGCAAAAAAAATACTGTCAGGGCAAGCAAACAGAGAGATGCACAAGCAGCTTTTCTGCTCCCATTTCCCAACTTTGGAGCWCTAAACTTCTGCATTCTGTAATTTTATAGCTAAGTTTATTCTGTGCTATTTGAAGCACCACAAAGGATATGCATTGTTTTGGAAAAAAACCAAATTAAARCAGAAGAACTGGTTTTAACTCTGAAGATAGATGGGAGAACAGGCACAGGCTTAATCTGCTCATAGTCTGAGCAGGGAGGWGAAAACACTGTATTTATACTCTTAATAAATGAACTGATGTACTTTTTTATATTTTCTGGAATTTCCCATTTCTAAGTAAGGAACACCAGAACAGAACATACTTTTTAGCATCTTTCATGTTTATATTGGACATTACAAGTGAAGTACTCAAAATTCAGTAAGGAATAGAGGAACACCTTGGAGCTGGGCATCTGGCAGCTGTCACAAATCCTGCTATCAGAAATCTCATGGGTGGGGCAGGCACAGATTATTCTGCAGGCTGAGGTGATTGGAATAGTTTGCTCACAGATCTCTGCAGTTATATACCCTCATCATATTTACACTGTTACTGGTAAATAAACAATTTAATAATCAAAGTGGATCTAATTGGACAAGGTAATTGCTACAACTTGAAAAGACCCAGATAAAAYCCTCCAGTGCCTGGGGGGAGGTTGTATTACAGGTCATTGTTGCAGTTAGATGAGAAAATGTTCTGAGAGTGTTGCTGTGAAACAGCTCCATGGCCAGGGACTCTGCAGATCTGCTTGTACCTTCCAGGAACCTTCTCTCCACAAAGCACCTGTGACCATGCAGATGTATCTGTTTGATGAAAACAAGCTCTGATCTCAGCCCAGACAAGGCACCAGAGCAAAGAAAAGCAGGAATGAGGATGGTGCTGCCGTGGCAAACTCCTCTGCAGGCAGAGGAACCAGCAGCTGGGGTTCTGCCAGCTCCCCAAAATCCCATTTCCTTCTTCTACTGCTAATAACAAATGGGGAGCAGGGTAAAACTGCCAGCAGCAATAAATTCCCTGGGGTTCTGCCACAGATAAAGAATTCAGTGCAACCTCTCTAAAGCAGCAGCAGCTCCCATTGCTTCAGAACAGGAGGAAAAGGAGGAGGAGGCGGACGATTTTTCAAGAATCAAAACACCAAAGACAGCTCCTTAATAAACAAAGGAAAATATTTTCATCTAACCAACYATTAAATAGTGGATTATTCATTTAAACCAGCTCAGCACTCACCTGCTGCTGGTTTTATCTCCCATTTACATATGTATGCACACAGACATATGGTTTGTAGCTCTCTCCATGCTGATCATTTAAGAAAATTTGGCCCAAACCCTTGAAGGCTGATGCATCACAGCAGGTCAAAGACTTCAGATTACAAAGGCTGTTTCTTTCTCAAGTTGTTGGCARTAGTTTTACTGTCTGTAGCTGGAGGTGTCCACCCAGCCATATGTGGCTCTTTTATGTGTCACTGCTGTAAATGTCCAATATGAATTAAAATGACAAGGGAAGCCTGCTGTTGTTATCACAGTGCAGTTTGCTCTGCAGAAACTGGTGCAGCTCCACTCCCCCACAGACAGCAGGGGTAAGAAAGGTGTACAGATGAAATATCTTGGTGTAAAGGATTGCTTTATTTACTTCATTAACAGCAGCTTGATGAACAGTTGTTCAGTTACAGATCTCCTGATTAGAATCAAAGTGTGAAATAATCAAAATAATCAAATGGTTCAATRAATCTGAGGCTATATGCCCAAAGAAAAATTACTGTACATATAGAGACATCTTAAGAGAGATTCACCCCATCAGMATCCCATGAACTTTGAAGGCACATCTTGTAAATTATTTTTCAGTGCTTCGTTGATTTTAAATATTGTCTAATGCTTATGGCCCTGCAATCCAGAAGTACTTTGAGATCTGCTTAGCTTGGYATATTTATTATACTACAGTCTTCTCTGTCTGGCATTATTTTTATCTTCCCCTTTTTCTATATTTACAAACTTGGAAATTTAAAAAGCAGCTGGTGAGAGGCAGGCTCAGGTAAAGGTGATAAAAGCCTTTCTGGGTGGCACAATATTGTGTGTATGTGACAGGAAGTTCATGACTGTTCTTTGGATGCTGCAGTTGCAGCTGCACTGTCTTGGGGTGATGAACTTTCACTGGAGCAGCAGCARSGCAAGYTCTGCCTGCTAAAGGTGCCCATCARGGAKAKAAATGGAACAGAACAAYAGGAAAATTCGAGAATGAATTTTGRGAAAGCAGGTGGTWGCATTTCTGGGTCTCTGCAGACATCATGAACTCTCATGTCCTGAGCTTCACCCTGCCATGATTGCTGTCCTGMCTGCAGCTGACTCACCCTCCCTGGCACAATAATTACCCTCCGAGGTAATTGGTGGTTAATGGGCAAATGTGCTAATGGCTGTGARACCAAAAGCATTCCAAGGGCTGTCATTAGTGTCTGCTGTGTCCAGCCATCAGCAGCTCCAAATGTCCAAGGGGACCATGACATGACAGCTTCCAGCACTCCACATCTCTGAATYAGGATTTTGGTTCAGGCCCAGCTCRAAACAAAACAACAAASTAAAAGCAGACAGATGGTCCCTTCCAGCTCCTCACTGGAATTTTATTTTCCTCTTCATAAACATTAAAGGRCACATTTTCAGCTCATATAGGATGATGCAGCTCAGTAATTCTGTTGGTTTTCTAGAATTCTCCTTTTTTAAATATTGTTTTATTTTAAAATAATTTAAAATATTTTAAATATCACCTTTAGATTTAATAGCAGTCATTCACTTTTAGTCATAAGCTGCCACTTTAGGAGCACAAAATACAGAATACTATCTAGCAGTACACAGATAAAATTGATCTATGCCAAGCTGCCCAAAGACTGTTTGATGATCACAACCAAAATATTGATGAGCTTAGGAGATTGTTTGAAAGATGGATGACACAATAAAACTGATGTGTTATTCTTTGCTAGGAAAAAAAGCCTGTGYCCTAAAAATGCTCTTTTCACCTTAATCTTTTGGTAATTTGTACAATATTAGCAATTTCTAGATACTTTACTATTTGGTAATACCTATACATAAAATAAGAAGAAATGAAGTTCATGTAAAAGCTCACATTCGAGTTTGCATTTTAAATTTGGAYGGATTTAAATATTTTAAATCCTAGAGATTGCATCCCATTTTTTTCTTGTACTGYGACCCCCTCCAGTTTTTGTGCTCCTGAGAGTAACAGCAAACAAACATCCCAAATCTGTCATTGTCCCCATGGTTGCACTTATTTCCAGGGGGGTTTTGATGTATGAAGATTTCTGGGGAGAAACCTTGAATATGCTGCCTGACAGCTCAAAATTCTAATAAAAGTYATTTTCAAATAGGCCACGGAAAAAAAGGCTTCTGGAACTCTTTTTTTGTTTGTTTTTTTTCCCCTCTGCCATTTTTCCTTTCAYTGTTTTCCTGGATTTCTGCAAGAAAATCCAGTGAGAATAGAACAGACTGACACTCATTAGAATCTGGAAGAATAAGGGTGATTTTTATTTTTTTTTTTTCCTTTCTAATTAGCTGCCCCAGGGAATGACTCTACCAGTCAGGAGGAGGAACAGCTCCTCTGCTGTGCCTTTTGTGRCTTAGGAACAGTGGATGGGGAGGCTCTAAGCTAAAAATCAAACAGTGAAAATCCTCTTAACTGAGCACACCCTTGGGCTTCACACAGAATAAGGCCTTGCACTGATCACAACCAGAACTAGCTGGGATTTCTTTTTGCTGAAACAGGGTTTTGCTGGAAAATGCTTATGTGTCAAAACCAAAGTACCTTGTGGAGGGAATTTGATTTCAAAGAGGTTTTTTTTTTCCTGAAAGAAAAGCAGAGACTATCAGAAAATCCCCTGATTTCCTGCCAGTTTGTCTTGTGATTGATCCAAGAGCCTGCAGACCAGATGCCTTCAGGAACTGGCTGCTTTTCCTGTGATGTCCCTCCCCAGGGAAGGGCTGAGTGTGAATAAAATGATGTTTGTGGGTACAGAAAAACTCTAGGGGACAATCTGGGTAACGAGAGCATGGGGGCTTTAAAGGCTCCCATGGAGTTCTGTGCCTTACACTGGAATTCCTGGGGTTAGGCTGTGATTTGCAGCCTTGGATGCACATGGAAATATCCCTGCCTGATGCCTCTTTCATGGCACTAATTGTGCCCAAATCAGGAAGGGTCAGGGCTGGGTTGAGCCAGGAATTCCCATCTCCCATGAGAGGCCTCTGTCAGCAAATCCAGACTATTTGGATTGGGATAATGTTCATTGTCTGAAGCTCTTCCATTGTTACAGAGTGAAATAGAATTATTAAAGGTGAGTTTCCAAACTGCCTCCCCCACTGTCTGGGTGCARGGGCTGGGCTTGCTCTCAGAATTAGCTGGATTTGCTTCTACTGAAGCATTCAGGGAGACAAACCTGTGTGTGGTGTGAGTGCTCAGCACCAAACGGGCTCAGGAGCTTCACTGGAGCTCAGCATTGTGGCTCATCTCTCATTAACCCTGGACTCTTCTGTTTATTATCTGATCCCCATCATCCAGCTCAGGGGAACTCTCAGGGAGGACAGACTGGGCTAACAGGGATTTTTGCAGTCCACACTGAGCACAGAAATACCAAACCACAGYTTTACCCCAGACCAGTCTGTTGCCTCCACGAGGGTTTTGCCCAAGGTGAGGCTCACAGTAACTGCTCACTGTTTTTTATTGTTTTGCTAAATTCTAATTACAACAATGCCTATCATTGCTTTTTATTTTATTTTGTGGTTGTCCATAGTAGCTGCAAGAACTTTTGTACAGGTTGTTAGTGGGTGGCTCCTTTCTTTGGGATGTTACATTAAATACATTTGGGGAAAAAAAGTGAAAACTTACAAAAACTGTAATGGAAAACTGATTACCAAGTGACACAAAACAAAGCTCATTTCAAAATGCACATACTTTTTTTTGCCTGCAGAGGTAAACTGATCTTTAATTAAAGAAGAGTCATCCTGTAGCAAGTGAAGTCACCCCAAGCAAATGATAATAATTTGGAATGAGGCAAAGTGAATACTTCAAAAGTGACACTGGAGGTTTGCAGTGTTTTATGTTTTCATGTCCCAGTGGTTTAAAAAAGCAAATCCTACAGCTGCTACTCTAAGCAGAAAAACTCTACCTTAYTGCTTTATGATTCTGGATTTTAAAATTGAGGCACCAGAGGGATTTAGATTGCAGTCAGTGACAGACTGTGCTCTCAGTACATTGACACTCTTCCACTTCTCTCCCTCCCAAAAAAGAGAACAGTTGGTAATCAAAAAGTAAGCATGTGCAAAACTATATTTATTACTAAAGGAATCTGCTTCACTTGGTATCTAAGAAWTATTTCTTATTTCATGCAGATATTTTCTGTGTCACCCACTACATTCATGAGCTGACATTGTCATAAAGCTTGGAATTTCTTTGGGCTGCACCTGCAATTCTACTGATGGATGCAGAGTTCATAAGCTTCAGAAAAGTAGTTTCCAACAAAACCAAAAAGTTTTCTGGCAAGAAATGCCCACATATGTGTAGATAATGAAATCCAACCCCTCTAAAAATCTGCCTGTAGAGTTTCTTGAAATTCAGTGTAAAGCAGACATAATCTATGGGGCTTGTATCCCAAAATCCTCAGAAAGCAAGAGACAGAAAGAAAAAATGCTGGTCCCCAGAAATGGAGCTCCTTGCTTCAAGCACCTGGAATTTGCTGTGTAGAATCCAGGAATAATCATGTGCTTTAATAAAACATGGAGAAATCCAGGGATTGTGGATGCTTTCAGGCATCAGTGAGCAAAGAGAGAAACATYTCCTGTTGCACATCAGTGGGAATGACAAAGAGAATGTCAATGTRGCAGCAGCTGTACCCAAATTCAACAGCTGGGCATTCAGTGCCTGAGGGGAAACTCCCTTAAATACCATACACAAAATTTCAAATATTTAAAGATGCCTTCTAGAAATCAGCCCATGATCTACAGAAATCAGGCAGTTTCTGTATTGTTTTGTTGTCTGAAATTAATGTACTCAATTATTCCAAAAACACTTGGTACAATTTTAGCATGACTAAATAATCAAAAAGATAATGCACTAAAATTCTGCCAGGCTGCCATAAAGGTTCTTCATTTGATGTGAACTGTAACTTTTCACCTCCAGTGACCATGCAAAGACCTCAGTAATCTGAGAAAATGAAAGCCTAAAGCAAAGATCAAAATCAAACTTGGGTACCTGAAATTCAGTCTCATATTTTAGAAGGGGTTAAACACTTGTTCTGAACATCATTTCATCTCCAGATGGTTTCTAATGATTGTTTGGGATAATAAATTTAATGACTGTTCCTTTCAATTATAYGTTATTGTCAGACTGCTAAAAGACACAAATACACAATTCTGCCCCTGAATCTTTTTCTGAGTTTGTATCCCTGAAGAGCTGCAGCTGCATCAGGTGCAATCCCCATTCCTGTTGTGGTAATCAGTAAATTTCTGAGATTTATCCATCAAGAGAAACACCCTTTTACAGCTTGCTACAAATAAAATAATTTGACTTTTCCTGTTTTGCCTGAACTATCATAAAATGCACACTTGGGCCTGTGGTGTGCACTGTAATTTCTTCCCTTGAAAAAAGTAAGTCAAAAGCCTTATTTGCATTGCCACTGTTAATCAAGTTTTAGAAAGGTGAAAAAATAGCAGGAACACTATTTATGGTAGATGATTATACATGAAGTAAAATTCTTTATTGCTGTTATGAAGTTTGGTCATCATATAACTTGATTTGTATAATTAAGGGTTTTTCCTAAGGGAGGGATAAAACAGTCTATTTCTAGAATCCAATTTTCCTTTAAAAATGGAAGCATGGCTGCAGTGGCACTAAATGGAAASCTGTGACTGCAGGAGGACCCTGGTGTTGCCTGGCAATGTGGCCATTCCTATAAAAATGACTTGTACTTGCTGTGTATTTTTTTCTATTTATATATTTATGATAAATGATTTATAGTTCCTACACCTTTGCCTGATATTAGACCTTCTCTGGGATATTGAGGTTTGGGATTTTTTATTTAACAAGTGTGTATTACCCATGGCTTGAAGATGACTGTCTRGCCAAAAAATTACAGGAACATAAGTTAAAAGTCAACTACTCCAACAAAGTTAAAGATGAAACTGCTTTTGAAGGTCAGTAAGGATTAAGAAGTATTTTTAACACTTAATCAGTGCAGGAAGTTTACTGCCTTTTGGTGTAAAATACACCACACAAATTTCAGTTCCCTGCTCCTGGAATGTAATTTTTCTTGTGGGCTCCAACAGAGCAGTGCCCAAGGAGAGGCTTTCTTGCTAAGAAACACCAGCTGCATTTTGTTATATTAACAAGCAGTAAAAGCTCATTTAACTTGAAACATAAAGTGGAATTTGGTTTAGAAAAACACAATAACCCTGGATGGGACATTCCCTTAAGTGCTGGACTTGATCCTTGTGGGTTCCTTCAATGCTGAGTATTCTGTGAATAATTTTTGGGCTTCAACCCTGCTTTTTATTGATATTGTATAAAATTTTGGGTGAAGCCATCTGTAATCTTTAGTTAGGACAGAGGTGCATTCTTACAACTGAAGCATGTATTGGTGTCCCAGTGATTTTGAATTACTCATGTGAGCAGCGTCCCTACACTTCAGTGATGCCAATATTACCACCTCTCCCCAATTTATATTCTGTTCCTATAGCAATTCCATTCATTACCTATTGACTTTCTCCTTTGAAGCTCAACATTACTCTTAGGTTATAGAGATTTTACTAAGCCCCCTCCCATTAGACACGTGTTCTCTCAGCTGGTACCTTTTCCACAGGCTGATTTTTCAACATTAATAAGCATTGGAATACAGCAAATTTATCTTCTGGCTGAAATACTTCAAAATGACCTGCTCYACTTCCAAGAGAGGCTCCAAACTGTAATACCAGTGGCCTGTAGCAATTCAAAAATCTCAGTTTTGAACCTCCTTCTTCGAGCTGTTGGCAGCAGTGTGGGGTTACCTGGTGCAGTAGGGGCTGCTTACTGAAAAGCAGGGAACTCTGTGCCTCCTAGAGCTGCAGGTAAAAACTTTCACTGTCTTCCCACACAAGTTTCTCTGTTTTGTTATAAATATTTTATGTGTACCATTGCCAGATCTTTTAGCCAGGGAAGTGCAGAATTAATTCCAATTTGATTAAATATGTCTAGCTCCCACAAAAAGCTGGGTCTTTGAGCACCTGAGGGAGTGGAGTTAGGAAGGCTCCATCCAAAGAGACCTGATTACTTTATAAGCAGCACAGATGAGGACAGAGGGTGTCTCTATACACAATAAACACAGCAGTGCCATTTGCAGATGTGAGTCACAACTTGGTTAAAAAACCAATTCCCCCATTTTCAGAATGGCTCGAGGAAAACCATTTCTACAGATTAATTGCAAACACCTTCAGGCAGAACCAAGAGGTGGGGAATTCCTGGTGGCAGCCAGGGTGACATACCTCTCCAGAGAAGGCCTGTCCATTGAGGAGGTGCTCTGAGCCCTGGCTGTCCTCRCTGCCAAAGTGTAGCCGGATTTCCTCCAGGCGGTGGCTGTAGGTCATCGGGCCCCCCGAGATGTTCACCAGGTGCTCCTTGTCTATCCTCAGGGACACGTGCCTCCCTGTGTTGTACATTGTCCCACTGACCTAAACAAAGCGGAGAGGAGGGGAAAAAAAAAAAAGGATTTTTTCAAATTAATCTGCAAATTTTACAAACTCTTTGGAGGTTTTGCTTGTTACCTTCACTCAAATACAGCGATGCATCTTGTGAGATGGAATAACCAACCTCAGGTCACACCTCAATTTCTGCTTTGAACCTCACACTGTGTACTCAAATATTTTGCTAAAACCCTGTGTACACATTTTAGCCTTGGCTGACATGCTGAAKAGGACTGCTGTACTTCTAATTAAGCAGGTTTTTGGAGTACCTTTCATGCCAGCTCTGAATAATGCCTTCACTTCAAAATTCCTGCACTGAAAATGGGARCATTTCAGCTGGCAAATTATTAAAGTACACTGGAAAAGATCTGAAATTTAATTATTTTCCCCCTTTTTTAATACTTATAACAAAATTACCCAAAAGTAAAGGTGCTGCAAAAAGCAGAAATGCAATTTTTCAGTACCAGGGAACTCTGTGCCTCCTAGAGCTGCAGGTAAAAACTTTYACTGTCTTCYCACACAAGTTTCTTTGTTTTGTTATAAATATTTTATGTGTACAATTGCCAGATCTTTTAGCCAGGGAAGTGCAGAATTAATTCCAATTTGATTAAATATGTCTAGTTCCCACAACACATCAAATAGTTCCTTGAGATTCATCTTTATTTTAAAAAAGGCTGAATGTTGTGTTTCATTTGCAAACTGATTCACAGCTGCTGTAATGAAAAAGAAAATGATTGTGCAAATTTTTCATATGGAATATAATTCTGTCACGATTTCCACTGTCTTAGAAAAAGTTTTTAGACCAAAAAGTTCTTTCATTTCTGCCACTAGAAAGTCAAATACATTAGTTTGAATTAAAGTAGAATTATGATTTTTTTTAAAGCATTCTGCATGGAAACAAATGTACACTTGAATAACATTCATTTAATTTAAGAAATATAGCAACAAGATGCTTTGTTGCACTTAAAATTAAAGACATGACTATTATGTATTATATCCTATACTACATCAGTGCTATGGTAATTAACATTGCTGCAGTGTCACTTTATCTATAATACTAATTACTGAGTGGAAATGACCTGTTTTCTTGCACAGTGCATTGTAAAAAGTTACACTGAACAGACTGTGCACTAGAATTAAATGGAGGAGATTAAACAGCTTTTGATTGCTGTGATTCTTTACACTTTGATACAGATGTTCTACTTTTTTTTTTTGTTTATTCCAATCTAAAATAAGCAGTAATAAATTTCTTATGAAAAGTCATAAAGACATTTATTCCTGCTCGYTGCAAATCAACCACAATGATTTAATTTATAAATGCTCCTTACTTTTTCTACTTGACTTTGCATGCATTACAATTAAATACCAAGTTCAGTTTAATAAGTGGGAGAAGGTCAGTTTATTGAACTCAGTTTCAGTACGCTGCATATAAATGACACAAAATTGCTAATCATAGCTAACAAATGTAGTTTAAAAACAAATGGGAAAATGGTGAAAGCCTCTTATTTGGAAGCTCATGCTTCACTGAGCCCTCAGTTAAATTCTGCAGCTATGCAAAATRTTCAGAATGCATTTTTGTATTTAAATTGGCATCAATCTCAAATGAGGTTACCATTGTTTTCTCTCTCGAAGTAAAACTGACCCAGAAAACCCCTAATGTGAATCAAATCACTCCACAGAGAAGAGCAGGGAAATGATGAGGCAAATTCCTGACCAGGAGTTCCARTTGTCTTTCTTATTTACCCCTTCATAAAGATGCCATGCTCACAATGACCTGGCATTGACTTTTGGGAATTTCCCTGCACAGCTGCAGGTGGGGAATCCCAGCAAAGCAGTGCCATTTGTAGATGTGAGTCACAACTTGGTTAAAAAACCTGAGGTGCCTCATTTCTGACCTGAGGGGAGGAGGGAACACCAGAAGTGAGACTTAAATTCTCCTGCATGGGCACAGATGGGCAATGGGCAGGACAAAGATCTTCAACATGAAAAATCCAAGATCTTGCCCTTTTCTGTGCCTTCTTAGGTTCAAGGGAAGCACTGGTTTCATTGTTGTGTGTGCTGAAAGAAAGAGGAGCTGCAGGGACCACTTGAGGGTCAGCACCAAATTGCACCTTCAGGACATGCCCATGTATGAAGCAGGGTCTTAAATCTTCCATGTACTGGGATTACAGCTGGATGAAAAGGTTAAAATATTGAGAAACTTTTGGTTTTTTTGTGAGGAGACTCTGTGACTTGCCCAGGCTCTGTAGTTGTGCTTGTTTATGGGAAGGGCCATCACAACACTGTGTGAATTTCTTTCTTGCAGTTCAGGATATTGGCTGGTTTATACACCACCCCAAAATCTTTAAACCTTTACATGGGTCCATTTCAAGTACAACCATTTACACTTAGGACACAGTTGTTCACCCTCTGTTTGCAAGSTTTTGCAGAGCAAATGCATTTTCCTTTCCCCATGTGCAGTTTTAACTGCTGCTGCAGGAAAATGAGGTTCTGAGCTTGTTCACTGCTGATAAGAGAAGGATTCTCCATGTTTACAGTGCTGAGCCTTTAAAGTGATGCTGAGTCATTTCAGAACATCCAACTAAATGGGTTTTGGGGAAAGCAAACTTGCACGTGGCCTTACAAAAGGGTGCAGGTGTAGGAGTTAACAAGGAAGTATTTTCTTCATTTTGAATACATTACCCTGCAAAGCAAACAGTATGGAGAATGGGCATCTTATGGGAAAGATGTTGCCTTTTCCTGGTACAGTCAACAGTCTCTGCTACTCCAGAAAGCACAGTATTTTTTTTTTTTAAATGTGGACTGGATAAAATATTATAGGGTAATTAAAATGGCTCATATAAAAGACCTGTTAAGATGTATATAATTATTTCCTGAAGTTGTCAGATGGATCTCAGGTGCTTCAGTGTGGTGGCTTTTGTGCTGCTTCTTGCTCTGCTTTGTTCTCTGCCTGTTTGAGTTGAAAGTTACACAAAGAGGAAGACTCAGCAAACAAACCTGGGGAAGAAATAAGCACTRAATCTTGACCTCCTCTTTTTAAGAAAGATCAATATTCACATTTATTTTGTGTTCTMAAAATGAGACTACAGAAGAGAAAACTTATTAAATCATCTGAACAGCTGGTCTGAGAAAACAGGGAAATCCAAAATCATCCAAGTTAATGATCAGCCTACAATCTCATTTGACCTCATTTTCCTCCCAGATTCAGTAACATTTCAAAACAGGTAATATTACCCATGGCAAAATCCCCAAGCAGAAGAGAGCAGCCTCATGGGCTTCAATCTTAATTATGGAACCCTTCAACTTTGGTAGGCTTTAATTAATTTATTAACATGTTCCTGATGTAGTTATTTTCTATTTAATCTCATTACTTGTAATTCTTGCTTCACAGAGCTTTGTGCACATAATTCTCCAGCTGCATTTCTCTCTCTCTTCATTTTTGATGCAAGACATCCACATGGATATAGGCTGCTCATATATTCCATATTTCATTTCTCACTAAGATCTGGRTATCCTGTGGTAGCTCTGTATAACTTGGCCCTGTGACCACAAAATAAAATCCCAATTCTGCTCTTTGAAAGGTGGAACATAAGCAAAGTCAGTAAAAATGACACCCAAGGAACACAATCTCTTTGATGCATGTTTATCTTTCAATGCTACAGACATTATGACCATTAGGAAAAACCCCACAATAATAAAAACATCCCACAAAATCCCCAAACCAAACCAAAAAAGCCACATAAAAAACAGTACAAAAACATTTTTTCCCCCCAGTGGTGTTCTTTAACCCAGAATTTGTGGAAACATTTTTATTTTGTCCCAGCTGTGTATCTTGTTCTGTTCATCTTTTCTTCCACAAATAGTCCTGAACAAAACACTTTTCAGAACCTCCTTTGTGGAATTTCTTTCATCTTTAAATTACCTCTGTTAAAACAGCCTTCAAAACCCAGAGATGGAGAAAAAGCAGCCTGTTTCAGGTAAAGCCATGCTAGAAATGTGAAAAGGGRATGCAGGAGGAAAGGGGATGGATGCTTTGCCTTTCAATTCCATGCCACATCTGCAGCTCCCTGTCACCTTTAAGGGGTGGCACAGGCCCTTTACAAATAGTGAAATAGCACATTCTGGATTTATTTAAGTTAAAAGTGGGCTGAAGATTAGTTCCAAAAATGTTTTTTAACTTGTATCAGTACCTGCCATTGGAGCAGCACTAAATACAAGGGAGCAGGAAAATCAATTGTGTGTGGCTGCCTGCTCTGGTGTCCTTGGATCTTATCTCTATACTGGATGTTCCTTCCTTKAGGATGAAAATAGATAAGCCCTAAGAAGGCCTAGTGCCTTGGAAGGAAACAAATCACCATGGTCTGAGTTGTGTTTTGCAGGAGTGCCCTGGTTTTATGTGCTGCAATAACCAGTTTTTCATCATCTGCTGCCTGGCTTTTCCATCCTTTCCTGCTGGASTCCTGTGTTCCAGCAGAACAGGGAAGCAGCTCTGCAGGCTCTGGGAGGGGTGGGAATTGTGGGAATTCCTCCTCTGTGAGCAGCACCTGAACCACTTTGCTGCTGCCTTTGGTTTCTGCCCCTCAGCTATGGCAGCAGAGCCATGGGGATCCCAAGAACCTGTGATGTGCCACTGGAATTCTGCTCAATCCCTCTCCCTGAGCAGGTGACAGGTGCTCCATGAGATATTAAAGTGTTAACATTGATATTAAATTGATCACAGCAGTCCCCATCCAGGGATCTCAAGGTGAAAAAATGCAAAAAAAAAGTGTGTAATTGTCTTTTTGTCTCAATGGGATACATCACCATCTTTGCCAGGCTGGTTCATTTTCCTCCTGACAGGAAGAATTGTCCTATGGAAAATTCCATCTCTGGCATGTCATTTGAACTTGAGTTTCTATGTGCAGTGATGAAATGTTCTTCTGAGGTCCCTCAAGCAAGTTCCTTTCATTGAAYGGGGTTATTCTGGTGGTTGCTCACAGTATCTTGACTGCATCCTGTCATATAAAGCTTTGTCCTCCCTGATTTAAATTGACTGGGCTGTTGCAAGTCCCTTCCCCTCCCTTGTGCAGAACAGGCTGCCTCAGGCTTTGAAAGCAGACTTTACACACACTTCAGGTCTGAAATCTGACTTTAGGAGCAGTGAGGAAGCACTGCACCAAAGCAGAATTTCCCAGGTAASCTGCCAGAACAACCTGCTTTGCTCCCTGCAGCAGAATTCCATTCCTTTATTTCACAGCAGTGGCTACATGAGAACATTCATTCCCTGAGTATTGTGCTCATGGCATTCAGGAAGTTTTAGTGGTTTTTATGGTGTTGGTTCCTCTGGCTGCTGCTAGAGGGGGGCCAAGCTGGAAAATAAAGTAGTTTTATAGAGTTATTCTAAGTTGTTTAACAGTTATTTAACAGTTCCTTACAGGGTATTGTGTCTTGAAGTCTTCTGTTAAAGAGGAGATTGCCATATTCATACAGGAGACAGCTGTTCTATCAATTTTCCAAACTTTTGAGATCTTTATCCTGGTCCTGAGGTGTTTTCTGTGTGTGTGGAGGTACATGTACAAAAAAAGAACTTTCAAAATTGTATTTAAGCAATTATTTTCTCCTGAAGATGCAGATTTGAGTGTCTTCAATGAATATTTGACATTTGAGGAGTTATTTTACCCAATACCTTTCCCCTGCCTTTATGCCTAATCACTGTATGCAACATTATGTAAAGAAATTGTGCAAAGGCTTTGCTTTTGAAAGCAATTTTAGGGGGAATTCTCTTTTTCCTGCATGCTTTCCTTGCTGCCAGCAGAGAGCAGCGTCCACACAGCCTTGATCTGCATCCCACAGGGACTGCCCCAGCCAGGGAGACTCATTTGGTTTGTGTGGCACAGCTGGAATCTGCAGCTTTAATTCAGGAGTGCTGGACTCAGCTGCAGGACTGAACTGTGGGATCTGTTCCACGGCTCAAGAGGGGTTTCAGGCTCTGCAGGTTTCTTGGTGATCAGATAAAACATCCAGAGTGACTCTTCTGGCAAGAATTCAATGAACCTTGTGTTGTGTTTTTGAAAAAAAAAAAGAAAAAAGTGCAGAGAAGGGAAATCAAGATAAGAAAACACCACTTACTGGGAGGGAGCTGCAATCTAATTGCTGGGCTTTGAAGAATAACAGGCATCATCATCAATATTTGATTAAAAAAGGCCTGTGTGAAAAATGTAAAACGTAAGAGAGAAGTGTAAAGATTRACATAATCTTTTCATCTTCTCAGTTGAAAAGTTTTAAAAAGGAAATGATGTTAATGAGCCCAATTAACCCATTTACCTGCCTAATGTAATGTGTCATCTGCCAGCATTTGGCATGACACACTTTTTTGAGCTTTTAAAGCACCGTTTTCAGTAGGAACTTCTATTTTTCCCATTCCCTCCTCTGCAGTTTTGCCTGTTTTCTTCCCATAAGTGACTGGCCTGTAAAAAAATGTGGAGTTAACCTCATAAATTAAATATTCAGGCTCACTGGCTAATGAGCACAATATGTCAAATTTCACTGATCAAAATAATGTGCTTCAATAATAGATACTCCACTCTATAGCAAAATACCATTTTAATGGAGGACCCGCAGGGTCATTGTTAGTCTTGAGATAATTAYATCCATTGGATGTGAGGGAATGAAACTGCTCCAAGGACACTGGTGACACCCCACAGAGACCATGTGCCACATGGTGCCTTTTAGGGATAATAAAGTGCTTCATTGTGCTCCCACTACTCCATTAATGCAGTGATTTCTGCTTGTTAGGGACTCTGGAGCCTMAAGCAGATGCTGCCAAATTTCTGGTGGCTTGCGTTAATAATTAGTGGATGTGCTGACACCAGCTTTGCAGGGATACCGTGCTCTCCTTCATCTAAAACATTTCATTGTGAGTGAAAAAAAAATATTTGGGGGCATTCTAAGCCAGACTTTGAGTGACTGCAGAACTCAGCTGTTCCTCTGTGTGTCCAGAGTCACTTTTTTTACCACTGATGCCAACTCTCATCCTGTACTGTGACAGTCCACAAACATCACAGGAAGGAGGGAAAAATTCCATTTGCATGCTCCTCTTAGTTTATTAACCTTAGTTTAGAAATAGGCTAGGTCAAAAAGTAATTAAAGGAAGAACTGGGTTTTGGAGAACTCCTTATCCTAATGCAGTTTTGCAGCCTACAAAGAGATTTTAGTTTGGTTTTGTTTGAAGAATCTGCACTGAAAGTTGTATTGAGGATATTTTTTGTCTCTGCTAAAGGGATGTCAAAAGAGCTGCCTTTCCAAAATCTGAAGGCTTACATAAATATTTAAATTGTAATTGCAGAGCAGCCARCAAATTTGTGAGAAATCCTGATCAATGAAAAATTGCTCTTTCCATTTTTAATGTGAGTTCAAAAGGTAAAACTGAGTAGGTTAAAAAACAGAAGGCCTGAGTTCCTTTTTAGTGATTTACACTGAGATGTGCAGATCTTTGGAGCTGCCTGATTTCAGAGCTCTTCTTTCAGAGAGGTCTTGGCTTGAAAATTTAGAGGTTTTCCAAAGGAACCCAGATCAGACAGAAAAGTTTAAGATGTATATTGAAATTAGTGTATTTCAATTTTCTCATGTTTACCATCTAGCAAGACAGACTTTGACATTTGATGCTTAAATCTCATTTGATCAACWGCATATTAATAAATGTGTTCCAATTTCCTATGATCCTTATTTTGCTYCTACATTTTCTTCTGTACTTCCATTCCTAACACATCCTGCCCTGCTGAGAGGATGAGATCTAGCCAGTGGATTGATTTAAATTCTCTTTTAAACTGTTGGTGCWTCTTCTACTTCACTATCTGTGCATAGCATTGGCAAAAAGGCTGTGCTAAATTAGTGTGAGAAGTATCTTTCAGGTTAATTAATGAATCCTGTTGTGTTGTGTAGGKTATTAATCCACTCACTGCTTTATTTACCTGCACCTATAGATCTTTACATACATATATTTCTACATATACATCTACAGAAGTGAAAGATTTTATTTTTTACTAACTTTGTTAATAGAAAGGAAGAGAAAAATGTCCTCTTACACAGGCTGAGATGAATAAAAGCCTTTCCTCTTGTTGTGCATGCAGAGCAGCAGATCTGAGTGCCTGAGAATCACAGAGCTTCCTGCCCAGGGTAAAGGATGTGCCCTCAAAGCTCATCTGTTTTACACCACAGTCCAATCACACCATTATTAAGGTTAATGATTCMATTTCACAAGAGCTAGRAAACATCCCTTGTAGTTATTTATTTCTCTAGTTCCTTTGCTGCCAGGATGCTCCAATTTCCAGGYCTATGAAGTTTTCATAAACYCTCTCAAATAATGAAAGGRCTGCTGCTGCTTTTTGTGATCCTGTRCCCACTCCATGCAGGACATTCCAAGAGTGAATCCCAAGAAMAACTGCTGTGTCTGAGCTGTCAGGGAGCCAGAGAAACAAGGTGATTATAATGACATGAAATTATAAGTCAGTGGGAATGGAGAGTTTATAAACTCAGCTTTTTAGCCATGATAGGGACAAAGGTTTTATGCTTGGTGGTTACCCTTGAATCTCTCTCTTAGGGTCTGTTAGAAGAAGCCTCTCCACTTATTTTATGTATTCACAAAATAAATTAGAAGACATTTTATCCCTTGCTAGTAAGGAAAAAAGAAGCCCCACCTCTTGATTATACAATATATACTCAAAATATCTGCAGAATAATTTGTTCTTATTCCTGGAAGAAAGATACTCACTTGRTACCCTCCTGCCTCCTATCCCAGCACTGCTATTTGTAAGTCTAATTCTGGAATAAATGAAGAAACAAAACGGCCCCAGCTGTGGCCAAGAGATGGAACAAACCCTCGTGAAACACAGAACAGAGCGTGGATTAAAATCCTGGACGACTTCAGATACTTTTAATGAATATTTTAGCTGAATATATCAGCCCACAGAGATTAATCCTGGCCATTGCAGCATGAGGCTGCAGTRTAACCCACCAACATGCTGCTCCCAGCAATCCAGAGACCTAAGACTTAATCTGCATCATCTAGAAAGCATGTGTGCAGAAAATGTGTAATGCCAGATCTTACCATAAAAAAGAAGATTAAGGCTGAAAAAGGATTAGAAATTAATTAAGGAGCTTCTTCATGTTTCCTGATATCCTTCTGATCTGTGACCAGCCTATCTTCAGAGTCTCTGCTGCTGCTGCAGTTGTTAGTGATAGTTCAAATCAGAAACACTACAAAGGATTATCATTAAGCTCTGGGAAGAGCTGCAGCTCGGTGGTTTGGGGTTTATTTTGCAGTTCCACACTTGAGGATCTGTTGCAGGGATCAGGGGCAGAGCTGCAGGCTGGGAGCTCAGCTCTGCAGGCTCACACCAGCAGGAGCAGCAGCTCTTTGGTTGTGTCAGTGTGGGGGTACAGCAGGGAGCTGATGCAGCCCCTTGCAGAGGAGCAGCAGAGCCCTGGCACAGCCCCAGCCGGGGAAAGGGGCCAACAAAAAACCAGCGAGCTCCCAGCTCCTCTCTGATCCATCTCCTCTGTTCCACAGAATAATCCTGGACTCAGTTTTGTGAGGGGGATGGTTGTGGGCTCGTTTTGCCTGATACCAGGTGATGGTACAGACACACCAGACAGCAACAAAAACAATTCAGACACTGAGGAGAAAAGTCACATCTCAGGAATTTCAATTCCAGCTTTGCAGTGGAAAATTATTATTTAACAATATTTATTAACAATACCTGCAAAATACAGGATTCAGATCTGTGCCATATGTAAATTAATATGATTTTTTAAATTGTCATTATGGGAAATACAGCTAGCAGCTGTTCCTCTCTTCTAACATTAAATTAGTGTGTGGCACGTGTGTGCAAATATTTATTTATCATTAGCTTTGTGAGTCTCTTTTTCTTCTTGAGCTCCTCTCAGTACTCTAACAATCATGTAAAGATATTATTAAGAATTTGGGAACCCTGAATTGTCAATTTTCTCCATGTGTGGTACATTGAACCTCCTGTTCTCACATATACATGAGTGCATCAGAGGATGTTGCATTTCATGCAGCAAAACAGTTTTTAAGCATTCCTGTATAAACATCAGGTGAAATGTAACACAGCCTAAACAGACCTCATTAAAATGCATTTATCAAATAACTTCTGCCAAGTGCAATGGACTCAAGGAAGCCCCTTGCCTTTTATTGATGTGGAGCCTGGKGCTCCTTTTATTGATGCCAGTGGGGAATTGACTGATTCTCTTCTCATCATGGATTTATTGCAGCATAAATTCACTGGCTTCAGCAGAGCTACTGCTTCTGATTTACACTGTTGTGAGAGGAGAATCAAACCTGGAGTYTMCAGCAGAGGATTTTTRCCAGATAAAGCATTSAGAATGCACAGGGAAGGCCCCTTGTGAAGATCAGTGGTCATTCTTTATGTGTAGATCACTTGGTTTCCTGCTTTGAATACTCAGTCAATGACCATTTATAGCAGAGCACATACAAATCAGGCTTATGAGGTATTAAATCAGATTTAGGGTAAATTTTCAACTTGCCCTAAGCAACATGGCTGAAAAATGGAGGGTGTATTTACTTGTACAAGTCAAATGGACACTCCCCCCTTGTTAGCACAGGCACAGAGAAGGTATGGATTTAGGSAAGTGCATTTGCCTAAAAACAACTGAGATCACATGGCAATGTAGTCCACAAACTTGGAGTCTGATTTGAAATAAAATATTTCATGATATCTAAATATTTTTTGTTCTTTATGATTCAAAATTCCTTGTTTTTTTTGTTTGTTTGTTTGTTTTTTGTTTGTTTGTTTGTTGTTTGGTTTGGGTTTCGGTTTGGATTTTTTTATGAAATGTCTCCTGACACTACAGGAGATTTGGGGATTATTGGCAAACACAGATTTTTGCAGATCTGTGCATTTATAATGAGCTAATTAACATGCAGGTTTCCTGTAAAAAAAAMAMMAAACAACCYAGGTTTTGGACTCAAAGATCAGCTGGAATTAGGCTCTTTCTACTGAGGAGAGAGGCACTACCCTCCCCTGATTTCTTGTGAMGTTTTCAGCTCTAAGCACAGCTTAAGATGTTAGTTTTGATGGAAGGGCTCTGCAGGGAGGCTGGAATGCTGCCATGGCATCCCAGCAATGAGTGCCCACAAATGCCAGAGCTTTGCATTCAGAGTTTCAGGAAGAACCACACATTTTAAAGCAAGTTAAGATGCAACACAGCTTTTGTTCTTAGTTTAGGATGGGTAATTTTCCACCACCAGGTGTGTGAGCAGCACTGCACAGATGAGGCAGTTYCATCTCCAGAGCAATCTGGAATGAGCAGGGAGGATACACCAGGGATTAGTGGGAAACAGCTCAGTCAGGTATAATTCCATCAGAACTTGAAAAACAGCCTTAAAGTTTGATTTTCCTTTGCCCAACATGCTGCCTTCTGTACCCTGCCAAATTCAGAGCTCTTGGAACACTTTTCCCTTTCAATTTTGTTCCTTGTGTGCTCCCACCATCTTCATATTCCTCATGTATAACACCCAAATGTGTGTGTGTGTCTGTATCTGAGAGAGCTGGTTACTTCTAGATCAATTCACTTTAATTGCCTCRTTTCTTTATCTGAAAGAGTTTACATGGATTTACTTTTAAATGATAGGGAAACTAAACACAAGGCATTGTTTAAGAGGGGCATTATCTACGGAACAAAGTTGATTTATTGCTGWATAAACTGATACAAACTCTTGTGCAGACAGGGCCCTTGGATGGGGAGCTCTGCAAGCATCAGTGGGAGCTGGGGGAGTTCCAAATCGTGGCTTTTCCACTCAAATGAGGACAGCACGGGCACATATCATTTATTTCATGCACCAAGGGAGATTTTAAGGGGCCTAATCACTCAGAAAAACGCAGCCCCCAGTYCTCAGCTCTCCTGAATAAAACAAGCCTTCCCTGAGCTGAGTAGATGGCTGAAGGTTCCCCCCAAATGACCACAAACCTTTCAAAAGCTGGCAGCTCACACACGCTGCTCTCCAAGGCAGAACATYTGTGCTCAGATCACCCCATGGTCCTTCCCCACTCRTTCCCTTATCCAGGGAGTGTTTTGAAGTGCCAGCAATCTGCACAAGGCAGCTCTCCCTGCATCAGCAGAGACAGGGCTGCAGGGATTTCARGTCCTGAGAGCCAACATAACAGAATCCCTGTCTTGCCTTGTTCCAGGCAGGTGAATATAAGAATACAGCTAAAAATAGAGTCAAAGAGTGAGGATTTTCCTGGCAAGTGAATGGTGTTAGTCACCCCTCAGTGAAGCCAAGGCTGCCTGCTCAGAGACCTTGAGGAAACTCTTTGTTCCTGAGCACTCCCACAGTGTCAGGAGCCACAGCACCATCCAGAGTGTCCTCAAGCACAGGAATGACTTCAGGGGACAGGCTCAGTGTGTGCAAGAATTCCCTGTCTGGGGGAAGAATTCAYKRAACACMTGAGCAGTTGYAATTCCATGATTTTGCTAAGATTCMTATGGTTAAAATCTTGAATAAACAYATKCTGAAACCAGCCAGGTAGGAAAGTGTGTAATAGCCATGGTGGGGGCAGAGCTGGAGATTTCTCAGTGAGGAGAAGAGGCTTCTATGATCATTCTCCAAAATGGAGCTTTTGAGCACATCCCAAGGGAGCTGAGCTGTTGAGGCCCAGCTCCCAGCAGGGARAAGAGGTGGAAGGTGGCTCCTTTTTTTATTCTGGAGGAATATTTCCCTTCCTGTTGTCTCCAGACTCTGGGGAAGATCCTGACTTGCACTGGGCTGGCAGTGACACACAAGGACATCAGTCACAACAATGACTTTATCACTTCCTTGGCCCCTTGCAAAATGATATTGTGGAGAAAAAGGCATTAGGTAGGTTATTTACCACTGAAATGAATCTAATGTTTTTGGATTATTTACCACTGAAATGAATCTGATGTTTTTGGATTATTTACTACTGAAATGAATCTAATGCTTGTACAGAATTTGTGAAGAATAGCCAGGCACACCTGACAGTTTATAAAGATATCATTTTTTGCTTATGCATTCCCTTGGCAACAAACTGTAATCATCTAGAAAATACTAAGGAAGTATCCAAGCAACAGAAGAGAACTTGAAAACATTTACTATATGACTAACTCTATCACAGTAATTGAATYTCCCTCAATCAAGAGGAAAGAATTAAATTAATGGAGCAATAGTTTGACAAGTTTGGCTGCATTTAATAGACATAAGCAAAATCATTACTTAAGCATATTGTTAATTATGTGTGAATCRAGAATAAATTGAGTGATAGCTGTTAATTATGCCTGTGTGTGCAAGRAAACAAGCAATACCATTCCAGCAGGCTATAAATAAGTGTGCTTGCATGATGCAGGGAGGGGTGGGTGAACAGGAGAGCTCATGGCTGTGAGGCTGGAAGCAGCTGCCTTGGTTTCAGGTCAAAGTTATTTAATTCAGATGAATGAACAGAGGCCCAGGTTCTGCTGTCAGTTCACTCTGGGCCACTGATTTCCCCATTTTTCAATTAAACTTGCCAGTGAGARAAGCCAGAGAAGACTCATGATCCTGATGAAGTGCAGTCCTCACACACTTTTAGAGAGCCAAGGATCTCAGTCCCAGAGCAGCTGATGGCCCAAGCAGTGGAACCAGAGCTGGGTGATGGAGGGGGCAGAATCTGTTAAATACCTTGGACCCTTAAATGATTTGCATCCTCCAGACTGTAGTAAACAGCCATATAGGTGTCCTGATGGCTTTCAAGTCTTGATAAAGGAAAATTAACTTGTTTCTGAAGTAGATAAAATAGTATTAATTGTCTTTGTATCCCTCTAAGTCACTTGTGTCCATATCCAGATGTGTCCAGGAAATGAAAGGTGAACTTGGATGAACTGATTGATTTAGTGAACCAAGCTGAACCATTCTTCTGTTTCTCTGTCCAGATTTCTCTCAATTCAGCAGCTCAGCTAAAAGGACACAACTTGTGAATGGGATTCTCTGGGACATGAGAGACAGGACTAGCAGCAGAATTTGAAAAGCAGCAAAATTTAGTCACTGTAAGGCAGTGCTTGGATTTATTTCTGAAGTTCCAGGTTCCTGAGACACTGTTTTCAGAGCTGCCACACTTCAGCAACACATAACAACTGGACCAAGGGGAAAAAAGGAAAGCTATGGCAAGCACTGGCTCCACATTAACGAATGATTTGTTTTTCAAGCATGCAAACAATTTAAGATAAATGGAATCCAAAGCACTTGTACTATTGTCTGAAGGAGATATCTAATAAATTCTGCAGAATATCTTCTGCACTACATTATTAAACAAAGAGAGCCAGAAACCTCATCTCATCAAACATCCTGATGGAAACGACCCACATGAAACTATGACAGAGCTCTCTTTTTGGGGTGTGTGGACTGACCAAATGAGTCAAATGAGCACTCACAACCATTTGGATCTGGTACAAGAAATCTCAGAAATTTCAGTTCCCACTAGTCAGTGGGACATTAAAATTCTTAAAGTTTCTAAAAACCAGGTCTCCAGTCTAGGGTAGATGAGCTCTTCCATGATACAATAATAAAAGATATTAGTCATGCACAAAGCAGTGCCAGCAGCAGTTATTGTAGGAAAGAGAATGTTGAAAGCCATCTAAATTTGTCACACATTACAGTGCCCAAATGCACCTCTTTACCTTTTTCTGATAGGAAGTATTTCTAATGTCTGCAATTTAGTTCTTCCTATTTTTTGCTGCTTCCCATTACATGGGTGGAAGAAAATTAAAGGTTATCATTAAATTGCACAAGTTACAATTKAAAGGAAATGTCAGTCAGTATTAAAGTAGTTTAAAAACTGAACAGATGTTGATAGCTAAATTATTATGTAGAAACAGTGTATCTGTGGAGAAAAAGGATTTCCTCCTCCCTGGTGTCACCAGGCACTTGCTCCCTTTCACTTGTGGCTTCTTTTCTCCTGGTTCATTCCTGACCTTTCTTTGCCAAGTGCTCCTTGAGGGTGAGGTTTGCATTTATCCACCCACTGGGCTCCCATCTCTTTCTTTATCATCTGAGACCCAGGTGCCCTCCTGGTCACCAACCTGACAGGTTTTGTGTGTGCACTTTGCTTTTCATTGGTACTACTGACAGCCTGGATCTCCTCAGTGAGTCTGGAAAAGTSAGCAGATTGGAGATGTCCCACTCCAGGTGCTCCACGTGGCAGAGCTCAGACCCTGGGATGTTCCTTGCTCTGTTCTSATGGCCCCAAAGCAGGTTCAAGGTCATGTTTACCTGCAGTAAAGGTTGCCACATGTGCTCTGCTCAGTCTCAAGACATCCAATGAAGGGCTGTGTTTGCAGAAGTGTTTTGAACCCAGGAACTCAACCTGAGAACAGCAGAAGCTGCTGGGGTTTCAAAAAGAGTCACAGTTTCCTATTACTACTTTGAAAAGCTGAATAAAAAAGGCAAGTGCATCCAGAATATTGGTTATTACCTGTTAAGGTATGATTTATAATGAACATCAGATATTCAAAGGACTCAGCTGCACATTAATGTAAGGAAAACAAGACACATCAGCAGCAGATATCAATGGTTTTTATAATTTTTGGCCAYTCCAAGAAAAACACTGAAATAATGAGTGGCTCAAGAAATATATGGAGGGATTATTTTTTTACTGACTTTTACAGTTTCTGTGGCATATTTCCATATTTTTCTTACATATCCATAGGAAAAAGCTCTTTTTTTTTTAATACAGAGAAGGATTAATTTTGTGTAAATGCACTTCTTAGACCAAACTGCAGGACTTGGAGAAATTACAGGAATGGGAAGCCAGGTTATCATCACACTGAAACCAGGCTTGTACCCTGAGGCAGTGATCAAAAATAACAGAATTCYTATTTTTACTCCTGATATTGCTAGGAAAACTTCCACATAAAAGAGGGCTTAACTTTAAAATAAAAAATATGAGAAAGGATGTGAATAACCCCTTGTATTTAAAGCATAACCTCCATAATTATAATTGGCAAAGTGAGGGAAAAGCATTCAACCCCAAGCACAGACTTCTCTTTTCCCAAAGGCCARTGAAGCTCAGCACAAGTGAATTAAATATCCATGAGAAGAAAGCAATAAAATGACTGAAGGAAAAAGGAGTTATAAACTAGAGGATGTATTTAAAGTCAAATATAAGGAAACAAAATTATGCTTTGAAAGCATTCAATGAAAAAGCATTCCAAGGGAAGAAAGATCCTGATTAAGTAGTGTTAATTAATAATAATGGGTAGGTCTCTTCAGGAGGAAAACAACCTACATTTAAACAATGARGTTCAATTAGTAATTACTACCCAGTGTTTCTAAATATCACAGCGCCTTGGAAATGCAGATTCATGGATTCTGATTCCTGATACCCTGAGGTAAATACACAGTAACTGCAGCAAAATGATGTGGACTCAGCCAGCCATAACTGAAAGCAGAATTTGGCTGTAATCTATGGCTGGTAATTCCCACTGAGTTGATTATGCTATTTCAAGCTCAATCAATGATGTGCTAAAAGAAGAGCCTCTATAAAAATGTCAGTGCAAACAAAAGGGAAGATTAGGATGATTTCCCCAGTGCTGATGGAGCTCCTGGTGCTGCAGAGGCTCCTCAGCTGAACAGCCAAAGGCTTTTCCCTGCTACCCACAGGCATTTCTGAAGAATATTTTGCTGCAAACATCACTGAATTGCACAGCACCTCAGAGGTTTTGAAGGCACTTTCCAGGGTGGTCTCTCAGCCAGGCAAGTCATAATTTTCCACCTCCTTGTTATAAATGACAAAACAACTGAGGATAATAAGAGCATTTGGGAGAACATTTCCAGAAGATGTGCAAGCTGCATGCCAGGTCTCTGTGCCACTGCCTGCTGCCCCAAACTCAAGAGGAAAGTGGATTAAATAACAGGAAATTGGAACTGAGCACATTTCTGTATTCTGAACTCCAGCACCTTGCCCAGACATCCCCAAAGATGCCTTCTGAAAACTGCCCAGCCACAGCAACATCTCCATGGGAGGGTTATTTAATGTTTAAATGTTGCTTTCTGGTTTTTATTTTATCTTCAACACAAACTTAAAATTCAAAGCAAGGCACCAACTTRACCAACCCAGATAAAATATCAGCAATAGAATTATGATGGCCAATAAAGAGAGAGAAGAATACTTCAAAGATGATTCTGTTTTCTTTCCTCACTAGCAATAGGAAACCTTTTCCCAACTACAAGACCTTGGGTGAGACAACACTCACTGCTCCAAATACCAGRAGTTTTGGGTTGCTGGATGAGGATCTTGCTGTGAGAAGTGTGTTTTTCAGATGGCTTTGAAATCCCCTCCACATCCCCATCCATGCTGCACTCAGAGTGATGTCAGATTTTTCCATCTCTGCTCTCACCTTGGGTGTTTCCCCAGGTATGAACTGAATCTCACTGACTGGGGATGAGGAATTTGCTTTGCAAGCACACCTGGGAGCTGAACTGACATTCTGAAGAAGTCTGACATTTTCTAGATCATTTTACAGGACTAGGTTGTGAACATGTGCATATTTTTGCTGGAAATATTGACTTGCTGCTTATAACCATTAGAAAGTCTAACCAGTGCAATCACAGCAGCTGCAGGTGTTTACCAATGGGTTATTAAATCTCCTCAAAATCAATGACTGATCTCCTGGAAATGGATTTAAAAAGTTGGGGAGGTGCATAAACAGCCTGGGGAATCTTACAGAAGCCATCTGATATTTTTTGAAAATCTAATTAAAGGAATTTTACCCCACTGAGACCATMACAGCAGGGACATCAGAGAAGGAGTGTTAATTTACCTTCCTTCCTATTGATTTCTGGAATGCAACTGGAAGASACAGGTATTTCTAGTCCATCTTAAAAAAAAAAATAAATTTATAAGTAAAGCTTTATCGATGTTCAGGGAGAAGAATCTCAGGAACATTTTAATGCCTTGATTTGCTGCACACTCCATTCACCTGTTTCAGCAGTGAGTRGATTGTTAATAGCAGTGAAGATGGGCTGGCCTGTGCTGTGGAGTTTTAGCAGGCTGTGCTGAATTTCACATGAGCCTGTCAATACAGCACACACAACTTCACCATTCTGGAGCTCCTCAGCATAAATCAGCCCCTCATCATTTACTGCAGTGGCAAYATTTTGTCTGGTATTAACAAAATCCTGCTCCTGTTTATGTCCTGTTGGTTTTGCTGTCAGAACATTTCAGGCWTGTTGCTGTTGCTGTGCCTGTTCTGCTCTCAGTAACAGAGCAGCAGCTTTAATTTAAACTCTGGTGTTCTGGTTTTCCATGTCTGAGGGACCAGCACAAGGGCTGGAAGTTCAAAGAATGGAAAGAATGGAATCCCAGCTTCCAAACAAATACAAAATTCCTTCTGACGTCCTTCTGGGATTTTATAGCAGCAAAGGAGATGGGATGGTAAACCACAACCAAACATTTCACACCATGAAAAATGGGTTAATTTTGCCTGGTGCCTTTTTTTTCAAGAACCAGAAACCTGTTGTAATTCTGATGTGTTTGTGAAGACAATGACAGAATGAGAGCTGGACTAGTCAGAAGTGAGAAATGACTTGACTCAGCTGCCRGGTTGGTTTTCAGACAAAGCCTCTGATGTTGTGAGGAATGTGGTGTTTCTGAAACACCATGTAATGATGGAGGTATTTAATTGAAAGTATATTTTGCAGAAACTAGGAAAATTACTTCTGCTCTTACCTGAATCATGTTAAAACCACAATTAAATAGGAATGTTTCACCAGGTTTTAACTGTCTCTCTATCTAGTAACACASCAGATGAGCACTGTCTTTGAGAAAAATGAGCTTTCCAGCTCAGTGTCACAGTACCCTTGGCTGTACTCTAGCTCTTACTCCTGAAGAAAAATTTGGGTTTGGTGTTTTAAAAGTCACCTTCTCTCCATTGCATGAATCTGCCAAAGTTGGACAGCTGCAGTTAAACTCACTCCCACAACTGATCACACACACACACACACACAAACACAGAGTCTGTTTCTCTCTCTATCTTCCTCACACTATTCAAGCTTATTTCTGGCAAATAATAGGTTTTCATTTACATTTAAATCTGTGTTTTAATTTTGRTTCACTCTCTCTCAAAAGCAAAACCCTCCAGTCTCCCTAGTCCTAATTTTTGTTCCATTTGCCTCTGAACTGCAGGGTAGATATCCAGTGTTACAATAAAGTGAAGCACCTAATGCAAAATTCCTTTCAGAAGTCTTGTTTTTCAGAAGTAAAAAGCTAATACCCAGTTTTGAGAGAAATGCTGCAGTTGCAAGCCTGTGCACATAATGCAATTATTTATCATTGCTGGGCACTTTTGACTGGATGATTCAAGATTTACTTCACTGCTTCAAGACATTTACAAGAAGATAAAGGAGAAAACATTTGATAAAAGATAATCCCATATGTTATAAATAATGACTTCTCTGGTGTCACCATAAAGTATCTTACAATAATGAAGCAAGGCRAATAATTCACACTATTTTCTCTTGGCTTGAAAATTTTGATTATTTTTTTAGGAGTTAAGGGAATGATAAATTTCAGTCTGAAATAAGCAGCACTGCAGAAAGCCTTCAACCATTATGCAAACACTKACATGAAAGGGAAATAAGAGCCAAGCCCAGTGAATATTGCCATTTTCTGCCAAACCACTGCATAACACCATAACACTGTCTGGTCGGCTGTGCTCCACCAGTTTAATATTTTTTAAAGCCTCCTCAATCCATTTTCAAATACTCCTAAATAGGCTTATCAGTTCTGTTATTATTATTATTATTCCAATGACAACTGAAGTATTACAGCAGCAATCTACCAGTTTGCTGCCATGTTCTAAACTTGTGCTTTCTTTTTTCATAGAGAGTTTCTTTCCTCAGAGAAGTGGTGGCTGCCTTGATTCCTTCAATACATTTGTAGATTTGTTATTGCATTCAGTAGCAAATACATTTATTGTAAAATACAACTAAATAAAGGCAGAGACTGAATTTCTGCTGTTTCCTTGTCAGCAAGGATGACACAGTGCACAGAGAGCTCAGAGGCTAACACTCCAATAAAATTCAAGTCAACCCCAGTGATTTGGTCTGATGCACTGCCTGCTAGGTTTGGGTGACTCTATACAGGAATAAATAGACTATTTGTTGGAATAATAAGTGTTGACATCAGTGTACTTGTGAATTGTTACATACAGACATGAAATCACAGGTGAAAGACAAACTGGGCCTAAGGAAGGAAAATTCCTGCCTATTTTAATAATATTTTTCAGGATTAAAACCCAAATAGCAAAAAGTAGCCTATTAACATTAAAGTGATTGCCTACAAAATTAAAACTCAAATCCAGGTATTAGAACATTTATTATCCCTTTAACCCCTTCCAATAGCATAAGGATTAGTTTTCCCCAACTGAAACAATTAAAAAATGAAATTAGAAAGAAAAAACCTCTCAGATTCTAAATTTGTACATCTATTCCATAATGTCAGAAAACCCTTTGGCACATTGGTCAGGAAACAAGATTCCTCCTTGCAGCTTTGGAATATTTCTGCTGTACCCAGGATGGAGCTGCAGGGTGCTGGTGCAACAAAGCCATGGCAGCTGTGGCTCCTCTGCCTTCTCACTGGCACAGAAAGCTGGATTTCATTCTTAATATTTAGCCATTTTCTGTCTGCCTGCAGATACAGAACTGCTTCCCTCCTCTTCTCTGAGGGCTGCTTATCTTTGTGCTGCACATGGGCTGCAGGAGGGATGGGGACAATCTGGGTTTTGCTGGTGCCACCAGGACACTGCTGTGAATCCACAGCAGCTGAGCCCCAGCCAGGAGCCTCCAGTTCCAGCCAGGCCATTTAATGACCAGCACTTAAAGCTGCACACTGGAAACTCTCCAGTTTTGGTGTTGCATCCATGGCTCTGTCTGTGAGCAGTGTTTTGGTTAACAGGAGCATGAGCTGACCTCTGACTTCTCACAAACCCTTTCCTCAGTGCACAACTTCATCACTTCTCCCCTTTCCAATAGCTTGGTTTGGCTTGCAAATTGTGTCCAAATTGAGGATTTTTTGCTGAAAAAGAAGCCTCATTCCCTTGGCATTCGGCAAGGAGAGCTTTCAAGTTTCCTTTGGAAATTCAAGGTGGAAGTGGTTTTTGCTTGAGAGGAATTCTCCAGGTTTTTGGATCGGTTACAGATTCAATTCCAGGAGAAACAGGAAAAATTCAATTCCTCCTCCCACCCCAAACCAACACCCTTCAGTGGGAAAACAATTCCATACCAGCAGCAGCTTGGCAACTGCCAGGAGTGAAATCCTGGTTTTGCTGAAGAAAAAGAGACTTCTCCCATGGATTTCCTTTCCAGGTCATTTGAATGCCTGTCTCCCAGCTGGCTGCCCAGGTTTCAAAGCACCACAGAATGGGCTCTGGAAGGATTCCCCAAGTCTGCCTGCTGCATTTCCTCAGCCAGAGCTGCTCTGAGGAATTTATGTTTTAGGATTAGATCCCAGTCCTAAATCCAGCTGRATAATGCCAGTGATTTGTATGCAATTAAAAGGTGAAAGATCTCCTCCTCCTCCTCTGATGGTTCTGAGGCAAATCCCAGGTGGGAGCAGGAGTAACAGCCTTGGTCTCTTTGCAACTGAGAAGYCCAATAAAGAACTGCTTTATTCTGCATTGGTACAGAGTTTCATGAAGCTGAACTGAAATCTCAAGTAGCTTTATGTTTGTTCAAGAATACCACATGATGTTTAAAGGTGTTTTACCAGGATTAAGCTGCTTCTGTTGCCTAATACTGTGCAATGGGTCCTGCAGGAGCTACTACTGAAATAAGATAATTTTCTAAAATAAATGAAGAAAGAAATGCATAAAAGGCAGTAAAGCATATGAAGCTAAACAGTTTATTGTTGTTGGAGAATTACCTGTAYCCATGATTGCCCAGGATTGCCTGTAAAGGATTTATTCCTTCATTTTGAGGATGCTCAGTACCCTAAGTGTTATTTTGTGTTTAATAACAAATGCCTAAAGCCACTTGGGGACCTATTTGCAGACTCCTGTAGTGATTTTCTCCCCATTCTGGTTTATAAGGATGCTGTTCAGATGGAGTGAAGCACAGCAGTGCCAAATTCAGAAAACTTTTTTACCAAAAGTWACATAAAATCCCTTTTTAGCCTCTGCTTCCAGTTTTCACTGAGCACTTCTAAAAATATTTACTGTTTCCAAACCATTACATTGCAAAAGTAGAAATTAAAAATCTGAATAATTCATTTTCAATTTAATCCATCTTTTAATTTCATTTTTTTTAAAAAAGGTTGAGGCTCCAGTGACCAGAAATATTAATTTTATTTATACATATATGTCAGGGCCTTTCCAGAACATGGCAAGGGCAAGAACCTCATCCCCTGKAAGCAGCACCCAGGAATTAAAACAAGCACTCCAGTGGTACTGAGAACATTTAATTTAATATATTGAAAACTTTTCATTAATAGGCAAACTGCAGGAACAAAAATAGTGATGCAAAATTAGTGTAGCATTAAAAAAAAAAAAAGACTGWCAGGTATTTTCTTTGGCATGATTGAATTAGTTGCTATTTTAGAAAAATATAATGGCAACATGATTTTTGAGATTATAAATAAACTCTGCACAGTGAGAAGCCAGAAACAGGAGACCAGAAACAAAAGAATCTTCAACTACAATCTCATTTTAGAGTCCTGAATATTACCTTCAGTCAGAAGCACCAAGGCAAGACACCTGTGGCTTATGATTGTTGAAATAAGTGTTTTGGAGCAGGTCTTCACAGAAGAATAGTCTACAAATTTTTACTGATTATTTATGATAAATGCTAAATGTTTTTTATCTCAGCAGGAAACTCACTCTTCAGTGTAGAACAAGGTGAAATAATATTGCAGTTTGCTGGCATTAATTTATCTTGATTATTCTAATAATTTGATATTTTTTATTGGTATGCTGGATTACAAAAAATGCAGTGTAATTTAATTTTTACCATCAYATGTGCAGAAAACACTGGAGGCATTAAAATGATGAAAGAAGCATTGTGCTAATATCACAAAAAAAGGATGCAGAAATGATTTATGTTACTTTCCTCTCCTATTTGCAGTTCATTAAGTTACTGTCTTCTTGTAATGACCAAGTGAAAATTAAAGTACTTCAGAGAAGAACTTTGGGTTCAAGCATCATTAGAGGAAGAGAAATGGGTTCTTTGATGAACTTGACTGCAGAAGTCYATAGAGCACAACTTAATCAGACACATTGATCTCTGATGCTGGAAGGCAGACCTATTATTCAACAGATCTTTTTAATGCATATTTTTCCTTTAAAAAGCAGGATATGATGTATGAGAATGATTTCTTTTTAATATACTTCCAGTTTATAATGTAATATGGTACCCTGCACTGGCTTTTTTACTCACTGGAAATCTAGAAAAAAACTGGAACCTGTGAGGTTTTGAATCCCCTTTTACTGTCTGTATTATGTGGGATCTGTGACTCTGGGAAATGGGATATTGTTTCTAACTAATGAACTCCCAATTCACTCAGAAAAGCATCATTTACATYCCTTTGAAGCATGAGACATGAGTTACAGTTAGATAACTGTGGATGGTAAAAAATATCTTCAACCTATTTGCTGTCCTTTCTCCAAGAAGAGTTTTCCAACAACTTCATGAGRTGGTGGGTTGAATTCTGCTGAGATATTTGAAATAGCTCTGATTCTGTAATTAATAAAATCTAATTCATAGAATCTGAACCTCTGGAAAGAACAGGAAGAACTTGCATGCAATACTCCAGTGCAATGTAGTAGTGATTCTTCTCCAACAACTTCTATTAGGGTTCAAGAGAGAAAAAAAGGCTAAATCTAAATTTCAAAAGGAATACAGGAGGTTAGCATGGGAGTCTAAAAGGTTAAAAGGAGATTTTTTTCCTCTCCTATTGAAATAACAAAGATTAATGCCCCTTCTCTACCTAAAATTTCTGTTCTAATAAATCCTAACTTATGCCTTATACTTAAAACAAAGTTTTTATGCACTTTTATTCCAGAAAGACCCCACAGTACCATCCCTTTCTAAAGAAGTGGAATTCTAGGGTTGTATTCCATAACTTCCACTTGTTCATTCCACTTACAAAACTATGATGTGCTAAAACAGCAACAGCAAATTTTAACATGTTTCCTTTCCTGTTGGAGTTTGGGTGTCAGCACCCTTGGAAAATCTCAGAACTCCTCCAGTTCACTTTTTTTTTTTTTTGGTTTTATTGGACCAGACATGGAAGCTGGAGCCAAAAGCATCCCCTCCAAATGTCACTGTGAAAGAGTTGTACCAGGACAGGATGGAAGTTCCTGAGCCTCCAGGAGTTTGCTGCAGTTCCATGCCATGCATCAGGAAAACCCTCCAGCACCTGGAGCTATTTCTGAAGGACATTCTCCCTTTTCTCCCTTTTCTCCCTTTTCTCCCTTTTCTCCCGTTATTGCTGATCAAATAAACTCACAGGGAGTTAAAAAACTGCTTCTAAAATTACCAACTTCTTTCTCACTTCCAGCTGCTCCAGTTTCCCCTCTTTTATCTGCTGCTGAACTTGCCTGTTCACCAGAGCAATCCCTTCTCAGCACAAACCAGCACTGCCTGAGCAGCAAAGCTGCTGGGTATTAAATACAAGATGATGGAGATAATTTTTAATCAGGTTAGTGCTTTAATTACTGTAAATTAGATTTTATTTCTCTAAGCAAGCAGACAGAATTATTTGGACTATTTCAAACAGGAGCTCTTTAAACAGTTGAAGTAATTTACAAAACAGATAAGCATTTTCATCTTTCTTCTGATGTGACAGTAACTTTATGCCTTGCAAAGCATTTTTCTGAGAAAATAAGTCTCACAAAAAAGGAAATTGAATTTAATGCTCATTGATACCAAGCCTCCTAAAGTCATAAAAACCCAAAGATTAGGCATGAAAACAAAACAAATCCACAAAAGGGACCTGCTCATAGGGAAAATTCAATAGGAAAACAGCAATTCCTGCCTGGGAACCCCTTCCCATCTTCCCATGGGATTGAGCCCTGGAAGCAGTACATTATCCTCATGTCCAACACCAAAGATTCCCTTGGCTGGATCTCTGCAACACTGCACCCTCTTTAATCATACCTGAGTTCAGAAAATGCATTTCCCAGGACAAATTTTTGTGCCAGCCAAGCCACATTTAATGAGCAGAATCGTTTTATCTGGAACCATTTCAACAGCTGCCATTTCTGACAACATGAAAACCCTTTGCATAAAGGCACTGCTGATCTGCCAGTGACACGTTTTACCCAGAAATATCCTACACTTCAATCTTTCTTGTCCAAATTAGAGGTTGAAAAGAGATTTTTTTTTCCCCCTCAAAATGCTTATCCAAAGATAAGGCTTTGCCTGCCCCCTAATTCCAAACTAAGGGCCACATAATGGACATGAAAAAGAAATGTGTGATGGGTTTGTGTGACAGAAGGCATGACAAACACCTTGTCACAGGTTCATACAGAAATCTGATGGAAAGCTTTCACATCTGGATAATGGGARCTCTTCATCTGTGGCAAGCAAGATTTTGTCATCCAGCTGAAGTAACCCTAAATCTTAACCCTGAGTAAACCCAAGTTTTCTGTCCTCTGTTTTGTTTTATAAATGGAAATAACAGATAACACTCTGAAGGTACACAAAATGAGATGCCCAGCAGATTTCTTAATTGCTCAAGACTGTTCTGGACTTTAATTTATTTGGCACAGTGCACTGTTAACTGAACCTCTGGAATACAGACAGGATGGGAGCAGAGAGGACTTTAAAGCTGTTGTATCATTCTAAACAAACCTGTACAACTAAGTGCAAGGATGGAGAGGAAGAGAAATGACTCTTCAGGGGTTTAATTTTTGCCTGGATTCTGCTAATCAGTAATGTTGCCTTTGCTGCCCATCTTCTTTCCTCCACCCCCACCCCCCTTTGTTTTGGGGAGTCAGTAAAAGGATTCTATGACACCCTCTCCATCTACAGCAAGTCTGAGGATGTGAAAACTTCAGGAAACTTCTCCTACTTTCTGTGTAAAACCTCCTGACAGGCAGAAATGCTCAGAAGAGACCCTGCAGTGGAGTAATTTTCAGAGCTCTGCTAGTGAGAGATTGCAGGGATGTTCCTGGCCTCAGGTGGATGTTGGTGCTGTTGTGAGTGACCTGAGATACAGAGTCAGCTGAAATCACCCAGTTACTGAGGGGATTGCAAAAAGCAAATATTGAGGAGGCCCAGTAAGAAACTCTGGCAAGCTAAACACAGTTTTTGTTTTTACTTTCACAATGATGCATCAAGGAGCCTCTGGGGTGCTCAGTATCTGGGCTGAAGAGGATGTGCAATCAATAGACAGACTGTAAGAATATATAATGATCCTCTTGTATGTTTAAATATTAAACCCTTTGCTATCTCTAGAGTAGGAACTCTGCCTTACAAGCCATCTCTGTGATCCTGGGAGTCCATTTCACTGCTGAGAGTGACAATGACAAAGCTTTCCTGTGTCCTTCCCCTCCTTCCATCCTCGTGGTGTGTTTGGAGCTCTCTGTTCCATTTCTGACTAATGTTTTCCCCAACAGATTTTCTGAATGTTACTCATGATCAACTGAATTTGAAAGAATACAATATTTGTATTGTATAATAAGAGAGGATAATTTTTTAAAGTTTTRCATTTAGGTAATCAGCTTCACAGATGATCAAAGATTAACTTTAAATGGATGCTGCTAAGAAAGGTCTTCAGTCTTAAATCAGCTTTTCTGCTTTAAACCTTTCTCTTTAATCCTCAGCTTCAAGTAATTTTATCAATAGATAAAATTGGAAAATCTTTTAAACTACAGGAGTATAATATAATCAGATGGCTCTCAATGCTATCTTCTTTTCTTGAGGTAACTGTAAGGGACCATAAATACTCTGTCTTCTTACAAGCTGCACTGTGCATCAGCAATATAATAAAATTATTAATAAACAAAATCTGGATCCTTTTAAAAACCAAACTAAATCAACCAAAGGCCTTTTTCTCAGTTACATAATATTTGAGAGGCATTTCTATGTCAGGATTTAAGGCCAGGCTGTGCAGCACCTCCCAGCACACGTGTGCAGGACTCAGGGCTGCAAGGACCTGCACTGGAATGGAGAGAGGTTCTACCAGTTTCCTTGTCTACAGCCCAAATATTTCTGCAGTGGCATAAACAGCTCCCAAATGAAGGCTGAAAGATTTTCTTCTGAGAAGATGGTTTGTGCTGCCTGCTTTTTTCTGAGTAATCCTACTTTTGCTGTTTAATACCTAATTATCTTGTTTAAACTAATAGTGTTCATTACACTTAGGGGAGAGCAAAGGGTACCTGCAGTGTAAAATTTGTTCACCCCCATCTTTTTTGATCAAACTGCTTGTGGAAATGCCTCTAATGCCCATCTCTCTGCTTTGATGCAGCCTCACTGAGACTCAACAAAGGAGCTGAGTCCCCCTTTAGGAATCAGATCAGTAACTCAGCTGCCTTGGTAAAATCTGGAGTACTCTGAGTTGTATTATTCAGTTTACACTGATGGACTCAAGCCAATCCCAACCTCAGCACACTTCAATCAACTCCAAAAAACCCTTCAAAACCAGATTTGATATGAAAACATTCCCTGAGATCCTTGCCAACTGGTGCAGTATCATATCCACAATAATGAATAATAAATGGAATAATAGGAAAATGCTATCACTACTGAAAAAAAAAATCCACATAAAGTGAGAAAAACGGAAGTGTAGTAAAAGGAAAGAAAATAGCCAGGATTTGGAAAACATTTTATGCCAATTTTGATTACTTGTAGCGTTGCTGACAGCAAGTAAAAGGTAAACAGCTTTCAAATTAAACTGGCATCTTTAAACCTCAGTATTCTTGTTTATCAGATTGGGAGATCTGATTTTRCTGGTATTTAAATTGGGTTTACAGAGATATTACTCCACTATTTCCAATGCAGTTACTCCTGATTTGTAGAGTGTAAGAGAAAATACAATCCAACACTCTTTGTTTTGATAGTGTGCATATTTTTCCATGCAATTTAAAAATCAAATCCCTTTTCCTCCCTATTCATCGGTCACATCTCATTAAGTTGGTAAATACTTCACAGCTCCAGTAAACAGCAGAAGAGGCATTTGGAAGAAAAACTACACATAATCATTAAAAAGACAGAGCACAGAGAACTACCAGAACTGCAGGGCAGCAGTAACATTGCAGACAAACTCCATTTGCACCCATTAATAAAAATAAAACCAAATAAAAACTGTCACACCCTGTGTGCTATGGAGGCTCAACCTGCAAAATCAAACTGCAAAGAAATGCACAGATATGATTGTAAACYACTTCTGGAATGTCATTAATGAGAACAAGAATTACTCTGAAAAAAGCTACAGAGCCCACTTCAACAGTTAAAACATTTAAGATTAATGTTTCAAGCTCTATGTTTATAGGAAGAATAAATAAATTGGGGCTGAGAGGAATTCCTGACTGAAAAAYAAATGYCCTGTGCTGTGTGTATCAGACACCAGGTACCAGGTGATGAAGACTTAATTTAGTGAGAGAGCWACTAAATATTTCAGCTGAATATTTTTTTAACCTCATGTAATAGCAAAACTTCAGGAGCATCACTGACAAGGAAAGGAGAGGAATGGGGGCTTTCCCTCAAGGCCATAGTGCCTTGTGTGCAAGAGGAGAAAAAGATCATCCTGCAAGCTGTTCTTCAGGATGTTCCTTGCAGAACACTTTGTGTAGCTCAGTTCTGAGACTCTCAGGTACTCAGAGCATCAACTGTTTCATGTGGGAGATTCTGTGGGAGTAGGCTATGACCTACTAGCTCTCAGTGTTAAGTTTTTCCTGATATTCAGCCTCAATTTTCTGTTTATTTCTTCCCATAATTCTGGGTATATGGTTCTTATGGCTCAGCAGTGTAATCCAGGATCACACTCTCAGTCTTTCCTTTTACTATTTCACTGCCTTCTTACAATTTCCAGCCTGCAAAACTCTCTGAGGAGGTACTCAAGTGGCCAATKGGAGAGGAAAAGGCATTTCCATGCCTTGGGACAGTTACCTGAGGAGAGAGAACCTGTGATACCTTACTCCTGAGTAGGATGTAGTGCCAGGCACAGGATCTGCTATCCTGCCTCCCATARCCTTGCCCATGGGTAGTATAATTTTTTTTTTTTTTTTGTTATAATACACACCTAGGGCTAAATTGGACTCTTGTTCCTCTTATCTGAGCTGTAGGTGAACATCTTAGCTACAAAAACACTTAGCAGCAGTACCTGGAGCTACTGGGATGGCTCAGAGCAGACACACAACATTTCATCTGACTTAAATTTGAATCAGCATTTGGAACAAACTCAGGTGCTCAGAAATTTTTAAGTTCCCCCTCATAACTTTCAGGGCGGGGATTTTTCTTTCTTTTGTCTCACCCATCCAGTGCCAACTGATGAAATGACAGAAACAATRAAGGTGCCATGGCAGCTGCTTGCATTTATTGCTTGTGTTTGAATCCCACCTCAACAGTGCAGAGGATATTGGACCACAGGAAATACAAACAAAAGCAGAATGGTGAGCATTCTTCATTCTGCTGGCAAAGCAYAGAAATCAGGGATTAAAGCCAAAGACCTTTAAGGATTTTTATGCAGAACTTGGTGTGTTTTTCTGAAGTTTGTGTTATCACATGAGCTGGTGACTCAGCACTTTACACCATGTCATACTGGTCTCACTGACCCTCTGCATGCTGCTTTTATCCTTTCCATCAACAACAAATCTTCCTTAATAGAAACCAGATTAATTATTAATGTTATGTGAGTAAATAAAAATGGAAAACTGGACTCCTTTTTCCAGACCTAACATTTTTAGCCTAGTGCTAAAACTCTAGCACTTTATTTGTTAAACTTTAATATGGTTTCAGTGCATGCTTCAAGCATTCTGTACTCAAAAGAAACTGCCAGTGAAGATGAACTACACTTTTTGCTTATCAAAGCTAGATTTGATTTTAACCTGTTTAGGCTTTGGTCTGTCTGACCTGGACAATTTGGTTTGGGGCCAATTTCTAACTGAAAGAGAAAAACCAACAGATTAATCCAGACAACACATTGCCACTCAACTTTTCCAAAGCTCCAAACCTGAGTGCTCCATCAGCAGTTTGTTTCCCACTGATTCTGCCCAGCACTGCTGTTTTTSTGCACTGCAGAACTCACCTGCCAGCTCAGAGGATGTCAGCCCTGAGCAAGGCTCCCTCCCTGCCTCACTCCTGCTGTGCATCCCCATTTCCCCACATTAAAGCATTGCTATCAGGGATCCACACTCCTCAGGGCAATAAAAGCAGCAGTACTGATTTGATGCCTGTGTTTTATAGCTCTGTGGAACAGATGCAGCCTGGAAACATGGAGCTGTATCCTGGGAAGCTGTGGTGCTTGCTCCTCCTCTGTTGTATTGTCTGGACTGAAGTGCTCCAAGGATGCAGGAGGAGACAGAAGGAGCAGGCAGAGATGATGCTTCTATTTTAACCCTCCTAAGAAGGTAGATTGCCCCAGTTTAGAAATGTCTGAGCATCTCAAAAGGTCCTTCTATCAAAAAACCAAATACTCCATAAAGCTTCGGGTTCAGAACAGATGGAAAGACAGGTCCTGTGTTCCTTATTTGCAAGAGGGAATGGGAAAAATTGGGCAAACCCAGTTTTGGACAGATTTTTCTCATGTGTTTCCCTCTTTTCTTGTCAACTCCAAAGGACATAACATGACTCTTAGATTTTTTTTTTTCAGGCTTGCCAGGGTATGTTTGTGTTGTTTCCAGGTGAGAACCCTCCCAGAGTATCAAATTAAAATTTTTGGGTGTTTTGCTTTGTCCAAGAGAAGCTATGGGAATCAAATCAGTCCCAAGCAGCAGCCTGTCTAAGGAGCCTTACTGCAGAGGGGTTGTAAAAACAGCCCAGATATTGCTGTTGGCTCTGTGAGTCTCCATTATGCAACCCCTGAACCCTGTTTTAATTTTTGATGATGTGTTTGTGGCCTCCACGAAGCAGCTGCTCACTATTTGTGTTTCTGCAGTGCCTGGGGAGTGCTAACATGGATTGGGCATCACAGCTATTAAGCCAGGTGCTCTCAAATATGCAAAGCTATTTCCCAAAGAGAATTGATTCATCTTTCTTTTTTTTTTTTTAAAAATAACTGTTAAAGTCCTTCCTGCAGCCATCTGCCATCTCAGCTCACTCTTGAAATGCATTTCTCAAGCTGATGCTTCAGACAGCTTTAAAGAATGCCAGCAGCCAGCAGAGAAGCACAAAGAACAGTGGGCAGAGGTCACAGGATKGAAGATTTGACTTTTTCTTCTATTAGTATAAATCTGGAATATCTGGAATAGTATAAATCTCAATGTCCATTGTGCATGCACTGGTGTACACATTATTCCAGCCTCTAATGCTTTGCTTTGCTCCCCTCTCCTTGAACATGCTGAGCATAAAACAATGCATTCAGTGWTAGGATGAACAGAAAAAGGGAACAGGATCTCATGGGAATACTTTAAAACCACAGATTTCTGGCRTTCCAGACAGCTGTGAGAAAAGAGGTTTGGTTTGTGAATGTTCAACAAAGCTGAAGTCTGTCAGCTCAGTGATGTGACATGTTTAAACCAAACACTTCCAAACTGATCTGCACTGGGGATGTTTTAGCATTGTGTTAATTCAATGAATCATGTGAACTTGTGGTGTCAGAGCAAAACTGTACCCATATATCCATGGATGTACATCAGTGCATGTTTATACTTTAGGGATTTCAAATAGGCTTAACTCATATTATGGGTTAATTTAACTTAAAAAAAATTAATTTTTTTTTTCCAAATTAGTAATGTACAACCTGTGTTTTAACAGTTCTTCCCCGAATTTCAGAGATGTGAAATGGTTCCAGCTCACCATGRACATGCAGTACAGTCAGCACACTCTTCTTAATGGAATGCTGGGCAGAAATATCCYACAACATCTTTGGAAACATTTACATTCTCTTGATTGCACAACTATTGATTTTTTAATCCTGTTAAGAGGTTAGTGGCACAAAAGGCACAGTCCTTGGAAACATCTTGTTTCACAAGTCACCAAAGATGTTTAGCTGGTGTCAAATTATGTGTGGATATGTTACAGGAACATTTTTCTACTCAAAGTCTGCAATGCTAAGCAAAGCACTTTATTCACAGACAATTCATAACAATATTTCTGGGTCCTGTCCTGGTATTTCATTATTCATKTGAAAAATGCATTGAAATAAATGCAATAATCTGTGTAAGGGAGGAAAAAAAGGTGGCTTGGGTCCTATAAACACCATGAATCTTCTGYAAATCAAARTATGCTAGAGTTGATGGAGTTTCTATTAATGCTGGACCCACCCTTTCAGAATCCACCCAGAGGACTAATTCTCCTAAGAGATATTACCAGTGGTGCCACATGTGTGGGGAACCAGGCAAAGCAGAACAGAATATTAATATATTTTTAGAAACTGCAAGAGCACAAACACATTGCTGCCCTGCCCATCAAAAGCTGCTCATTGTTTTCATTTCCTAGTAAACAAATTGCCATTTTCAGAAGTGCTGACATTTCAGCAATAGCCATTGTTCTGAAATCATAGGTGTTCAGAAGAATATTTATCAGCCATTTCCCAAATCCGAGGTCCAATCCCACAAACACAGGAAGCGTTGTGGGATGAGTCACACATGTAAATTCAAAGCAGCTCCATTGTCCAACTAATTATTTTTCACAGCAGGAACCAAGTGCATTCTGACAGGTACAAACATCCACTTCAGCCAGGTGGGAGTGGGAGATGRGGCCCATCAGGGAAATGCTGCCTCACAGGTAACAACAAGTAACTCCATTCCAAAGGAATATGTCTCTCCTGATGGAATAGTGACAGGATTTCCTTGCAAAACTTCCCTAAGTCAGTACTAGTGCAGAACTGTAAGAAACAGTTTGTGCCATTTACCCTCTGCAGGGCGTGAATGAACTTGAAATACTTGGCAAGTGTTTGGGCTGTGAAAGGAAGAAAGGAGGAGCARTGAAACAAAAAGGCAGAAGCAGCCTTGACTTCAGCAGGGAAGCACCAGCACTGTTCCAGTTAAGCTCTACACTGAATTTCTGTACCAGGCCATGAAGCTGCTCTGTGCTTCATGGCCTGGTGACAAACTGGGAGCTACAAAGGCACCTTCCCATCCTCAGCACTGAGACCCTGCCATGAATATACACACAGAACAGATAAAATTTCAATGTTTATCCTATAATAGATGATAACCCCATCCATTTTGTGCTCTTGCTGTAGGATGCCTGGTTTTGTCTGCAACATTTCTGAGACATTCCTTGAACCAGATGCTCTCTGGGATATTGTGCCTTATAATTAACATGGAGGAGCAGTAATGGACTGATCATAGAAGTGCAGTGAATGGAAAAAAAAAACCCCAAAACCAAAAAAACCCAAACAAAAAAACCCCAACAACAACAAAAACACAAAACAAAACAAGAAGAAAAACCCAAACAAAAAACCCAACAACAAAACACACACACACAAACCCACAAAAAAACCCATACCAAGAAACCCAAGTGCTACACTGACCAAAATTTGTTGTTTTGAAGGAATTTATTCTAGGATGCAAGTTCTCAAGAGAAATATCCAGGGGACAAAGGCTTGCTCTCATGGATGACCTGAATGTCACTGCTGGTTACCCCTGGCAACAGCCAGAGAACAGCTGGGTTTCCATAAAAGAAAAATGTAAGGGAGAGCAAGGACCAGTGTGGCCAGTGAGTTTAATTACCCACTTTCATGTTTGTATTATCAACTGGTTTCTGGGGTGCTTGGCTTTTTCAGTGTTAAACCCATGGGGATGGTAACATCCTGTGCTGTTGCTGTTCCTTATGCAGGGCCAAGTGAGTGTCTTTTTTAGGAACAGGAGGCTCTGGCAGTCCCTGCCCTGCATGGGGGAAACTCCTGGTCCCAACCCTTGGTGCCCCTCCTCTCCAGAAGGCTGCTGAGCCCACCCTTCCATGGATCTGCCTTCCCTCAGCACCAGTGTCTGCTGTTAGCCATCAGAACAGAGTAAAACATCCTGTGTTTCAGGGAAATAGCCAGGTGTGGCATTGCACATTTGTTTAAGTTGTTTGAAGTTATTTTCTCCATAAAGCATCCCTGTCCCCCCCTCTCCCCGCCATCCTTCCCCTTCCCTTACCCTGTTCAGTTCTGCCTGAGACTTCTACTTCCTCCCCAGGGGTCATCCTGACTTTCCCCCATTCTGGGAACCTCGGTGCCCCTGCCCCTGTGACCCCTGTGCCATTGAGGGGACCCTGCCAATCCATCTGGGGGTCAATCACCTGTGGCCCCCCTTTGCCTGGAGTTTATAACTCTGCACACAGCTCTGAACCCCTCTGCTGCTTCTGGTTCCCCAAGCTTGGGGTGAAATAAAGAGAACTGAGAACTGGASCAGAAGGGAGCCTTTCCTTGTCTTTTGTTTGGAACCCTCAACACAGTAAATACATCTTTGCCTTCAGACACAGTAATGCCTTTCTGCAGGCAGCTCAGGAGCAGCCTGGCACAAAGCTGGGCTGTGAGCTGCCTGAGATTGCTCCAGCCATCCTGCCAACCAGGAATATTTATCAGGAAACCCAGGCAGGGATTGATACCTGCTTTGGTCAGCTGGTRCTTCTGTGCTTTTCTTTCTTGCCCTCAAGAAATAGTCAAATTAATGAGCCCATTTCCTGGCAAACCCAGAAATTCTATTAATTTTAGTGATGAATCATAAYGCAGTGATCACTGCCAATAATTTATTTTGGTGTTTGATGTGTGGTGAAGCAAATGTAATTTAAAATTATAACRTTGTAAGATATGTAGTGACAYAGGATTGATTTAAAACCACAATTGCAATTAATCACATGCTCAATCCCCTGGAAAGATTAGTTATGGCCAGTCAAAAAGAAAGGGATGAGACTGAAAACAACAGGGGTGTGGGCTGGAGGCAGCTGAACTTTCCCATATTTGTTGTCACAGCTAATCCAGCCTGGATCACACAYTGAAATACCTTTAAATAACTGTACTTGTTGGGTGAAGACATTTTTCTTGGATATGAGCACAATAACAYCTGAAGAAGGTGTTCAACTGATCTGTAATAAAATCCACTCAATAAAATCACCAACTCTCCACGAGAATCTTGGTGACCTGCAATCTTCAAATCAATCAGCTTTAAGGAAAGCTGGGATTGTTTCTCCTGAACAATTCAGTCATGTGATTAAAAAAGAAACAGGTGTAAGATGCAAGAGTCAGGGAGGAGATTGTACTTTGGGGTTTTGTTTGATCTGCAGAGCCAACCATCTCATCTGCTGCATTCGTTCTCCTTTAGGAAACRTTAATCTGCACAGATGGTGAAACCCAGTAAATCTCTGCTACCAGCTGCAGAGTGGAATTTTTAATGAAATGGGAGTTTAAAGGTTTTCACAGAAAGCACTGGAATCACTCCTATTATTYCCTGTGATGCCCAAATTACTTTTACTGCTATTTGACAGCTCCTGTGCTGTAAATACAACCTCCACGTGGGTTCAGTCACAGCACAAACACTATTTCAAAATGGCCTTTGTTTGCCAAAGCCAGATGTTGAAAGCTTTCCAGTCAAAGAGAAATAGGTTATCCATTTAGAGCCTGTTATTTGGACACTTCATTTCACCTTCCTCTGAGGCTTAAAACAGTCTTGCCATGTTTGTAAACTGRAGCCAGAGGATGAAACATAAAATGGGACTTGTAAAGAAAGGTGACACTTAAAAGCCACACAGTCACAGCCATTTTTTCATTCTTGTGATGTAAAGATTTTGGCYGAAGAATGTACCTCAGCACTTAGATTTTTGGATTAAAAAATCACAACAAAGCACAGAAACAAGCAGAAAAAGGAAACATGAACTAGAAAAATAATTATAAAGTAACAGGTTGGAGTTCCTTGCCAATATTCAGTCACCCTACAATAAAGTATGTGAATTACCTGTTTCAAAATCATAACAGATATAAATTTTACCTTGAAATTTAGGTTAATAATGCAATTTCTTTGTTAGCTGATGATACCTTTGATAACAGCAGTAATTTCTATTAGAGAGTTCCTCCAGTGCTTCTTTTATAGGACATTACAGTGCAATGAATCAGATTCACTGAGCAGGACATGTGCAAAACAGGTGTTTCAATTCCTAATGAAAGATGATGGATTTGCCTTTCTGATGTTTTTTTTTTTTCTCTGCAACTCTGCAATTAAACAAGTTTTACTTGTTGCAGAACTTCGACCTACTATAAGAATATATTTAAGACAGAGTTTTGCATTTGTACTGGAATCCCAAAGTGTTTGTATGGGAGCAACCACAAACGTAAATTTAATGTAAATTTAGAGAAGGTTCTGAATGAGCCACAATCCCTACCAGAAACACATTGATAACTGTGAGAGCAGTAGGAAGTTTGCYGCCAGAAGGACCAAATCCTGTGATAATCCCCAGGTAAAACAAAACTCTCCACTGGCTTTTCCTGCACTGAGACGCCCAAACATGGAGAACAGAAAACAAAACAGCTAAAGGGAAAGAAATCTTAAAATATACCCAGAATTACTTCACTATTTTCTCTAAAAATACTTTAAACACTTTTTTTTTTCTTTAAGAATTGGTATTTAGGCTCCATTTCTAATTAGTTTTTTAAGGGCTTCTTACTCATCAGTACAGTACTGTTCTAAATTGTTTCAAATTGAGGAGGGATAATGCAGAATGCCTCTTTGTGGGAGCAGAGATTCAGGCTCTGCTTTTGCCTCACCATCATTACCTCAGAYATTGCAGGAAAACCAAGGTTTTGGGAATATAAACTTGTTTTGCCTTCCTGTGTCATGAAATGAGCAATTTCAGTATTGTTCATGTGACTTCAGTGGGGATGGAACATGGCAGTCCAGATAGAAAAAAAACAAAGACCAGGAGGTGCCTTGGGAATTAGACAAATTCAGGGCTAAATTCTGAAGTATTTGCTACATTAGAATGAAAACAATTTTATTTACAGCACTGCAAATATGATTATATAAGTGAGTAAGTAAGAATTTTACCCCTGGGGACTTGGGGACGTGTGTTTCACTTGGCTTTGTCTGCTGGTTAATCTGGTCAGAACCAAAAGACCAGAAGTTCATAAAATAACCCAAGGGTAAGGTAAATAGTTTTGAAAAGAATCAAGYAAATGATTTGTGTTGTGTGTGTGCAGCCTCCATGTCAAAGGTGCCATCAAAGTGTTGGGTCAAATCAAATCAATCAGKCAAAGAACTGTAAATTATGAATGCASAGGGAACAGATGAGATCTTGATGTGAATAATAAAATAGCCTAAAGTACCTGAAATAAATCAGTCTTCCTCTCATGTAGCAAATACTAAATGCAATCTATTTCATATTAACTCTGGATGAAAAGAAAATCTATTCRGATGAAGATACAATATTAGAAGTCTATTTAATCTAGTGGAGGACAACACTGCCCTAAGTGATCATTTACTTCACACAAGTTTAAGAGTTTTAAAATTCTGTCCTTGAGATGCAAATAAACACTTGAAGTGATTTTGAAAGGCAAAGACATATTCTGGCACTAAATTCCATTGATGAAAATGGGATTCAGAAAGTGTGTAAATCTTCATGAGGTACGGAACTATGTTGAAATTACAGTCCCAGGAGTCTTGCAAAGTTTCCTCTGAAAATTCTGYAATAGGAATGGCTTTATGTTTCAGATAAAAAAACACCAAAACAGAACAGCTTTGTTTCTTTTCAATTAGTCTTTACTGTGACATTTATCTCTGTAGTGCAGTAAACAACAGAATTTATGTTTTTAATTGCAATGAGCAACAAACATTTTGATGGAAAGTGCAACAGGGGGGAAAAAGCCTCACCAAATCTAYTCCAACCCAAGAACTCACACTGAAAGCATCTGGTTTTACTGAATGCTCATCAGGAAAACATTCTTTTAGTTCCATATAATCTACAGGTGGAATTCATTAATGAAAAATGTAATATATCTTAAAAAATTAAAATAAAAAAAATAAAAAAGAAGACAGAAAATCTATTTACAAAACCAGTCTTGCTTAACTAAAAATTATTGAAAAATTAGAAGAAAAAGCATCCTATTCTCTGTGTTCTCTGCATTATTCTGACTATATCTGCAGGTACATGTAAATATCAAAAGCTACCTAAGGATTTTATTTAGTTCATATTCATTGCAGAGCCCAACAAGAGTAGAGTAAATGCAGAACAGAGGCTGAGGATTAACCTTTGTGAGAAACAATCCAAATCACTCTGACAGCTTCTCTCCCAGCCTGAAATGGAAACAGCTCATATCCCTTTTAGAGAAAAACGAGATTCCTAAAATATGTTTTCTATCATTAGCTTTAACTCCCATTCTGAATCTGACAGCTGAAATCTCTGGCATGTTTTCAAGTGGCACCTGAGGATTTTCTGCCTTCCCAGGAAGGAATCAGCTGAGCTCCTCCTCGTTCAGGATGTGACATCTCCTCTGCACTCCCTGGGAAGGCACAGCACAATCCCTGATGAGCAGAGCAGGTACCCTGGGTGTATCCCAGCAACTGCACATGCAGCATCTTTTCCCTGGGTGTGTTTTTCCTTATCACACAGTGCCTGCTCTGCTTTGCCTTCCCAAGCAGTCAGCACAAGCCCTGCTCACATCTGCAGGCAGTTCTTGCAATTCTCCACGGAGCTGCWGTGCCAGGAATGCCCTGGTTCCACAAGGGTAAGGAATCTCTCCCTGCTGAGCCATGATTTTAGTGTTCATGATTTGCCCTAGATAAACTTAACAGGGCACCATGGATAAAGACATTCAAGGTAGATTTGTGTCTCAGTAATACTGGTGCAAATCCAGAATTATGCTGGATTTGTGTTTAKCTGAGACAAGAATGTAACATACACAGGGTTTTTGTAATGCTGCTCTGATGTTTTTCCATGTACAAATGAGTAAATATCACTTTCCTGAAAACATTGCTCTTGCAGAAATTAGTAAAGGACAAGATGAAAGATAAAAAAAAACCCCAGCCAACTCCCACCTGGAATTACCAAACAGATTTTTTTATGATCACTTTATCTATTAATTCTATTTCACAACATACAGCTTCAGTCCCAGCTGGGTACCAGACCTCAATTATTCCTTTCATATTTTGCTTTCATAGAAGATACTGCCTCAAGGTCTAATTTATAAATGAGAAACACTGTGCTACAATCTTCAGCAATAAACAGCAAAAAATGTTGTCTTTGTGAACCACTGCAAAGTATTAAATATTCTTTTATTAGACTGTAAGTTTCCTTCCATTGACATCCAGAGAAAATCACAGTYTTCTGTGAGGGTTACAGGCTATGACATATTTATCTGTCTGCAGTTTGTGTCAGCTGAAGTCTGACTTGCACAAACAGCCATGGTGGTAGCTACTGTTGTAATTTCCAGTAAATTTGGGCTGGAAAACAGTTTTATTCACTGCTTTTGATAGGAAGACCCCCAGAAATCTGCCCGGATTTCTCAAATTCTCCATTGGAATAAAAAGTCTCATCCTGTTTTAGAGAAAATACTCTTGAAGATCACATGGTTTGGTAAATTTTAATTGCTAAAAAAAGGCTGTTTGTTTTTAAGATAGCTCATCATTACCAAAGCAGTGCTATTTGTGGAACAGAGATTCTCAGGTGCTACAAATGCTGTGACTCACAATACTCCTGCTCTAAACTCTYCCTTGAAGTGGCTGAACATTCGAGCCTCAGGCATTCTCGTTAGGAAAACCCTGTGAAGTGCTGGGGAAAGTAGAGGCGAGGATACCATTGAATAGAAGAAAAAACAAACCAGGAAAAAATACAAACCAAACAAGAAATCAAATTATGAGATGAATAATGGAAGTAGGAGCAAGAGGGGAAAAGGAAGCTGGGAATAAAGGGGGATTCTTCAAGGGTTGGAGAGGAGGAAAGAACCTCCACAATGATTTGAAGAAAGACATTTTGCTGCTTTTATCTCAAGCAATTACTCAGGAACCATCTCCTGTTACACCATACGTGAGACAAAGAAAGCCACCCATGGCATTAAAAATGAGAAGCAAAAATCTATTTGGTGGGCAAAACCTCCCAGCCCTTGCAAAGACAAGACAGAGGCTTTTATTTAATGTTGTGGCTTGTTGAACACAGCTGATGTGCTGCTGTGCTTACAATAAACAGCTTTTGGGGTTTTCAAATGCTCCAGCTTTGCTTCAGTGTGTTTAATCACCTGCAAAAGCTGTTTATTGCCTTGTATACTTCCCTCATCACGACCATTATCCTTTAAGTATTTGGTTTTATGGCCAGTCTAAGCAGGGCAGGGTAGAAGGCACCATCAAAGCTGTGTGCAAGCACAGATGAAATAAATCCATGGGAGGACTRCAGGCCAGGAAAGCAGGAAGATAAGCTGTAATAATGCAGGGCAATGATTKCACAGGCACTCTGCTGATCGTTTAATGCATCCTTGTTTGCTGAGAGCCACTCTGACAATCCCACCTGCAACTRCCAAAGGAAGATGCACACACTCCAGGAAAATTATTAGGGATTGTGACAGACAAAGCCAGAAARGCTCATAAAGGGCATTTGTGTGCGTTTTACTTCAAAAGGCTTCAGCKAAGGTGCTTTAAAGGAGCTGCAAACATAAAAGAGCAGAACACTGAGAAAGTATTTAAATGGGAAAATGTGCTATTAGAGAGAGCACTTCCTTTGGCAACACAGAAGCACTACCTGCACTTGCAAGAAAGCTTTTCTAAACAGATACCAAGACTAGGAGATGATAATCAAGGCTTTATAGGATAAAAGAGTATTTTCACTTCCTGCAACAGGCAGAGAAAGAAAGATGGTGCATTCATTGCAGATCTCTAAAGTTATTTTGCAAGTATTTTTCCTTTAGTCAATACATCACAATATCAAGGTGTGCAGGAGCTGGGTTTGAGAACAAAGACTCAAAGTGGAGTCCAGYCTAACATCAAACAAAGCAGTGACAGACACACCTCCCTGCTGCACAAAAACTCCAGCCTCACTGCACTTCCTGACTGCCAGGTAACCCAGAGAAGATGGAGAAGAAAAGCTTACTGGAAAACAGAAAAGTAAAGCTGACATAAGTCATGTATTGAATGCAAAGGCCAAAAATTCCATGAGAGAAAGAAACAAAAGAAAAAAATCCTAACCCTCAACCAAAGCACTAGGTCAGAACCCAGAAATCATCACGAGTCAGGAAGTTTTACTTGCATCTCCATCATTCTGTGGGTGAAAGTCTGTTTCATTCCCAGATACCTGATAATGCTGTTAATAATGAGGTATTTTACAGTATATTTTCTCAGTTCTGGGCTCTCTGTTTATGTCATTTAAAGGATTATGTATTATTTTGACTAATGGATTTTGCTCGTATCCTCTCCTCCACTTCGACTTGCTTTTYCCTGAAAGCCCTTTAGCTATAAAACCACACATTGTTTCAACATCTAAAATCCTTTACCTAGTAATGTTGGTCCTTTTTWAAATGCCCCTCTGTGCCCTGCATAACTAATTCCAAACAAAGGGATGTGCAGTTAACTGAGGAGATTCCTAAAAAGAGGAACTACTGGGAGGAGTGAAAAAACTTATATTTTTCTTCCTGCCTCTGGGAGATCCCATCTGTTACCTTCAGAAGGTTTGGTGCTCCTGTGGAGGTGACTGCTGGAGAGACAGAGCTGTGCTGGTGTGGGAACATGCAGCAGAGCCTTTGACTGAGCACTCCACACAGAAATCAGGAACAACATCACAGCAGCTGGTAGATGCTGTAATGGGAGAATGAACCAGCTGTGCTGGATGAAATATTGAGTATGTCAAATTATTACAACAAACTTTATAAATATKACTGTTAGGCTGACTGCAATGATTTTTTAATAGCATGAGAAGACAGATAGGGAGGGGAGTTCTTCACATCAAATGCTRTGAAAAAGAATGATGCTGCTGTAGAGAGCAGGACAAGCAGCCCCCAGTTAGAGCAAACAGAAACTGGCTGCAAACAAGAAGGGAATTGGAACAGCAATTCCAGAATGAGAAGGAKAGTTTTCATCTCAGGATCTGCCATGGTAGCAAGAGTCCACAAAGCATTAAAGAGATGCATTTTGCAATTTTTTTGCAAAATGGAAGTTATGTTTCTTCAGCTTTTTATGGTATTTTGAGCCCAATCAATAAGCTTTATGACCTGCATCCTCTGTTGGCTCATTGAAGCTGACTGGGCTATCAGCTTTCTGTCCTGGTGCACTGTAAATGGGCAATCACACGTTATTTAATTACTCAGATGGACACCTTTGGTGATACTGGATTCTTCAGTGAGATATGTAATTGTTCCCAGCTTATGTGACTTACTGAATTATYATTGAAAACATAATTTCATGCTTGGTTAAGCTGTAAATTTAATTCATTCTCCAGCAAGATTTAGGAACAAATATGACACTGCCAGTGCTGCTCCAAGGGTGAGGCAGTTGTAGTTACCCAGAAAGTCTGAACTGGCTGAACACTCACTGGTTGCTTTTCAGCACTTCTTGCTCATGAATTTAAAAGTGCAGGAGAAACTTTTCCATGCAACGGAGGCCAGTTGTGACTGAAAATTGTCACTTAGTTGTTAATACATAAGGTTGAGTCTTGTGGGTACATTGCAGTCCCAGTTAGTTGAATAAAACTGAGTTGTCACTGGGCTTTTTGGTGGCATCAGGACACAGATGAGTCTTTAAGCAGGCAAAGGACATGAAGCTGGCTCAGGGCTTTTCATTAATCAAAAATTCAACATCTTGTGCAAAAAGCTGCCACTCCAGGGGGATGAGCCCCGGGCACCCACCCCTACACCAAGACCAAAGATCAAGACGTGGGAAAAGACCCTGAGGAGGAGCCCAGTGAGCGGAAAGTGGTGGTGAAGGTGGCGGGGAGAGGCGTGAGGAGACGCGGTGCCGTGGGGGCAGTGAGGATCAAGCCGTGGTGCTGGCCACATGGCACAGCCACCATTTGGTGGTGGGGGGCAGGCCACCCTCWTGGTGGGCCCAGTGGGACATTGGCAGCTCCCTGTGTGTGGGGGCAAACCAAGAAACTTGGCAGTGTTGGCCAAGGCGATGCCGACAAAGACAGCGCCAAGTTCCRACCCCACAAACAGAGTGAGATTTGCCCAATGGAGCACGGCCATCCACCCTCTGGTACGTCAGCAGAGCCCCACAGCCTCCTKGCCTGCTGCTGCTTTGACTCTGCCAAGGCTCTCAGAGCCTGCAGACTCAATAAGCTAATACTAAATAAAGAAAAGATCAGGCTTGTTTAATAGCCCCTTCCTCAAGACAAAAGACTGCACCATTTACATGTGCTGAAGCTGAGACTGATTCATACAAAATGTCTTTGTCAGTTAATTCTTTTGCAGTTACTATGAAGGTATTATGGCAGTGTTACAAATATAGACCACTGTTTGCGGAATATGTCCTAAAGTTTATGGTAAAATGCTTATTGATTTTGCTTTTGTGCACTCAGCAGGCATCATGTTTGCTGCAACAACCTGAAAAACAAAACCCACTGTTCTGGATTTAAATTGTCAAATGCTGTCAATAGTGTTTGCAGCTGCCAGCTAAACCTGTTGTTTCCTRCAGCTAATTCATAGAAATTTTCTGCCTTTATTATTCAAATAGCAATTCCTACACAATTTAAAGACATTATGCCTMTGTTACCACTATCCCAAACTTTCATTTAAAATTGCTTTTATGAAGAGATGCTGCTGTAATAATTAACTGATGTGTTTTTTCAAAGTATCTTCCAAAGAAGAGAAAACATTAAGTTATCTCTTTTCCTCTTTCAGAAATCTTACAATTTCAGTTATGGGATTTCAAAAGCTAAAGTAAGTTTTGTTCTCAGTCACTTCAAAATTGTGCAACAATATAAAGCTCAAATTATGTAGCAAACATTCAAATTTTGTAGGGGATGAGGGGTGACCATCAGCAGCCCAGGCAGCCATACAAACACCATGACAGCCACTGAGAATGAAGGATTGGTCCTTTCATGAGGATATTATGCCTTCACTTGCAGAGGTGAGCATTCATCACGGAAATGGTTTCAGCCTTCTCCCTGCTAAATAATTTCTCCTCTTTTCTTGCACTGTTTTGGAAGAGCAGGAAAAGGAGCAGATTAAACACCTGGACACATATAAACATCTTAGCCATATYTGTGGTGATATTCTAAGGTGAACTGAGCAAACCTTCGACTTCAAACAGCATTAAAAGATCATGACATTTGGAAAAACAGCACTCCATGCAAATGTTCTGCTGTTTGGCCAGAGGTTTCCCCCCAAGCCATGGACAAGGATGCAGAGATGGCCACTGTGGCTGGCTGAGCTCCTCAGCACCTGTGCAGTGCCAGCTCAGACACCCTGCTTTCCTAATTTAACTGATTCCTCTTCTGTACATCTACACAAGAAATGTGGTGTAAGCACTGTGAAAAACCTGGATGAAATATCCAYCTGGCCATGGGCAGCCTGTGGTTTACTTTCACTGATAAAGTTTCTAATAGACAAGACAAAGTGCCAAAGTTTTAAGCCTGGAGTTGAGATTTAGAGGCATGGATTTCCTGYTGTGGCTGATGAATCCARGGATCTCCAATACCYCTGCCTTCTGTCCATGCCAGATCTATCTTAGCAGGGAGGTTCTGAAGGCAGAGTTTCTGTCTCCAGCAGTCAATATGTCCCTGGGCAACATCCAAGCAGGAGGGCTCTTCAACACTGTTTCTGTGCTTCTAATTGAGCACTACCTGGTAAATAGCCCCATATCTGTCTARCAGGGATTTACATCCCAATCCATCTTCATGCACAGCAGCCCTGTGGTTTTTTAGTACCATACTGAAAGAAGAGATCACAAATGTATATCTGCATTATTTGAGTGACTCAAAAGTAGCTATTAATGTCCATCACATGAATCATATGCTTTACCAAAGTAAACACTCAAATAGGTATTTGGAAGGGCTGTGACAATATAATAAGTACATTTGTATGATTAAAAATAATTCACATTTTAATCCTTTTTTTTTTTGTTTTGTTTCGTTTTGTTGTTTTTTTTCCCCTCAAAGGCCTCTTGCTCAGTACATTGCAGCCTTTTGCATTAAACTGAAAACACTAACTTGTAAATGCTGAGGTCAGGATTTACCAGGAGGGGAGGGATTTGGATTCCTGTTAATTCTGTTAGGCATGGCAAGGCTTTTGCCTCATAAACTGGTAGAAGCTGAAGAACAACCTGGAAGCTGCCTGCACCTTCCCCATCCTGCTGATGTTTCTGATTCCATCCACTGAGTGCCTTTCCAGGGACAGCACACCCACCTTTGCAAGGACACCATGAAATACTCTGCAATCATGTGGCAACCACCTTGTTTATTGACCAGCAGCTCCTTTCATGGGTTTKTCRAATTTCCTGTGCTTACAGACATGATTGGTCAAGGATYTTAACTCCACCCAGCTCACTGGAAATGATATGGGTGTATTTGTGCTCACAGGGATTGACTGARGTCCTCTGACTGGGTTTGAATTTGACCTGTCATTGTCATGTCTACTCCAAGCCAGGCTGGTTGAGCTGGTATCTGCCATGCCAAATCAGCTTTGCAGATCTAGTCTAGCTATTTCTGTTATACTGGATCATTTCTAGCAATTAATTTTTCATATTCCTGCAGTGATGRAATATGTTTCACACCAGTATCTGTCCTTTTAGTAATCACCAAAGCAAAGCTTGTCAGTTGTCATATATTGCACTCTTGAGAAAAATTAYAGTAATACTCTGAATTGATTGAACAGCATGGAATCAGAATTAACTGGCAGAGAAACCATTAAACTGATTTCAATCCATAAATATCTTTTCTCCTATGCTGTTCTAGTTTAGAAACTGCTGAATGTAGCCATTATCTTGTGATGTACAGAAYGAACTAATTATTTATATGGATATTAATTTCAATAATACATGATTGCATTCCTTAATGCCCCATATGAGCAGGCAGATGTGTGGATCTTCCTGAGTGACTTCCATTTGTGCACACTGAGCTACAGAATAACAGTCCCTGGCCAGCAGACATCAATTCCTCTTATTTTCCCAGAAATCAWCRYCAARTAMAATGTCCTTGCTTTCCTTAAAAATAAAGTGGTTTTAAACAGAACTTTACCTGTTTTAGGCAACAATTTCAGTCCTTGAGTGTAACCTAAAATGACTCAGAGGACATAAGGTAACTTATGTCTTATGGCAAGGTTTAATTACTTGGAAGGGATGCACTTGGTCTCCAAAGCAAATGCTGCTGCTCAACATGTTTTTAGGAAAAAAAAAGAAAAAAAAAAGTATGGCCAAGAACTGTAGTTGAGTCTTGAAAAATTCTAGAAATGGGGCTTTTGAAATTAAATCCACAGAGGACCAGGAGACCAAAGAAAGATGGGCTACAGAAAGGCAAGGGACAAAATGTGGGGGACCAAAGGCAGAGCTCTTGCAGAGGTGAACTGAGGAAGGAATCCCAGCAAAGGACCAGGTCAGTGGGAAATTGGGTGGTTTGTTCATGCAGCACAATCATCCAAGACAGGCTGGAAATCCCTGCTTTGGAGACTGAAACCCAAGGTGCTGCCTGCCTAAATGTAAGATATTCTGTTGTGCTGATTGCTTTGGTGCTTAAGTGAATCCAAGGCAAAARGAGCAGAGAAAGTACAAGGGTGCAGTTCTTTGTGACATGCAGGAGTGTGATTTGCAAATGAATGAGGGTTGGCATTGTTTATCAGAAAGGGCTGTTTATCTGAAATGGGTTGCTTGCTAAATTCATTAAAATGGATAACCAAGAGACAAAGCTGGACCTGAGAGAGAACTGGAACCTGGGGAGTTTCCTCAAAAGCAGCATTTCTTCTTCTGCACGTAAACTCATTAAATATCTTGTGCTGAGATTATGGATCTTGAAATCCAATTATCTGTATCAATGACAYTCAAGACTTCAGGACCTGCAAAGTCACTTCCTCAGGAAATGGAGAATCACACATACAGAATAACATTTGATGGTGCTTGAATTGTAAATGTGTGACCTGATACTGCCCTGAAATCATTGGGCAGCACAAAAAGCAATATRTAACTGCTCCCCACTAAAAATAAAGCCCAGGGAAAATGAATGGCAAGGAGTGAAACAGGTAAGAGGAGGTATTAAGTCAGTGACTATAGATTGGTCTTGGATTATGTTCCTGTGGGTGAGCCACTTCTGYTCCTCATCAGTTAATTTCCAAAGTGAAGCACATATCTACACAAAGTAGATATGTTCTTTCAAAATTACATAAACATTGTTTGCACTCAGATGAAACTGAACTGGTAAATTAATAGCAAAAAAAAATTTGTTAAGAATTTGAAGTCACTGTTCCAAGAACAACTGAACTGAGTATTTCCTTCCATCTTGCTCTCTCTTAGAGCTTGAGACTCCTCCCAGTCCAAAAGAGGTTTATAATTGTGACCCAGTGCAAGTAGCTCTCTTGTTCACCATGCATGTAAGCCAGCTTATTATAACTTTGATTTGGAACCACATAAAATCCCTTTTTTATTTATTCATCGTTTTTCTTAGGATCAGTTCCATAAAACCCTKATATGCACAGCATAATCACAGTTAAGTCCAAGAAATTCCCTGGCTGCCACAGCAATTGGTTCAGAGCACTGAGAGCTGGAGTGCTTCAGMCCATATAAAACACACCCCTATTGTTAACATACAAAAAACATTCCTGAGAAARTGAACACAAATACACTGCCTTCCAAATCAAATCCTCAGTGAAGCCTTAACTACGAATGAAGAATTTTTATTAAGGCTTTAAAATTGCAATCTTTTTTCTCCTTTTTCCAAAGGAGATCTTTGATGTAACTGTTTTGGAAACCTCTCTAAGACAAATCACAAGAACAAATCCTGTTCTTGTAGCTTGATAGAAAATTAGCAGTGGTGGTATTTATGAGCATGCTAAGAACCTCACCACTGATACAGCATCTCCCAGTTTGTCAGTGCCTCCAAATTTTATCAATAATCAGACATTTGCTTCACTCTGTGCTGGTACAAAAAACCAGCTGAATTCTTAGAATTGCTGAAGACATTGAATATTCTGAAACTCCTGCATTCAACTCACTGACAACTCCCACATCTTGAATTTCATGTTTTGTCATTCTKTAATTTATAAAAAACATGAAATGTGTAAGCTTTTATATACATAGCAGAGTCATTAAAATTCTGAGTTTTGGTTTTTTGGGGTTTTTTTTTCTATCGAAACTAAAACCCTCCACGCATTTCCATTTAAAAAGCAAAATGTAAACATTACCCTGAAATTCAGGCCAGAGCTGGAAGCATTACTGTCCTCCAGYAACAATACCACCCCCATTTCAGCATTTCTGCGATGCAGCTGTGAGAAACGATGCTCACTTTCAAAATGCCAAAGGTTTTATTAAACCTTTACAAAATACAACAGAATTACTGAGTAAGGAAAAGCACAGCGCTGGGAACACGAGCCTAAACCACCACGTGCTCAGCCCCAAAATGGCTGCTCCACCTTTTTATGTACTTGTATCAGGTAACCTTAACCCCTCCCAAAGTCCATCACCAACTCTTCTTTGCTGTCCATTGGTGGAGGCTGCTTCCTTGCAGCTTGCTTGGAGCTCAGGTGTTGTTATGCCACGCCTCTTAAAAACACACCTGACCTTCCCCCAAACGCCCCAACTACCAAGGTCATCCTGTGACAACAATATGAGTGTTTGGGGAAAGAGGACTATGGGGAGAACATATCACAGTAACATAGCTGTACATCAATAGAACTTCTCTTGACATACACATGATATTCATCCCTAAATTGCGAGAGATAACCGTCGCATTACTCATCTGGAACAAAGCGCACGTCGTCAATTCTGATGGATTTGAACCTCCCTGGGAAGAACAGAGTGAGTTCCTATCATGCCACACTGTTTCCAGTGCACATCTCATTTGTCATGACAACATGGGAAGAGAAATAATTTTCAAATAATCTTTAGTTGGAGTCTCTGCTTGCTTTGATACTGCAGCTCGCAGTGCCTTTTCACCTGCATTGGGTAAGAGACAACTGCCTGCAGGGAACAAGCAATAAGGACTTTAAAATACCCTTTYAGGCACCCCAACATAAGAAAATCAACACAAAACCGTTATAAACTAATGACTATTGCCAAGACTGCTAGAAGGTTCAAGATGCTTTGTGTATAAAATAATTTCAGAGTTGAAATATCAATCCTTCAGCTGGATAATCAGAATTGATTAATTCAGTGACTGCAGGAGTATTTWAAAAACACACTACATTGTAATTCTGCCTCAGATGAAAATAAATACTTTGGAAAAATAAAATACAGCAAATGTTTTTTTTTAACTACTAACTCCATTTATTTTATACACCAGAACAGGAGAGACCACCTACCTTTCTTCCCCCTGTGTTTAGGCGAAGAGGAGTTAGGAAGGGATCAAAAATCATATGGCTGGTTTCAATATTGACAGGTGACTGCCTTTTCCCAACAGAGCAAAGATTCCAAGCTGAGTTCACCAAACCCCAAAAGGAGGGCACTGCAAAATATAAGAAAGTGCAAGTTTAAGAGAAGTCTGGAAAGACTGGGGCAGTACATGCCAGGMCAAGTAATTAAACTTTTCAGRTGGTCTGCACACACACTTTGAAACTGRAAATAGGCAAATTTATCTTSCATTTGAARYTTAAAACTTCATACAACAGGACCAAAATGTATGGTTTCATGTAATTTTGTATCAGGAAAGAAGATGGGTTAATTCTTTTCCTCTTAGATATAATCCCAGCTTCAATAATAAACAGCACCTTTGCTGTTACAGAATATTTACTGAGCAATAGAAATGTGACTTGCTAGTCCTTATGATAACATTGCATATAACTGAAACTCTTCCATTCTACTCAACTTGAAAAAAAAAAAAAACAACAAAACCTAAAGAGCCCCTTTAATTTCCTAGATTATAATAATTCAGAGGGAGGGAATTTGAATTCTCTATTCCAAGGGAGGCTGCAGCTTCTCCCTGGCAGATATCTGTCTTTCAAAACAAACCAGTGTTATATGGTGAGGTGGATTACTTATATTTTATACCTGTGCAGGAATCTCTGGCATCTTTATTTAGCCTGTATCTTATTACAGCTCCTCTCTTTTCAATTTACTGGGAACAATTTATATTGAGATGGATGAAGATGCTTGAGCATCAGCATGACACAAAAGGATGAGGGATTCTGATGGCTTTTACCAAACCTATGCATAACAGCAGTGAAATAAAAGCAGCTGGAATAAAGCAAGGATTGAGAGCTGTTCTGGTGATGAGTATCACRGATTTGCTGAAATAAATATGAGCCTCTCTTCTCCAGAGGAAAGCAGTGAGGGAATGCTGTCCCAAAAGGATGTCCTTCCATAGGGACAGCAAACCTGCAGATAAGCAGAATGGCATTCCCTGCAGGGAACAGTTTGCATTTGTGCTGAGAGGAGCCAGCAGTTTTCCCAGGATGGGAACAGGGCTGTACTGTGTATGATATCTGAATTGCCTGAGTGTAATAAAAATCATGTTAGACTCAAGAGTTTGGGTCCTGGAAGGGCTGTGGACGGGTATCTGGTGTGAAATGACTGGGTCTGAGCAAGGCAAGGACTCTGAATATAGAAGCAACACTTGCATAAAATCTGCACCAGACTTGCAGAGACAAAAAGTAACAAATGTGATCATTTTTAAGGTGTTTATTTTTAGAGATGCCTGTTTTTCCCAAGGTATCTGTCCTTGAACCTTGTCAATGACATGAGGTGGAGTCTAGGCAAAAGTCAGGTTATTTCTGTTTTACTGCACCAAGCCTGCAAATTCCTCTTTGAAGTTTGCTCAACTTCCAAGAGCACATATCCTCTGAATTTAAAGTTTCTCCAGAGTTCATGCATTTAAATGAAAGGTGTCAACTTATCCATGCAGCACATCTTTATATTTTTAAGCCTTAGCACTGGCCAGGCAATGGCATCAAACACCATCAGATTGTATTTGTGCACTGATTATTCTTGCCCTGTGTAATTACTGGTCCCTCAGATAAAATCTCAAGCTACTTTATTGAGGCTAGGAATTGGAACCACAGRGAGAATCATTAATCTATGGACATCAATAAAGCAGTCCATTAATTATTTCCACCTACTCAGCTTGAAGAAAATTATCATACCAATGACTCTCTGCATCATACCAATGACCTGCTCTGCCTCTGCATAAAAGCCAAAGGTAAAGTCAGAAATGCTTTGAGAGATAAATCAGGGACACCAAAGGAATGACAGAGTACAAAATGGCATTCATCTCAGTAATTGGGCACAGAAATCTCCAGATTTCTGCAGWAATATTACACTGTATCACAATGGCTGCAAATTTGGGAACTGAAAGTATTTGGATTTCTTTCTAAGCAGTGAAGTGTTGACAGGTGAAATGTATCCTCCAAAGYAAGACAGCACTGCCATTATTCAAGAGATAGTATAAAAATTAAAAATTTTCATCAATAAATCTTGAAACACATAAAAGAATAAAATTGTGAAGATCTCCTGCAGCATCATGTTAGATACTGCTAGTTCCATACTCATAATTCCATCTTGGTCTGTTCAAATGTCATCTTCCCTTTGTATGAAGGATTCTCAAGGACAAGAAAAGTTCAACCACTGTACTCATTAAATGAGAGAGAACAGAAAACAGGATGGGAAAAATGAGGATTTCAGATTCTGAAAAGATTTTGTCTTTAAAAAGTAGTAATTTTCTGTTATGCCTTTAATAAAGACATCATCCAATGCCTGCTACAATTTACCTTTAAAATTATAACTGCTTATTCATGCCTAACTAAACATTTKCTTAAATTAAGAGTATTACCTGGGAAAAAGTATTTAGCAATCAAAATTAGTGACCTCTGGGCCTGCAAAGCTTTTGCTTATTTTTATCCACACATTTGGGATACAAGTGCAGAACACAGAACCCTCCTTTCATTACAGTGATTAAACCAGACTAATTCACTCCTATAAATTATGCTAATCTTGGGGTAAAGAACAGTTACACCACAGTCTGTAATTACATTTTTCTCTGCCACCCTGTGGTGAGCTCACACATASTAAAGCTATATGATAAAATACTAATGCTTCTGAAAAATACATGCTTATAAAGGTTTACAGATGCTTTTCATAYTGACTTTTCATTATTCATTATTCATATGGCAGGAGTAGGAAGARGCACCTATAGGGAGAGGCAGATCCAGGTCCAAAACTAAGCAGGTAACAATCTTCTAGGGTCAGAGTTACTAAAGATCTGAAAAGAGAATGTGTTTCCCTCTCATTCTAATCAAAAAGACACTACAGTTTTGAGGGAAATGGGTTTTTCCATGGAATGTGAGTGAAGGTCCTGCTGCTGAAAGGTTTAGCACAACTATGGCAAAAAAATGGAAATTAAAACAGATTAAAGAATAATTTGGTTTAAAGGTTAAAAAGCAACTGGGATGTTCAGTGGAGCTGGCACAGATTGCTCATTAAAGCAATGAAAAAAGAGTCTTGGGTAAGAGAAATCCTTCTTGGCAAATGAACTAAAAATTAGAAAGGGGAGGAAGGCAGCATCCTCTCCCTCTTTTTCCATCCCCAGGCCCCGTGGACTGAGTCTGTGTGGGACACTGGGCTCCCTTCCTGTGCCTGCCAGTGCCCAGGCTGTGGGTGTGATTAATGAGCTGCCATCAATTACTGCAACTCAGCTGGCAATTCCTAACCAGGTCTGGTCAGTCCCTCAGCCATCAATCACTGCCAGGGTCCAGCAGATTTCCCTTGAACCAGGCCCAAGCACAACTGAGAGCATTTGCCTCATTGTAATTTGGGGGGTGGAAAACGTGGAGAGTTTGGCCTGGGTTTGAAGAGTAGACTGAGAGGGAAAAAGATGAAATGCAAAAAAAAAAAGAAAAAAGAAGCTGTGATGGTCGTTCTGGACTTGAAATGGGACTTTGCATTAAAATGCAGGGAATTTTCAGCTTTGCTGGGATCACTAATCTTTGCCCTTCATGTTCTTCATCTTTGGGTTTTTTGTGGCTCATGSTGTAGRACTGGGGACTATGGCTGTGCTGGTAAAATGAGTGRCTGTTCTGAAACAAGATGAATGGGATGTAAGACTTCAAAGAMTATCCAGAAGAAAGGTGAAGAAAGCCTCAAATGGATAAAATTAAATGGAAAAAGTTGTTCAGAGAAAAGTAATTTGGAACTTATTGTTTTAAGGGAAAAGACTGCTTATCCAGCAGATACCTTGAGCTTTAATCTGTAGATTCAGCTTTATTTTAATGTCTTTGGGACACTACCAATCCTTCTGCTGAATAAAATCAATTAAAGTAGGAACATAAAACAATAACAAAAGACAGCATATTTATTCTATCATTAGTGCTTTTTCTGGCTATCCCATGCCTCACAGTATAATGTTACTGAAATAACTCTCAGGTGTTAAGTTAAAATGTAAGTATTTATTGCCAAATAAGGTATTAAGTTGAAATGTAAGTATTTATTGCCAAATACAGGGCATTAGGGAATTCAGTCAGGAGAAGGCAGGTGTGAGGGACAGGTGTAAGGAGCACTCAGGAGGGGTCAACCACTCCCATTCTCCAAGGCATTTTTTGTGTGTGATAGCAACCCCTGGAGAATTACTTGTAGCTCTGCAATATTTTGGCTTCCCACAAGACTCCTGCAGTTGATGGCAGCCAGGGAGGCAGAAATGTCCAGCTTCTGCTGCCTTGTAAAGACAAGTGAGGAGGCAGCACAGAGTTCAGCACTGAATGCTGCAGTTTGAATCTGTAATGACACTTYGAGACAGGAAGAGTAATGTTCTCTGTTCTGGTGTTTTCTGGAGTAATCAGATTTCTCTGACYCCATCCCACAGGGCTCTGGCTCTGCCTGGAGATGCTGCTCCTGCAGTGAGATTACCAAAACTCTGCAACTTTGATTATTCTTGGAAAGGAGTGAGCACAGCTGACCTGATGCACTCACTCACAGGCTGGAAAAAGATGTTGTCTGGGCAATCCTGATCTCTTACAAGTCTGACCTGGTGCTGCCAAGCCACAACTCTAAACAGAGCTATCACTGCAAAATATTTTAGAATGGAGAGAAATCTTGGCTTCCCCTCAGTGGCTGCATCAAACTATTGAGGTAATAGGCAGTGATTGAGCTTTCACTTAATGATCCATTTTCCTTTGTTTGGTGAAGACTCTGAAAGTCTGCCCCAAGTTCCTTTTGGGGCAGAATCCAGTCCCTGCTTCCCTGACAACCTGTTCTACACACAGCATGTGGCACCCAGTCCCTGCAGACAGCAACAGCCAGCTTCATCCTYATCTAGGAAAACTTCCATGTTCATGGAGAACCCAGATCTCTGGTACCCAGAGATTAATTTGAAATACTTTTCTGCATTTCTCTGTGTGCAACAGGCAGAAGCACAAAAGGCTTTGTGGTCCCTCTCACTCTGGATGAGGCTGTTTTTATGGGTGTAACTGAGGAGCCTCACTTCTGTTCTCTCTCCCTCTTGAGCAATGTTAGACTTTGGAACTATAAACTCTTAATTTTTTTWATTAAGAAAATAATTCTTCTGAGTTAAGTTTCCACTTGATTTTTAAGGTTTATTTTGAATTAGCTGAATAAATCTACAGTTTCTCTGCACTGCCACAGGGCTGTTCAGAACAAGCTGGTCCCATAAACTGACCAGTACCTTCCATTAGYGCACCAGTTTGGTTTAAAACAAGCRAAAAATRAAGCCCTCATTTTTAAACACAAATTGTATTAGCTGACCTGAATACATTTAGTGTTATGTTGACATGATTTCAGTTTGTGCTCTCAGTGACAAAGAGAACACAGGCTCCTATTCATGGCCACAATCTTTATTTTTCTGTAAGAGCCTTGTGTGTTTCAGGTACCTGGCAATGTGATTTATTTTCATTATTTATCCATTTCTAATAGAGGTAATATCCAGAGGGCTTAGTAAGTAAGATTAGCTCTATTTAGTGTTCTTACATCTGTTTAAACTTCCAACACAAAGCTACCAAGATCAGTAATCACAAATCCCATTAAAATTGCCATGTACAAAGTCATTACAGGTGTTYACTATTATTAGGTTTTTTTCAGTATGACCTATCCAAAGAAAAGTGAACATCAGCCTTGCAAGCAAAATTGTATTTTTCTGGTTTATTTAGCCAAGTTTCAGCACTGCCCCAGGCAGAGAGGAAAATGAATAAATTTCTGAGCTTTTTCCTTTAAAAAAAGCTTTCCATCTTGATCTGTGACAATACATAAAATAACTTTTTGATGTGAGCTTTAAGAAAGGTGCTTTAAGAAGATCCTACACTGCTTTTCAAACAGCTGTAGAAATGTTGCTGGGCTGGAGTGGTGCATATGGAAATATAATCYCTCTTGGCCTGAAGTCATCTCAGCAGAGGAGCAGCAGGAGTTTAGCAACTCTAAAATAAATGTAGTGACTRAACTTGCTGTACTCTGCTTTTCTTCTTTAACAGAAAAGAATGAACATGTTATGAGGAAAATGGAATGCTTATTTCAGAATAGCAGAAAGYTGAATGTCATTCACCAAACCTTAGCAAAACAAATCCTCTCATGGCTGGYRTTAGCTGCTCTATTTTCCTAAAGTCTGGATTGTACAACCCAAACTTTCCCTTGGCAATTTAAGTTTTTTAAAAGTTAAAGAGGAACAGGGCAAACTCTGTGTCTCTCAGGCAAGCAATTGTCATTGGAGGCTTCACCTCCATCAGTAGTGATGCCTTTTCTGTGTTCTGCACTATTTGCTGTTGTCAGCTGAAGGAACAGATATATCTATTATGCTGCCAAAGGAAATCAGCAGAGCAATAGAATGGCAATTCCTGCACCACTTACAACCAGCCTCCTACAAGAGGAGTATCAATWTAGTTTCTGTAGCATTAACTGTGGCCAATTTAATAGAAAAAATGGTCTTTATACATAATTTCTTGGGATTTGGCCCAGTGATTTGCTTGTCAGTCTTACAATGTGAAATAATACTTTTTGCTGTATTTGTGTGCGAGTTATTTCAGAAACTCCTCAAGGCCTGGTGTTCTTGTTACACCACTGATTTTCTATGATTGTGATTTTAGTAATAATCACTCCTTTGAAACCTTCAGCATCACCACATCATAAGTTTCAAAACCTTAACAGCTTTAGAAGGAAACAGYACAATTTTAGTGCTTACAGTGAAGTGCTTCCCTGAATCACAGACACATTCAGAACACACAGCACTTGCCAAAAGATACTAAATAAGCTATCCACATCTAATTTCAAATTTATGCCTGRTATTTCTTACAATCCCTGAAATTCCCTTTTCGCTTCCACACATTTCATGCATGTTCTGGTTTTGCAGTGTAGCAGATAATGAAATCAAAGCAGGCACAGCCTTTTAAGCACAGGGAATAATTTCAGGGGTCTGAGGAAGAATCTCTGGTTTTGTTCACTCAATTGACTTGGCCCATTTTCACTTTCCCTCCCTTCAAAAAACACACTCCCAATCTGCAAGAAATAAAACTCCATAAGCTGTAACCTCTGGGAAATTTCTTCTCTGGCACCATCTGAAGCTGCTTCTCCTCGTGGAAGGATTTTTGCGATGCATTTTRAATCAAAAGTTCTTATGAGATGTTGTTGGGATGGAGCAGTTCAGATGGACTGAGTAATGCTCTGCAGCAGTCACCACAGACCTGCCTGGGCATCTCCACACATGCCAGTGATTAGGAAGCCTCCAGTTCTAGAAATTCCTTTGAAAAAGYAGGAAGCACAGTTTTTGCAGCCTAGTGATGTTTCTTTAAAGGTCTTTTTTTYCCCTGAGGTAACTCTTCTTACAACTCCTTAGAAGTCTGAAAACACTCTGTAACTCATTAAGCAGATGAGCCTCATTTTCTGCACTCAAAACAAACAGCTCAACTTCCAAGGCAACCACTGCTCCCTTCAGGCTGAGGCTCACAACCAAATCAGGTGTTACCAGCATTAAAAACCCTGCATATTTTGATGGACTCGGTCTTCTCCTGGGGATTATTCCTGATGTGGAGGGAAGAGGAAGCTCTTGTGTGACTGATCCACTTCTTACCTCCCTGCTCAGGTATGACAGTGAAACAGCAGGTCTGGGAGCCTGAGAGGAGGAGGGATTTGGCTACAGAGCCAATCCCTGATGGAAATGCAAGCAGGGAGCTGTTGGTCACTGAACTGGGTGGTGACCAACCACAGCCTATCAGCTTTGAATGCAGAGTCTTTTGAATAGCCTATAAAAGCCATTAAAACTCTCTGCTGCATGAACCTGATGCTGTGTTGTCTCTCTGTCTGCCCCAACCACAACACTCAGGAGCTGCACTCCCTGGTAAAATCAGGGTTGGTCCCTCTCCAAGCAGGAGAAGGGGCTTCTCCTCAAGGCTTTTGCAGGAAGTTTTGTTCACCCTTAGGTACAACCACCTGGATGGTAAATCCTACACATTGGGATCCCTGAAAACCCCACCTGGGTACTAAAAACCCCGTGGACATCCAATCACTAAGGAAATCACCTAATGAGGACACCCAAATTTAGAAGATAATTGTCATGGCCCACCAGATCCCTGTCACAAAATGCTTTTAACAGTTAAGATTTAGGATGATAACTGCAACTTGCTAGCATGAATACCAACCCCCCCCTTAATTTGAGAAATGCAGCATATTCTTGCTTTGTTTTTAAACTCAGTATTCTGTATTTAACTTAATTAAATTTAACTTAACTATTTTTGTAGTCTGAGGTGCAAGAAAATTTGATTGCAGCACACCATCTGTGAGAGGAGTTTTGGTGCATTACCTTGATGTCAGGTGAGTGCAGATAGCTTGTTTTATCTGCTCTTGTGTTTCTATACACAGCTGTATGAAGCAGTATCTGACAGGGTGCTCCATGGTTCATTTAATCACTCCTAAGTTAAAAATCCCTCACAATGTAGAAGTGTGGAAACTCAGAAATACATTTAGYTTCTTAATCTGGAAACACTCATCCTCATATGATGTTTAAACCTCATGAATGAAGTTTAATTAAATGCATGGAAACTCCTGAATTTATCAGAAGTTTTGCTTCTCTTCCAATTCTTCCTTCTCTTTTCTAGTTCTTGTTATCTTTTGTATATTAGCATTTCTAAATAGTATAGAAATGTTATCAAATTTTGCATTAGAAAACGAATTCCTGAAGTTGGCAGTGCTTGTTCTGGCCTCTGACTGTGCAGGRCCATGTGGCAGTGGGCACATTAAACAGGTTTAAAATTAAGTAAGCTTCTTTCCACTCTTAAATAAGATGTTACCCATAATTTGGACTTCGAGTCAGCCTTAAATAAGATGTAAATTTAAGGYAGCTTCCCTGAAATTCTGCTCTGAGATAGAACCACCTTAGAGGCAAACACCTACCACAGCTTTTAAGAAAGGAAAATATGCCAAGCTCCACAAGCCTATTTCTAATTATCCATTTTACCATTTGTCTTGACTTTTCCAGAAGGAGAAGAAATTGTCATTTCTAGTTTTTGTGTTTCTAATCCCTGAATGTGGGCATCTCTGAAGGGTGATCATCCTCTCTTAGGTGCTGACAGAACTCATAATTTTCACCTGCCTGTTCTTCACTGGGCACATCCTGCAAGTTAAAATTAACACCAACACTGGCTTGTCCTTTGAACACTAATATGTAAACCTGTCACTTCTTCACATTAAGACACACTTGCTCTTTTCAAAAATACCTTCAAGCTGACTACTAATCCTCTGCTCCTTGACTTCATGGGCAGTATAAAATTCTAAACGGTAATTGAGTCATCTTGTGATGGGCTGAAAGGCAGAGCAGAGGATGRTGTTGCCAGCAGCATGCTGTTTGCTCAGCAGTAAAGTTTATGGAGTACTGCTTTATTCAGACATGTCATTAGCTTCAGTGCAGGTGGTGGCTGGATGACACACAGCCATGATGTACAAAAAATCCATACCCATTATCTGGCACCATCTTCTTGCCATGGTGTGAATTTACAGCTGCCTTTGGAGCTCAGGCTGACAGTGACATTCAGCACACAGCCTGTTTCACTCCCTGTGTGCAGGGCAGAAAGCTCACAAGCAGAAAAGGTTGTCAGGAGGATCTATTTTTTTTTTTACTATTAAAACCTCTGACTTTTTTTAAATTATTTTTTTTATTATTTTTTATTATTTTTTTTCCTTCCTCCAATTATTAGCAGGACTACACATGGGGGAACAAGACAGTTTTCCCACTGCAAGCACCATTTTTCTTTTGCTACAGTGAATTGCATGAGCTCCTTATTCTGTTGTTTTTAAACTGAGTCTGTCCAGATCATTCCTAMGTCAATAGTGCTGGATTTGCTGCCAGGTTTTTATCTCATTGACAAATGCAGTCCCTGCACAGGAACATCCTGGTGCAGCCCATTCATAACCATCTCTGTTGTCTCCATTTTGCAACACTCCTTGCACCAGTACTTTCACATCATGGGYTGTCTGCTGATTTTCTGGATCAATTTTTTTTGTTTTCAATGTCACCAAAAGTGCCTGAAACTTAGAAACTGGTTTAGACAGGGGTTCTCCTTCTTCTGTTAAAAGGCTGAAAGCCTGAGTGCCTCTTTGTTAGTCTAAACCAGATTTTGGGTAGACACTGTACTTTACCCTTTGGATGATCTYTAGATCTTCTAATTTAAATAGAACTCAAAAGGATAAAGCAGGATTTCAGTTTTATCAGCAGATTCAAATTATTTCTCCAGTGTGAATATAGCTCATTTCATACTCCTTTAAGACAGAAACTTTTACCCCCTGCAAGGCGTTTGCACAGTGCTGAACCCCTGAAAATCTCTGACTGTTATACAGGTTCTGATTAGGACATGGAGTCAGGAAATACTTGGTGTCAACTTAGAATTTCATTTGCTGCTGCTAACACTCCTATCAAAACATGGTAAAGGACAAATATTGACTGCAAGGAACAGGTTCTGAACTGGYGAGGCTCTGGTTAAATTAATGGAGTTAGCTGACTTTTATGAAGAATTAAAGGTTTGATTCTCCACTGTTTTCTGTTTTAAAAATACAGCCAAACTTAGCCTTACCCTCTAATATTTTTTGGATGAATTGCTAAATCCTCAGATGGCACTACTTGCTGAATGTATGGCATAAATAGCATCCCTCCTTCTGTASTTCTTGACTGACCCATTTTCTCTGTTCTTCTGAGAAATTCTGGCTGCTGYCTCTTGCTTTCATGCTTTGTGCTGCATTCTCCAATCCTCACTTATCCTCAGGAGACTCGATGCCAAGTACAGAGCTACAGGTCCCAAAAGAATGACACCAGTTCCAGTTCAGTCTCCACTGGTTTCACCTTGTGGATTGAGGAACTGGATGGTTGTGACACCTTTGATTTCCTTGGATTTCACATCCTCCAGGTGACAGGAATAGTATCAAGAACCAAGGTAAAAGGGACAATCCATTCAGGTGGAATACAGTCAAGTGTGACTTGCACATGCCTCTCTGTCCCTACAAAACAGGTTTCTGAATGTTTTACAATTCTAATTACTTTCCAAGAAAAATTGCCTCAAACTTATATTGTGGACTCCTAAACTCTCAGGCCCCTGGCTGTAACCAAAACCTGCAACTGATATCTTCATTTCTCTTCTTCTGGTAAGATTTAAAAAAAAAAAWAWATTTAAAACCATGCTCTTCTGCCTTTTCTCTGTAATGTCATTTATCTAGCTGTGATTCTTATGACAGCTTGTGATGCTTCCAGAACTTGCATTTCAAAGCACTTTTCAAATCYCCTTTTGGATGCCAGGGTCTGGCCTCAATTCACCCAGTTGAAAAGTAGCCAAGGGTTTTGTGGAGCAGCAGAGATTTATTTCAAAAGAGTTAAAGGTGGAATAAGCAGTGTCAGGCTGCCTCCCTTCCCCTTCAGCAATTCTTAAGGCTGGGCTTAGCTCTTCCAAAGCGTCCTGGGTGAGGTTGGTCACAGGTAGGACAGCATCCTTATCTCAGCTTTTGCTGAAGGTTTATCAGCTTTTGAGAATCAAATCCCTCAATGGCAGAAAGGAAAATACTTTGCAAACCTTCATTGTCCCTTCTCTCTTCCTGGAGGGAGAGAAAGCACAAGGAATTTGAGCCACAGCAAGTGGCACAATCAGGGCTGTTCATGGGAACTGAAGGTGAGATCTGTSTTACACTCAGAAAAACACACACCACAACAGAAATGTTCTTTAGAACCAAGACAGAAATTAGTTAAGCATTTATCCTTTTCAGAMCAGCAGAAATTCTGCTTTGGCAATCCATGTATCTGATTTAAAGAATTATTTTAAAAAATTGTGTGTGTGTGTGGGGTGGTTTGAAAACACATGGAGACACCATTTATAGTTATTGTTCAGTAACTTGGATGATACTAAAAACGTTGTGGAAGCTGAATTACCTGGGACAGAACAAAGCTTAGCCTGAGCACCCTMCATGGAGGAAATAAAGCTGAATCCCTGGGAGGTGGGAYTTYTGGAAAATGCTAATAGAGTAAGCCCTGTTGGTTCAAGACYTYAGACTTAYAAGGTCAAACCCCTGCCCTTTARCCAAGTTTGGACATTTGYCCCCAAGTAAAACCYTATAAATTGTCTGGYTAGCCACACCYCCTGGTMTTTGGATGCAGCTTTTGAAGAATAAAGAACATCTYTGAGCTRTCCATYGTACCCATCTCAYTACTGGCCATGTGCTACCCAGCCTGACTGGGCTGGGGGCCACAGAGTGTCCCCCCCTGTGATAAGACACCATCAAGGAAGGGATAAGAMATTTAACTTGTTCTACCACTGCACCCTAATTAAACTGTTTAGTGCAGAGATAAGCATAAATAAGGAATTAGCAAACAATGCTGWGAGTAGAGGATGGTTTGTAATATCAGCACATTGATGCTCTGGGCTCAGATACTGTGATTTGACTGGCAGCACTTTATTAAGTTTTGGCAGCATTTAAGCAGACTGGGAGTGCTGTGATGAAGCWCAAGCACATTAATCCAAGCTCCAGCTCTTGTTAATACTGATGAGTGAAGGCAGTTAATTGAATTATGGATGAAGTACYGCTGATTAAATATTTCACTCCTTGCTATAGAATTAACTCTGCTTTATTAACAGCCACTGTTGTCTATAATAGTGAATGTCACAGGGACCTCTTCTCAGCCAYTCACTTCCATTTTTCTAACCATCTGCTCAGGTTGCTGATCTATGTACACACCTATTCCTGCCTTTGAAAGAAGCATTTTTGCTTCTCACAAATGTTTGTGTGATAGTGTAAAAGTTTCATTTCCTTACACAACAGGTTTCAGTGAAACTCCTAAATTAATTTTTGTCATTGACAACAGAATGGGATTCTGCCTATTACACACACACAGACTTGATTGATGCCATCTCCAGAATGAAATGCAGCATTAAAGGGACAATTTTCATTTTGCTTTGATGATGATTTCTACTTCCAGTTTTTACAACATATTTTAAAATTGTACAYAAAACCTCTTYTAATGAGGAAGATAAAGCAAAAATCCAGACACATAATCTCAARCTACAAATAAATTGTAAAGCAGGGCTTTAGAAAATAAACCAGTGTCCTTTCAGGAACTCTGCTGAACAACTCCAAGAGTTACTGTCCTCACCAGCTGGCAGATGTTTACAATTAATCTCAAAGACAATGCAGGTGAAAGAGACCTCAGTTATTTAGCTGTTCAAAGACATGACAAAAGCTTATCAGGGCAGTGTCAGTGGTTTAGCAACAACTATAACAAAAACCTCAGCATTCTGCAGACACAAGGATTGCTGCTGGACCACGTTCTCACAAAGCCAGGTCAGTGCTCTTTCATCCTCTGCTRAGATGTGTGAAGAGTTGGCAAAACACAGTGAAATTTGGTACTAACATTTATATTAAAAATATGGAATATGTGGAGTGCACAAAGCCACAAATTTCCACTGTTGAAAATTATGATGAATATTTTTAAATTATACCCTGTTGGAGGTCTGACAAAGAGCTACTCTATTGTTTTGAACACAGAGCCCTTTCAGATCAGCCTTGAAATATTCTAAAAATAAGCTTTCTGGTGATGTTCCTATTCCTGGCCACATGTAAGAGGTTTTCAGTGAAATGAAATGAAACAATGCACAAGTAACAGAATACAGAAARTATATTTAAATAGCAGCAGAGATCAAAGAGAGTACGTTTTAATACCTAGCAAAACACAGAAATGCTGCATGTCCACTATTCCATGTTACTTTGTCATCCATTTATTTMATAAAGACAGCTGAGGAACAATCATTTTAAAATGATTTGGACAACACAAAGCCCAGAGCAAGTACCTTTGTACAGATGTTTTGGGACTTCTGTTTTTATTTTCTTTGCTTACATTTGCKTGTCCCCAGGAACAAAAAATTACAATTAAGTTGAACATGAATCACTGAAGGAAATGCTTATAAAACAATGTTTAATGAAAGTGAATAAGGTATTTCTTAACTTAAACTGCAAGAATGCCTTTATTTAGGATCTGAGGGTCCAGCAAGACCTCTAATATTGTTTTCACATGACTTTTCCCTTGGTATTCTTTTTATTCATTTTAGAACAAAATTCCAAGTGTTCAAACACTGTTACCTGAAACCCTAGTTCGTGATACAAGTTTCAAGATAGGATTAATCTTGATTTTTTTTTCTGCTCAAATACATTGGTGCCAGACCAAAATCCTGYATAGGACTATGGATGTTCATGAACAGAAAACAGGAGGTCCCTCTCTGAAAGCCCTGATTCTCTCTGAATGCTGAAGGATGAGTTCAGGTAACTCAGGACAAGGGCAAACAGAAACTAGAAAGCTGTTTGTTCTTCAAGTTATAATTTAATCCATTTGCCATTGCAAAGTTACTTYCTTTTGCTTGGGTAGATCTTCAGAGGAGAGCAGGGTTCCCTGAAGACAAACTGGAGGATGCCRTAAMTTCCTTKGGGAAGTGCAATCCCTGGTGATTTKGGGTTAAGACTCTCAGCASCASAAACCACTGGCTRAAGCCATCTAAAAWTGGAAGAAAATGACGACATGCASAGGCTGGAGGAGTGCACAGCCACAGAAGGTGCAGCTGGAATTTTGAACTGCCCATGAAAATATTGACTTGGGAGTCGCAGGCGGTGCAGCGGATGAGGAGGAGGCTGATGGCCATCTGTGGAGGAAGCTCTGCCTGTTTCCCAGGGGTTCCAGGGATCATGGCGTGCTGCTGGCAGTGCCAGCTGGCCTGCTGCCACCAGGCTGCTCCGTGCCACCAAGCAATCTCTGGGCAGCCTGCCCATGAAATTGTAGTGCATATTCCAAACAAGAATCGCTTGGTATTTCTTCCCTATGAAAGCTGATGAGCAGCAGRTTTTCTTTCCAAAGCTCAGACTTCCAGAGCTTCTCCTGACTGCTCCTGGTGGGGCATGGCTGTGTGAGCCTCAGGAGAGTTGCCAACAGCAGAACTGAAGTGTTTACTTAGGATTTTTTTGTCTTTTCTCCCATCTTTTTGGCTTGCCCACATGAACACTTCCCATGACCTATTCCAGAGACCAGGGCTGAGAATATCCAATTTACATAATTTGCCATATTCTTGAATCTCTTCCATTCCTTGAKGTCAGGTGATCATGTCACCTTCCTGTTCTCTCAGTAAAACAGGACTTTATCCAGTAGAGAGAAATGGAACCCTCTTCTTTCTTGAAGCAAGAACTGAACCTTGAGGCTCCCAATTGTTGGTTTACCATCACATTGAACACTCTGAATGGCAATGCTGTGCAGAGCTGACTGACAAAAACCCCAAATATGCAGGATGCTGGTTATTCCTTTAAGACTGACGTGCTTTAGGTTGCTTTATAGCAAGGAAATCTTCCTTCATTTTATTCAGCTAATTATAATCAGCTTTAAAATGGAAATTAGAACAGGAGCTACATAAATATACATAATGTATAAATATATACATGTGTACCTATAAACACATGGATTGCAATTCTTCCTGATCACGTTTTAACTTTTTACCTCATTACTATCATTCTGGTTGTGGCAGAATTCTGAAGCAGTTCCCCACACCCTGATTATTCTCCACACCCTTCACACTGGGGCAGATCTGAGGTAGCAATGGTGAGAAGAGGCTCAGTCCTGCAGACTCCCAGTTTAGAACCAGCAATACCTACAGAACGTGGTGAACCCAGTAGATGATTAATTTCCTGTTGAAGATGATTCCTAAAAGCTCAAGTATCTCCAGAAGGTCACTCCCACCTTCAGAAAACATACACAACTTATTTTTAGAGTYCTGCAGAAATGCCTTGCCCACACAGTAAATTGGACATATGTTCTTGGATTCAGATGCCAGTTTTGTTAAAGAATTCTGGTCTCACTGCTTTTACTAAATAAAATTCTGCATTTATTTTGGTCAGAGCAAAAACCAATTCTGCATAAAACCATTGCTCATGGAGCTTGCAATGAGAGCTGAGTCTTCTGTTGACATTCTTGTGCTTGGTTGTGGGTTGCTGCTCCTCCTCCAAGCACATTCCTAACTTTAGATACTGCCACTGAAGAGGATGCTGGATTGAGCTGAGTGGCATTGCTAAATCCGAGTGGAAGTGGCAACTCTTCTGCTGCAATTCTTTGCACAATATGGCAATGTTGTTCCTCTATCCCAAACATCCTCTTCCTTTGCTGATTGGCCCCAGCAGCTTCCTGTGTCTGCACAGAACACTGCACATTCCAGGCCATAAATGAGGGAATGAAATATCCAAACTATTTTTATCGAATTTATTATCAAATATATTTTTGATTTTTTTATCAAATTTATTACCTGCAGTAGATTCCATTCTAGGAATGTGCTCAGAATTTCTCATGTGTAAAATTGGGATGTATTTTTTTGCAGGTGAAAGTAGGATCATGCTGGTTTGAGGGTTCAATGATTGATGTTGTCTTTGAAATTTAAAATAAGCTCAAATCCCCAGTTCAGCTATCACTGAAAACATTGGTTTGGATAAAAATRTTCTATGTTATTTGCAAATGACAGGGTACAAGCTATTTAAAATAATCATAGGAGTATTCTGAAGGTGTATGARGAAACTAGAGCTGAGCATTGTGTACAGTGCAGTACCTGGGGTGGTGATATTACAAAAGAAACCCAAAAAAACAGCCAAGAAAAAATTCTTTAGGAATAATAAGAAATGGGGTAAAAATGCCAGAGAGACATTGGAAAATACCAAGATTATCCACCTTCTGCATCTACAAATAATACTTTAGGCTTTTCCTAATACTCATTACATCCTGATTTCTGGTGCCCTTATCTAGAAAAAATTATTTTTAAAAGCCCAAATCCTATCAGCAACATATTCACAAAAAATGTTCAATGTTAAAAATAATTAAAAATGCAAAAATAAAAGGGAACAGACTCCTGAAAAGAATGCTAGGAAAAAAAGGTTTTGAATCCTAATAGTTGTTTCACTTCTTAAAAGCAATTAAAAAAAAATATCCAACTTGAACTTATTTGTGCATCTTCATGCAAAGACCTTGGCCTTCAAGGAGCACTTTAYCCATCTTCACTCATCATAAAATTCCACTTATTAGGTTCTCTTGTAAAATAATTTATATTTGCTGTTCTTCAACCACTAGATTAATTTTTACCACATGTAAATTGTTTCCTGGTATTACAGAAGGCATGCTGTAGATAAATGTTTTGTATTTCAAACATTTGAATCTGAAATGTGAAAAACATCTGTGAGTGTAGGTATTTATAGAAATATAAATGTGTCTGTATGGAGCTCAACTGGAGAGCCATATGGGAAGGATAGCTCTAAAAAAAACCCAAAACCCCAACATCACCACTGAGAGAACAATGACATTAAGGTGTTAGAGGCTGGTGAGATGTAATATTGTGATCTTCTCTGGCTTTGATGTTTTGGTTTGCATTCCACAGTGGCTGGGTCTGTTTGGAGCTTTTGGTTGCAAATACAGAAAGCAGAATTTAATCATTAATTAGTGCAATACCTAAATATACAGGAATTTCTGCTTGTTCTTTGGAGCAAGTGGTTTTATGGAGCTCTGCTGGTGGCTGAATGTCTCTGCTGATGCATTTTAAGAGATGAAATATCCAACTGAGCTCATGAAAAGGCTGAAGTTTGACCCTTTCTGTTAAGCTTCTAGTGAATCCAGRCTGACAATGAACAAATCTGGGCATTAGCTGAGCCAGGCAGTGAGGAGATGTAAATATAGCTGGGATTATGTCCATCCATAATGTGAAATTCTCTATGTATCTGCAATTCTGTCCATTCATAGTATGATGTTCCATCTATATTTGAGTTACTTTTATGCAAAGTATGGCAGGCAGACAATGGAAAATCAAGTTGTTCTGTGACAAGATTACCCACACCTATATGGAGGTGAGGCACAGTAACATCTTGGCTTCTTTTAAAACCTGTCATGAAGTGAAGATGCAAGTTAGGGAGTGAAAACACACACCAAATTTAGTTTCTGAATAAGGACACTGGAATCTGGTTCTATTTGTTAAACTCCTGCTGTAAAAGGAAAGCACTTCCCTAAAAATATGAATTTCCTACATATTTAACACTACAATAGGAAGGATTCCTGTGAAGTTCAAGACAGTTTTAGATGGCACATGAGTTAGAGCTTTGGCATTATCATACAAGAGCATGTACTGGGCAGTCACTGTTTTTGGCTGCAGATTCTGGCTATAAAAGCAGATCTCTCAAGCCACAGAGCAGCACATCTGGAGGGGAAGTGCAGCATTTCTTTACTGACACAAGACAGAGGTTTTTGTGCCAATCCTTTTGCCTTTAGAACAGAACAGCACGACAGAAACGTTCACTGCCTCTCTCTGCCCAGGGATAGTAAAAGGCAGAGGTGCTGACAATTCTGCAGTGTATAAAGGTGTCTGGAATTCAAAGAAGAACTCAGGGCCAGTCCCACAGAGGTGATGTCTGCAGACAGGTCATGGCACAGGATTTAGTGCCCTGTTCCTCTCAGAGGCAGATGTTACTGCATTTTAATGCAATTTAGGAAAACTGTAGGTGTGTCATTGGTAAGCAAAACCACATCTTTAAAACACTTGTGAAAACATTTTCTTACTAAAGCCAGCTGACATTCCAGGAGCTTTGGATTTAAGAGCCTGAACCTCAGAATCCCCTYTCCTCCAATTAGGATCAGCATGCTCCACAAAATCCTTGATGTAAATATATGGCCCAGCAACTATTATGTACTGAGCAGCTGAAGGTGTCTGAATGTACATTATGCATGAAAAGCAATGCAAACTCACGTGGCAGAACAAGGTCAAGCAAGAAATTGAAAATTAAATTAAATTAAAGTATCTCAGTCACAGCTTCCTGAAGGGCACATTAGAAACACTCTACCAGAAATCTTTCCAGAAGCAGGCAAGAAACAAGAACATCTTTCACTTGAACCCATTTCTGCTGCCTGYAGTTGTTTAAAGTCATTTAACTTTCTCTGGATTTCCATTTATGGCAGAGTTTAACAGGTGGGGAGTCAACTGATTCTTCAGTTCTTTTACCCTGCTTTCAACCCCTAAGAGAACAGAGGACACTCTTCCAGGCATTATAGCTCTTCCTTAAAGATTATTKAAGTCCTTTGGAACTTCACAGACAGAATTATGAGGGGTTTATGGGATCCTCTTCCCTTCTTGCCTAAGCAGTTAGATGCCAAACTCTCAGAGCCTTTTGGGAGAAGCTGTGGATCTCAGATCCTTACCTTCTCTTCCTTGGCCTTCCTTCCAGTCATTTGCATTTTAAAGCACCTAAATAAAGTTTGCAGATCTGGCCATCAATCTTAAAAAGCCACTGGAACTTGGATGTGCTAAATCACTTCTGAAAGTGAAAGCTGTTAGAAAAAAAAAAATGGTGTGTTTTCAAGCTGCACTTTCTAAATCAAAAAGTGTTGTCTGTGAAACCAAGAAAGTTTTTTTATATCTTCTGCATTTCATAATATTCACATTGTGGAGCTCCTTCATGTCTTTATGTTTACAATCTAATGGTATTTTAGGCAGGGTTTTAATGCATAAGCTATGCAAATGTAAAGTGTTTATAATGAGAAATGGGTAACAATAACCATAAATATTCATGACTTGATATAACAAGCTGGGAGAGTTTCTGAGTCATCTTCTACAGCAATTACTTGGAGCTCTGTTTCATTCCTTAAGCAAGTACCTGAGCCTGCCCAAATGGAATTTATTAATGTATTAATTGAGAGAAAGCTGTGAAAAGATGAATTACAGAATCAGCAACAAAGGAAAAACAATGGTAAGGCAGACAAACCTGAGAATAGGAGAAGAGCTTCATGTCTTTTAATTCAATGAAATTTTTGCCACTTTAATTAGTACTTTTCCTCTGGCCTTTCCAGAATTCCACTGTGGTTTCTCTGAGAGGTGTGGAAATTGAGTCATATACACACAGTGTAGTGACTGGAAAAAACACAGACCCTGTTCCAAGTCCACAGAATCACTTTATTATACACCAGTATTTATATGTTTTATTCAGTGTACAAGTTTAGGATCAAACTATGCAGCCAGTGATTAGGAGACYAACCCATCAGGCAAAGAAAAGGCAGAGCAGATGTTTCCTGCTCTTTTATCTCAGAAACTCTCACACATCCCACACAGCCTTAATATAAGCATTCTCACATAGGTATTTATGGCTGCAGATGACCTTTGTTATGCACCTTCTCATGGGRAAAAGATGCTACACACAACTCTTATGTCACAGCTCAATATGTATGAAAATACGTAATTTTCATGTTTTTTCCCCTCTTAGTTACTCTTACTTTACCAGGCATAGGAGCTGTATGAAGAATAATGCAAAATGAGTTGGGAAAAAGTATTTAAAATTCTATCTAAATATGAATTTTCTCTGGACAGTGTTCTTARCTGGGAAATTAAATCCAAGTCTTTGGCAGTGAGAATGATGTGACCATTGCCTCGACACAGTTAAATGGAAGGATTTCCACTGCTTTCACCAGGCTCTGGRTGAGGCACCACCTTCTCCCTGCTGCACTGTCTAAAACTAAACCAACACAAGTCCTGCCACAAAGCAGTGAGCCCATAAACTCCAAATTACAATGAGCAATAAAACCTTGAGAGACCAGTTTCGCTATTGCTTTAATTTATACTCCTGTTAACCAATTTTAAAAGCACATTAAAGTACCAAGTAATTCTGAAGATGTCAGTGCATGGATAATAGAGCCTGCCAAGGCCATTGCAATATGTGTTTCAGCCATAGCCCATTAGACTTTAGTCATTTATTCTTTATTTTAGGAAAGCCTRATCTGAAGGAAGAAAAGCCATTTGAATGGCCAAGTGCAGGGCAGGAAAGGCAGAATGGAATCTGAACTTCCTCCTGGGAAATGCCCTGACATGCACTCGTGGAAGGGAATTCTGTAGCCATGACCTACATAGCYCAGTTTGGAAACACAGAAGAGTTGACTCCATAATCTGAGATGTTCTCTCCTACGTCATATGCTGTATTCTGAGTCATACAGAACAGCTAAATCCTGCAGCTCTAAACTGGGGCTAAAGCTGGGAATTAGCTATCACTCCCAGCTGCATCCTGGTGTGGCTTTAACTGCACCTGAGATTTGGAGGAGAGCTCCTCTCACAGCATCCTGTTCATACTACACCTGTTAGTGCTGTGCTAACACCAGCATCATCTCAGTGCACAGGTGTGATCTCCCATTCAGCCCCTCTCCTCCATGAAAAGCATTAAAACTTGATTTCCTCAAAAACAGCATTAAAAACAGCATTAAAACTTGATTTCCTCAAAAAACACATTATTAGTGGAACTGAGAATACTCTAGGACAAAAGAGATGGAGGCTGCACTGCACAGCTGTGGACAGAAGTAATTTTGATGCACTTAAAGAACTTGGAAAGAGATGGTTTTAAATAAAACCGTTGTAAAGGKAATACAATCTTGTAAATATTGATTTTTAATTTTTTTAAAAGAATTAGCTTCTGATGGCCTTTAKTCAAGGGATGTAGCATTTGTTTCAGCAAGCAAATCCCACTGTTTCCAGTGTGACCTATTTTCAGCCAAAAGTAATAACCTAGGATTTTCTAAACTGGCAGCAGCTCCTGCTTTTGTATGACTACTTCAGCCAGACTTGCATCCTAATTATTCTAGCAGCCACATGATGCCTGGATTTCAGAGATTCMACTAAACCCAACTTGACCAATTTTATAAGCAAGGAAGAAAAATCCCATCTCTTCATCTACCGATTGAAATCATTGTTTTACTGCAAGTGCTTTCAGCCTTTGAGTTTGATTTTGAACTGGARCTGGGGCTGTTCCTTGGCCTGGACATATCCACCCCTCTTCCAGCCTTGCCTCCAAATTTATAGTATGAGATAGTGCCAGAATGTCAGTGCAGGTAATCATTTGTAACATTCCTCAGCTCTGATAATCCCAGGCTCTGCAGTGGCAGCTCTGGTGATGCCCATGCAAGAGGTGCTCCCTGTCAGCCAGCCAAAGCACAAAGGGCTCACTCAAAGCACCTGCAGGARCATTTTTTTCTTTAATCAAAAGCACAGGGAAACCAGGCAGACCAGCATGGTACARCTGAACTGGCTGCTTGATTCTCTGTCTTGAACTCAGCATATCCACACCCACATCTCGTTTAATATTTGTAAAATGACAAAAAATATCTCTGAAAAAAGACCTTCATGCCAAAACCCTCTTGACAAAATCACATATATTAAAGACACGGGAAGAATAAATTAAAGGAGGTCATGAAAGGGTCCTAAAGAACCACCTCTGTGTCGGGGTGGAACATCTGTCAGCTGCATGCTCTGGTGTCAAGTGAACAACTCCCAGTGTGACCTGGTTATTTTGTGCTGCATCCCTGAGTATTCCTCTCTGTCATGCAGGCTCTCAAAGGCTGCTGGCCAGGCTGTTGTCAACAAGSACTCGTGAATTACTGCAATGCCATTTGCACTGCTGTAGTTAATTACCTGTCAAGTTTCCCATTACGATGTTGTGCCCTTATTTTCAGGGTTTATGTCCTGACTATAAAGTTGGTGRCTGCTTGGCCTGGAAATGCTCATGCTTTTTTTTATTTTTTTTTGTATGTTTTATAAATATAAAATAAAAAAGTGCCCTAATATAAAATCAGTCTCTATTCAGAAAGGTAGAAGTTGACAGTTTTAAGTAATATTTTCAGTGCTAGAAAAAAAAAATCAATAAGATTCAGGAAGATTCCTTTTTTGGGCAGAGTCATTAACCATAATAATGTAATTTACAGCTCACAGGGGCAGCAGGTWCCTGGAAATGCATTAAGTAGGTGACTGTATTTTATAGTGAGTTGTGAGAGGATGAATCTTTCACTGACCACAAATAGCATGTACCCAGAAATGCCACGATGRGGGGGATGGTGTAGGATATCTGTATTTTAATCTGTGTAAGTAACAGCAGTAAAACTTATCCAGATAGTAATTCCACATCCTCCTAGGCAGATGTAAACTGTGAGCATGGATTTTACTCCTGAGTGTGTTCAGTGTATTCATGGTTCAGTGAATTCACAAGTGACCTTTTCAGAGAGGTATTACAATAGGAGGAAATTTTCACGAAGTACAAACAAGCAGTTTCAGACTATCAAGTCTCCAGCAATCCTCTGTTTGAGGGGTCTGAGGCATCCTATACATACACACACATGAACTTTCAGAAATAAAGCCAGCTTAGCAGGTTACTGAAGAAATGCAATGATCAAATAAGCCCCTGAATCCATATTTACAAATTAAATTATAGCTGTCTGTTAGGAAAGAACTTGCATACCATAGGATGCATCTACCTTTAAGTAACAGCTTAATTTCCTTTTCTTTTTGTTTTCTTAATTAGGGAGGGGACAGAATTTGACAGGGAGGTTTTTTTGTTAGGACCAGTGAAGCTTTCAGTGACAACAACAACAGGCAGAGTTACTCTGTGTAACCATGCACAGAGCAGTGCTGTGATCCTATTTCTCAGAAGTTTATTTTAACCACAGATAAGGGTGTAGCTGTAGTGACCACATTTTGCTCTGTTTGATATGGCAAATTCTACACTAATTAGCACTAATGAGATGTACAATTTAAAAGCTGAGTTTATGTAACATCCTCACTGGTGCTGSGTCCATCACCAGTGTAATCAGAATSATCTTCCAGAAGTCACTGTAATATCCTGATGGGAACAGTCTCAGTGGAAGAGGAGGTGAATTCCTGCCTGACAATCACAACTGTAATTGTAGTACTCTTAAAATGAAATTCTTTATCAATGTATTTTACAAGAGTAATTTCTGTAAGTGGGATAATAGCAGGAGTAGCAGTGAGGCAACATCTTAGCTCCACTCATTATCCCTATTTCCATGTTACATTGCAATCCCTGTTCTGTCTCATCCCACACAGATTTATGGCAGAAGTMCTTAAGCAAACATAAGCTGGAGCAKTGTAGCCCTTCTCTGATTAAGTCCAATTACATTCCACTGGGGAAGAACATTATTAGCACAGAAAAATACTATTCCTTATTATTCTCAGTGACTTCTTCCTCCAAAGGACACTAAGTTATTTTACACTATATCATGAAAATCTATAAAGAGGGTTTTTTTATGTAGGAAGYGATGATTGCTACTGTTCTGTACAAAAAAACATGCACACCCACAAGAAAACTACTACCAAAATGTAATTAATAGCCAGAGCTCCAAGTTCCCTCCTTACATAAGGAACTGTGGCAGATGTCATTACTCATTTTCAGCTTGGATTATTAGCTTAAAAAGATCCTTGAGTCTCTGAGCTGCAACTAATTCTTCTATCAGATTTCTCTGTGCTTCAATTCTACTCCTCTAAGTCATGGATACCACTAAAACCTGCAGCACCAAAGGGTGTCAAGAACTCYTTAGATACCCTGTGAAGATCAGCCTGTCAAGGTGTAAGCCAAGATAAAATGTTTTGAACACATCAATACACACATCCAGCATTGTACAGGAGCCTTGCTTCTGGCCCTTGGAACTTTCCTGAATAATCCTTCCCAGTAAGTAGTTCTGAGCTTTCAGTTATCAATGGCTTAGTCACAGACCCCTGTTCCAACTGCTTTTATACTCAGCTTGTCAAGAATATCACAGAATGCTCTGGGTTGGAAATTACCTTAAAGAYCAYCCAGTTATACCCCCCTAAACCCTTTCCTGTGTGCAACACTATTTATCATTGGAATTTCTTCCCTTGCTTTTAGGTCACAGTGAAGAACCTAAGAAAAGAAAGATTCCTAATACTAGTCTTACCCTTTTTATCCCAAACCCCTATTTTTGATGGTCTAGCTAAGGTAGTGCACAGGGATGATCTTAAGCAAAAGCTTCTTTTCTTAAGCAAAAGCTTAAGAAGATGTGCTTATCATGCAATGGTGAACACCCTTGTAAGATCACAGGGGTGGCTTTGCTGGCTTTTCAGTTTTAACTGGTTTAAAGTGGACTTGGATAATATTAAAAAATAAATTGTATTACATTTTCAGAAAGGGCAGTTACTTTCCCAACAGTTCAGGTCTTCAGGATTCTGTGGTGATTATAAACACACAGTGTGTAGGACAGCAGATGTTCTGGAGTATAYGACTGCTCAAATGGTATTAAAGCTCTTGAACTTCTTCCCAGCTAGAAGCCATCATCCAGGTTTTGGTAGCTACAGTTGTACCAAAAATTCCTGGTACTTAATTGTTCTTTGTGCAAATAACTCATATTTAATGTCACTGCAAGGTAAACAGGATGGTGGGAAAGAGGATTTTCAACTTCATCAGAAAGTACCTGGAGTGTTCCTGCACCAAAAACGTTCTCTAACATAGCAGCAAAGTGTGAAGGACAAAAACTGACAGGGATCTACAAGTCACTGCCTTCCAGGTCTTCCTTACGTGCACATTTCTGAAGCAGAGCAGGGACACTGCTCAGGTCCTGGCAGGGGAACCTGCAGGTGGCAGCAGGACAGGCCCTGGACAGCTGGTGGCACAGCAAGGTCCAACCTGCCACTTCATGTGCTGCTTACAACAAGGGAAGGCTTGACCTTTGCAGTGCCTGGTGGGACTGGGAACAGGCAGGAAGACAACTTGAATCATTTGGTCACGTCAGGATAACAAAGCCAAGGCGAGGATACATCTGCTACATGCAGCTTTTCTTTTGTGGATACCAGTCATAACTGAGGAGGAAAAGCCACGGCTAAGAAAGATAATTAGGCTGTTAAAAGAAAAGAGATCTRAGGCCACGTTAGCAAAGAACTGTGTTTCAGTCACAAGTTTGTCAAGGTTTAAAATTTCAGGTGTTCTTTGGGGGTGTTCACATCCAGCCCTGGTCAGGACAAACAGCTGTGGAAAGAAAACATCCTGGCAGATGGCTGTAGCTGTTTGCTTCAGTGCACAGCAGTCAGCAACTCCAGCAATGGCTCCTCAGCCTGCCTGGCAGCTCTCACCTCTCAGGTGCTAATTAGCATCTCATGTGAGATCTGATACTCGACTGCCACCGGCACAGATAAACTTAATATGCATCAACAGATCCTTTGTGATGTGTTAGTCTGAGAGCACAGCCACAAATGCAGCCTTGAAATGCTTTAAATATGGCTTTCAAAGGCTCCCAAATSTAGGTGCTGCTTGGAAAAAAAATTAGCTGTTTGTTCTGTAAAGTCTCATGGGATTTCTCTCTTCTGCTGAGGCTGACAGGTTGCAGAGYTGAATTTGAAAGAAAGGTACCCACGAATTCTCCTTGCTTTCTTCATGGCTGCTTCACTGAGCTGTTCATTGCTGACCTTCTGGACCAGTTCTTGAGGATGTGTGCTGGGTTAGTCAGATATTCAACACCGTACTGGGTTTGAAGGCAATAGCAATGAGAGACTTTAAGTCAGAAATACAACTCAATAGGAAAACTATAAAATAAATGCAATAGTAGAAAAAAGGAAAAGATCCATGACAGAGTCACAATACAACCTGACACCCTGTTCATTAGGGTGGTGGTAGCAGTCCAGATGAAGTGTTCTTGTTGAAGCAGTGATCCCATAGAAGGATCTGGCAGCTCCTGTCCTTTGGGAATCCAGTCAGTGAGTGCTGGTACTGTCCAAAGCTCCAGATTATATCCAGGTGGGAATGCTTGGCTCCTCCCCCCTGGGCAGAGCCTCTCACAATGGGCTGATGTCATTCCATGAGTCCTGCAGTGGGTCCTTGACTGCCCATTGAGCAGAGACAGCTCCTGAAGGGAGTCACCTGTGAGCCATGGGCAGGGCATGGATGGGCCATGGACAGAGATAAGGGAGTCACCTGTGAGCCATGGGCAGGGCATGAATGGGCCATGGACAGAAGATAGTCCAGAGGGAGGAGGGAAGGAAAACACTGCCCCACCTGGTTTTAACAGCTCATGAAGATGGTGATAAAATACATACTTCGGGCACACCTTACATTGCAACCTAGGACAAATGCATATTGGTAATTCAGGCTTCCCTGAGAAACAACCATGGTCTTTGGATGATGGACTAACAGAAACCTTTCTGTGCTTCACTATAATGTGATGTTGAGTACTTGTCAACTAATAATCTTTGCAATGAAAACAAACCAATCTAAAATATATTCCCCAAATCCAACTATATTAATTCCAGTGAAAAAAAATTTAAGAAAAGCTAAAATTTTAAATTACACTTACCAGGAACAAAGCTCCCCTGGACCACCTCCTTATAAGCCCACCAGCCTTCATGGATTTTTGGYGAATTCTGTTGAGCTAGAAAGAAATAATCAAAGAAACTATAAAATTAGGGCAAAGCATAGGACTTCATTAGCTAAACTTTGGAACTTTAAACAGGATATTATCCTTTACAGAAGAGTCACTCAAGTTCCCAGGTGATCTTTATCCAATTTACAGAATCACGCTATGCATATGTATCTCAGAAAACCTTGTCCCTAWTCATCACACAGTAAAATATACTCTGCTTTGCAATACTTGACCACTAAACATAAGAATTCAGGTAGAAAATGAGGCTTTATAGCATTACCAGTGGCTTCTGTGCCACCTCTAAAGTCAATATGGAATAAAAATGCAGAGAAGAAAAGAGTGCTCAATGCCTGAATCCCAGCAGTCTGACTGAAAAGCAGTTTCTCCCCTTCCTTTCCCGATTTTCCCAATAATCTCTCACACTGTGTGGGCAGAAGTGGCAGARTAAACCACAGACAATAATATCTGTSTCTGTCACTGCTTCACCTCATCCCATAAAGCTTTGAGTTCCCAAACCACGCCAGAAAGGCACAGCTCACAGCTTCCCCAACACTGCTCAGGCTCCAGTGCTGAGGCAGGAATTTGGTTTTTCCATCTTCTCCATCTGCAATGGAGCACCCACAGCTGTTCACCCCCTCAGCCACCCAACAGCTTGGCAAAAACRTGATTGTGMCTGGTGTCTCTGACATGGAGCTCTTCCACAGTGTGGAAGCAGCTGGGAGCAGAGTGTAGGAACATGGTCTATAGCTGCASAGATRATYTGGYTTAACAGACACCAACTCAACCAGCCCAGCTCATTAGAAAATRGAATTAAACAAGTCCCCAGGCATATTACTGATAGGTCAGATCCAAATTCAACCAAGGGGGCCCCAAGCCAGTCCCTTTGAAGCAGGAATGCACCCTTACCATTGAGCTGGGTGGAGTTAAGATCTTTATCCAATCCTGTGTCTAAGCACCAGAATTTGAAGCCTCTGTATAAGGGGGCACCYAACAATAAAATYTGGCTGTTGCTGCATGATCTCAGTGYGCTCTTGTTGCATTCCTGTCTCCATCATCAGCAACAGGAACACAAGAAAAGGTTTCTTTGATCAATATTCTGAAGGTTATAGCAACAAAAAGCCTAAGCTTTGGATGAGGTTTGCCTCTCATGAGACTTGTTGCTTAAATGAGYTCTCTAAAGTCCTGAAAAGCCAAGAGCAGAAAGGTCTTGATTATTCAAGTTTGCTGCTCTTTGTCATCACTTCTCTTTGTCTTGAAATTGGAATTTGAGAAAATTTTGTGGTCAAAATGTAAAGTCTGTATTAACTGGAAATATTTTCAGAGGGCACACAGACACACAGCAAGAGAAATGTTCAGCTGACCTCCATAAGAAAGAAGAGCTGATAACAAATATGTTATTTCTTCTCCTGTATTTTGCTTGGTATGTCCCTATTTAGAGCAACTCTCCTTGAGCTGCAGAAAGCTCAGTTACCTTGTGCATCACTTCACTTAGATTTTGGGGTTGTCTTCTTTTAAAGACACATTCAATCTCTTTCACTAGGCCATGATTTTTTTAACATAAACATGCAGCTACAGAAGATGCAGGATTTAGCAGCTTTTTGCTGCAGTTTCACTTCTCATCACATATTATTTATGAAAAAACACAACTACCCCGGGAAAAGTTCCAGCAGTACAATAAAAATTGTTGCTGTCATTAAAAATGATGAAGAGGATGTGAAATTTTTGGCTAAGAGGGATACAAGATAAGGAACATTACATACTGTTCTATCAAGTTACAAAACAGTATTTCTGATTTAACTGACTGCATGTTGCAGAACCAAAAGTAAAGCTGAAGTTAATTAATTTAGTTAATTGACAGAAGGACCAATATKCTGCCTTACCAAAGTCCAGCCTTGCCAGTGGGATGGGACACATGTGGATGCAGATTTCTCCTTGCAGGACTGATCCTGTTCCATTACTGAGCAGTGATGCATTACACTCAAGGGACTGTTCCACTGTGCACCCTTTACAGTCTGCAGATTAAATTGTCCTCATATTTTTGTTTTTATAACCTTGCCTGTAGAACTCCAACTGTGTATGRCTTGGTGGTGCTAGACTGCACTRYACAAACATTTGGAAAATGGCAAATCCCAACTCATAATAAAAATATATAAGCATTGTTCCTATCCAGTCTGAACTACAGTTTTTTGGATCTCAACACTTGCTTTCATGTCCTCAGCAGAAGTTCTTAAAGATCTCAGAATGGCAGTAGGACAGGATACTCAGGAGTCCCAGCAAAGCAGAGCCATAATTCTTCTACTTAAAATTTCCCAGGAAATTACACTGCATTAAAGTGCATCTTGTAGTCATACACACAGCTCAAATTGGTTCAGCCAGGCAGAGGCAGATGCATTTTAGAAGTGACTGAAAGAATTATATATACATATACATAAAAGCAAGCCAAGAATTTGGGTAGGATGGTTATTTTCAAATGCAGCTGCCTAATGTCAGCATTCATGAAAATGTATACAATTGAAAAATATATTGCTTTTTCCTACTCTGGGGCAATCTGARTGATACATGCCAGGTCCAGAGAGAAGTATAATCCATTATTTGGGGTTTATATTAAAACAAAATCGAAATATGCTGGCCCTGCAGTTCTGCTYCAGTGGGTTACCCCAATACTTACAACAGCTAATTCCAAAAGGAATAGCAGGAAAAAAAATATTTTGATGAYATTTTTTCATATCTGCTGCATTAGTATGGAACAGACTGCATGAAATGAGCAAGAAAACCAGATTATCAAAGGTCTGTACTAAATAATTGGATGCCAGTGCAGTTGCTTCAGCTATCAGAGAAGAGCATGACCTGGCATCACTCCACACATCCCACAGATCCTTATCTCYTCAATTCACATGAGAATGAAACACAGAAAATACAATACCTAAGGATGATGTTGTGCCCTAGCTATATCTAAGGTAGAGCAAGAGCAATGCTGGCAGCACTGCTGATGTACAGAGAACTGAGTCCACTGAGGAAACCAAGAAGCAAAGCAGGTGGGGTTGTGAGGGGGCAATTGGGGTGACAATCTCCAGTGCTGTGCTCTTTCCTGAACCCTGAAACCTCAGTGTTTTACAGCAGTCCAGGCAAAACATCCTGCAAAGCAATGCAGAGAGTGACTGAACACAGATTTCCACTCTGCAGTGCATGTGAAATCCAGCTTGGTGCTGAAGATTTATTTGGGTGAAGCCTGCAGGGACTTAATTTAAAAAGGGAAAATATTTATAAAGCTCTAATTTCTCTAAATACAGAAAGAAGACATCTGGTAAGGCCAGGGAGAGAAGTTTGCCTTCCAAAAACTTCTCCTAAACCATTACTCATCTCTGTGTTATGCAAGTGGGCAAGAGGACTTGGGAAAGGAGGAAAAAGCTGCTCCCTATTTTTGCAATACAATCAGACCCATACCTGGATTAGTAATGGTACAAGGGGATATAAAATTAGAATGAACAGCCATATGGMCAATCCTTGCTGGGAATCCTATCTGGGACACTCACACCTGAGGCACAYACAAACACAGGCTCTCTACAATTTGTGTATTAATGCCCATCTGACCCAATGGCTCTGTGCCTGAGTAAACAGGTTCAGCCTTCTGGCTCAAGGATTGTTGCCAAGGAAATGGATTCTTCCTGTGTGCCACCTCATGACACATGAAAATAGCAAAATTCTCTCAGCATCCTTCTGATTTCAGTGAAATTATTGTGCCTCTTCCTGAATTCTCCCACTCAAGTACCATATAAAGAGACCTTGGCTCTTTGTGTGGCCTCTGGTCCTACCAGAACACTGCAGCTCCTCCACAGCACAGCTCCTTGTTGGCAGGGGGAGACAAAAGTTCATGAAAGAAATCCTGTGTATCTTAAAATATATCTTAAAAACACCCCAAACCCCCCACAACTTCCATCTGTGATACCTCTGAGGCTCCTGCTTTTACCACAAAACCCAGAGCATGGCTTTTGCTTCCTATAAACTCTGTTAGTTTTGCAAGACATGAAAATAAACAAGCCCCTCTGAACAGACACTGCAGGTTCCCTGCACAGCAGCTCTGCAACTGCAATTTGTAGCAGCAGCACTGTGTTCTGCCATTAGCAGGGACACTCCAAAATTACACACTTGTCCAAGTGCTCAGGGATGCTGAATGACATCCATTTGTGCAGTGKTCCCTCCCCTAGCACTGCAATCTCTGGTATCTGAGGTTGGCAGCCCTGCTGATACAACACCCTCATGTCAGATCTCTTTCAATAAAGCTGCTGCAGAAGAGACAGGATATTTATTTGGAGCCSGTGTGACACATGTTGCTATTATTTTGTCAGATTACTGTAGGTATGCCTCATTGTGGAGCACAAAATTACAGGTTAAATTCTGCAAGTTGTTGTGCATTCTTTTTTTTTCTAGAGGCTTCCATGCACAGGGAAAACAGCATAGCACAGGATCACAAAAATGCACAGTAAATGCAAAGGTGCCAATGATAAAGTCAGCAGTTAACTCTTTCTAGCTTAGAGGCTGAAGTGAGTAGCCTCATGTTTCAAAGAAAAAAAAATAGCTATTACTGGGTCAGTAAATGTATTTTTAAATGATCAGAGAGCATTATATTGGATACTAGGGACCACGATGCAGATGCTGGAATTCTTGCACAGTATTTGCAGTGCTAAGAAGTCTTCATCCTGCTGGAATGCTGATGCTGACATAATATAAAATGCTGCAGCAAATACAGAATGCCCCTCAGTAAATATGCTTATTTGCAAGATATAAACAAGCCATTCTACAATTACTTATTTATTTTCYATACTTACATGAAGCATAGAAAAGCTTTTATCTGATGGCATTGTTTATGTCATCCACATCTGAACCWGAGCCAAGAGCAGAATCCTGCCAGATCAGAATTCTCCATTCACTTTRCTGTCATTTCACACAGATGATAAATGCTAGACTGGGGAGAATCAGGCTTGCAGCAGTTGGGAAAAGGTATTTCTTCACGTGGGTTTTATTGATCTGARCTCTTCTGATTGCTGCATCAATTATTCGGCAGGTTTATCTCATCTTACATCCTAGAAGTCTTGCTTGTGATAACCTCACTAGTGTTGCCCTGGCAATAAATAYATGACAACATTTTTTATCATTGTTACCCCTTCTGCATAGTTATTAGATTAAAAAGAARACCAGCTGAAACTATGAGCATAACAGCGTATTAGTTTCATAATAAACTCAGTGAAATGCATTAAGTCATTGCTAATGCTTTGATAGGAAACTCAAAAATGGCAGAGGGTCTGCTAAAAGAAAAAAATAAATCCTCAAATCTGTGATAACAATGGTGAACACTGCAAGTGAAACATCTATTCAAAAAGGTATTAAATGCTGGTGTGAGCTTCACTTAAGAGACCTCATCCTGCTTCTCTCCCAGGCAGCATAAGCCTATTGCTTAGCTATTTAATGCTACTTGATTTTCCATCAGTGTTCCACAGTTCACTCTGAGCAGCTTCATTACTTTCAAGGTGTCTTAGTCAGTCACTGCCAAGTAATCCCAGATAGCTGTGCCTAATGGCAGAGATTAGAATTAGAGGAATTTCTCTGCATTGTTTCAGAAGACCTTGAGTCCTAACAGAAATGCAGTCCTGCAGAAAACAGTACAGGGCAGTTCAAAACAAAATGAAAATAAAAGCTGTAAGAAAAATCTGAATAGTTTTTGCTGAACTCAATTTCCACAATCTTTGTAATTATTTTAAGTAGTTCTGATTACTGAATTTTATAGGGATGTTTTGTGCAGTGTTAAACCCAAGGGTAGGTTACCTAAAATTTGGAGGGAATACAGACTTATTCAATCTAAAATACAACTTTCAACACCTTCAGTCATGCAAGTACCAGCTTTTGGCTGACACCAGCAAATGCTTCTTAAAGCAAATAGGATACACATGTACAAAGKGGACCTGGCAGCAGGGGAGTTAAGCAGATGCAATTAGCTGAAGATTCAGCCCTCTGTAATTAATATTTAGTTTGTTTAAAACRAGCCTGTACGTAATTGCAGCTGTATTTAAGATGTTTTTATGCAGCCTTTTCATATTAAAGACCCTAACAACAGACATTTGAGGCACTGAGTAAAGCATCGTTTAAAGATGTGTAGCTACAGGACAAGAAAGGTTGGCCTGCTTATGAATCCCACAGCCTGCACTGTGAGCATCAGCACACACTGAGGGAGGAAAAACAAAACAAAGGATTATAAAGGGATCAATAAATAAAATGCTTTTATCAGCTAGGCCAGATTTTTTTCTTTTTTCCTTTTTTTTTTTCTGGATAACATTTTGCTCAGAAAACATGCAAATGCTCTTTCATTAAGTTAATACTCTCCAATTCCATAAATCCTTCCTCCTCCATCCCCATGTGTAAAAGCTCTCATTGCTGCTGTGAATTCTAAGCAGTATTCAACACAAGAAAAGCGGATGTGACCTGATTTTATCACAGCTGAGGGCAAAAGGAAGGCACTACCAGGGGAACTCTGCTCTGGCACAGAGACTTGACTGTTCTGTCTATTTTCTATTTATTGTGATTTCGTTTTCTGATAAGATTCCAATTAAAAAGCTTGGCCAGAGGCTTAGATTTCATATGGGCAGGCTCATACAGATGCAGGGAGCAGTGACAATGTGGTGTTCCACTGGAAGAAAGCAAACTCTTGCACCTACTGGCCCCTGTAGCTGGCTTTGAGGAGGGCAGAAATAAAACAGTTTAACAACTTCTTTGTCTTCTGACCTCTGGATATTATCAAATGTGTTCAATAAGCTTGTATTGAGCAGGAATAATTCCCAATGTTTATGAAGAACACCCAACTGGACATGAAACTCTCCACCACTAAGGCAATTTGTAGAATATTAAACATCCCTATAAAGCTGCTTTCCTTTTAATGTGACTAAAACACGTGTCCAGGAGTTACACCACATAATGTAAAAGAGGGTGTTTGCCCTCTCCAAGAACTTTCTGGAATATTAAGGAAGCATTACACTTAATGTTATTTGCTTCAGATTTTAAATAATACACATGTTTTGTGATTTCTTCTTTGGCAAAATTTCACTTCTGAACAATTGAGAGACAGGGAATTTCTGTGTGGCTCTCTCTGCTGTCTGGGGAAGTTGAGCAGCTCTGAGTGAAAGAATACCAAAGGTTTTACCTACAAATTACTATCACCTAGGGATGCAAGCCTCTGCTTCCTTAGGTCCCATTCATATCTATGGGGTTCATATTTCTTTTGAAGGAGGYACTGCTCTCTTCCTTCTCTGGCACAAGAGTAACAATTTCTCCAAAGCTAAAGCACTACAAGAAAGAAAAGCAATTAAATTATGACTTGGGACAAAATATAGTTGTATAGCAGCAATTGGAAGATAATACTGATTACAAGGAGTGGGGGACTCAGCAACTTTCACCTCAGTCACTGATGGCACACTCAGGGCTTCAGGGGTCCCAAATCACATGAATACAATTTGGCTGTCTTGGTGTTTCCCCAAGTCTCTGATGGGAGCATCAGCCCACCCAGCAGCCCATTCTGKGTTGTGTTAGATGGGGTAATTCCTCTCCCTTGAGTTGTTTAATTGTAGATAATCTAGATATAAAGTCTGAAAAGCTCTATTAAATAATGCAATAGCAAGCAGGAAGGCATCTTGTGATATCAACTTCACAGCAGCTCTTCCTTTCCACYGCACTGCACACTGTCCACTCCCATCAATTATCAATTCCAGCAYGGTTTGGGGACACTCAGCAACTTCAAAGAAATAGCCTCAATATCCTGGATGCTTTAAAGTTCAATGCATAATTAATGCTCAGTCAATAGGGTTTCCTCTGAAAGGAAACCACMAAGTTCCTTCCTGAGCAGCACATASCCCATCCACATCTCATCTGRGTTTCTGCCCCCAGCTGCTCTCYGCACTCTCCAAACACAAAGTTACTCATCAGGAGTGGCACAAACAAYTGGGGACTGTCCTGTGAGYTGCCACAGGCACTTTTTCTTTTGAACATGATATGGAAATATTTCAAAGAGATTCATATTACACAGATAATTCAAGATGCTTAAGCAATACTATTATGACCATTTCCCATTGTTTTGACAAGGCACATAACTGAAAAAGGGAAAAGGATGCCTTCAGTGTCCCCTGGGGACTCAGCAGAACCAGGAGTGGCAGCTTGTGGGTCTTGTACAAACTTTACCCAGCCTGAGTGAACACAAACTGATGCCCATGCCTGAGACAGGCAGAGTCCTTTTCTCCTGGCTGACACCCATGCAAATGCAGAGTGACAAACAGCACCACCCTTCAAAAGCTAAGGGCAAAGAGGAGGCAAAATCRTTTTGATTACACTGAACTGGATTCAGAGTCCCAGATTTTCAGGCATCCTGGGGCTGGCAGTCAGGGCACGAATCCAGATCATCTCACAGCTCACTGGACAACCTAAATCCTCAGCACTTAAACTTGATGTCCTGGAGTTTGTTGAGATCACCAAGTCAAAGAAAAAAAAAAAAAAA